>JH431101.1:25383-40306 GCA_000239455.1 Strigamia maritima
CCCTATCCCCTGTGTGCCTTGTATTGAAATCACAAATTTGAAAAAGAAATATGTGCCTGTGAAAGTTGTGCTTCTCAGAATTCAAGCAGTTATTCGAGCAAAGGGTTGACCAACCAAATATTATTATTTCATTATGTTATTATCAAAATAAAAATTGTTTCGGTTATTTACTTGGAATATTCCATTTTTGTGTCACAGCATTTGACATATTCCATTTTTTTGTCCGCAGTCATTTATTGTTTAAACTTTAACAAAATAAGATATTGGTGCAAATTTTTGATCATTTTGAAGCTTAATCATTCTAAAATAAAGCCCTAAATGCACAACTTTCACAGGCACATATTTCTTTTTCAAATTTGTGATTTCAATACAAGGCACACAGGGGATAGGTCAATATATTCCATTTATTGGCACGGAGTTGTATATTCTTGTTGGTTGCTGCTTTTGCAGATTCTAGGCTTTTGACTCACATATGAAGTAAGTTATTCTTTTTACATGTTCTTTGTACGGTACCGGTACTACATTTGTGCAAAAAAAACTGAAACTGCTATAAAAAAACTGCAGTTGTACAGTATCGTACGTACAAACTGTATAAAAATATCTTGCAAAAATATTAAATATTCTATTTTAAAAAAAAAAACTCTTAAGTTTGTTTTAAAAATGATATTAAAGTTCCTAAATAGATTTATTTGTTCAAAGTTCTACTCAATATTTCCATCTAAATACAAAATACTTTAAGTTTTTATTGGTAATTTTAAAGTTTTAATATTATTTTTAAAAAAAGAAACATCTTTACTTGGCTTTCCTGCTTCACAATCTTTTTCAATGTGATTGTCTGCTAGTAACCCTAAACAGAAGTGCTTTAGTTAATACCCAGTGAAGCTAGCTTTTTTTTCTGCTGGAGTTTTAAGGGGCTAAAATTTGCCGATCAATTATTTGAATAACTATCAAAGCAAATACTTCAATTTATTTTTATATAAATGTTATTAGTATTTGAACAAAGTCAGAAAATTTCAGATTCATAAGATAAGCCAAAAAAATTTTTTCTATTCAAGAAAAGAGCTGAACACAATTGTGTCATAGGTTGCTCATCCAAGGGTTAAACAATATGTCATAAATTAGGAGTTACTGACCACAGTCATACATTTATTTCATTACATCTCCTAAAATACTAATCCAAAGTTCTTTTATAGGACAGATTGTTGAAGTGTATTTTAACGTCAACATGAAATAAGAAAGTTTTGCTTTTAGGAATTTTAGCTGATAAACAGTGCAGTATAACTTAAATTTTTGTCACCAGTCGGTTTTGATATCCTGTTTTCATTTCCTGTTTTCGCTCGTGGGATTCAGTCATAATAAAGCGTTATATGTAGACGGTACATTTTAACTACAGTATACATGAATTTGGAATTATTGATAATTTGTGCTTGGGAGGCAAATTATCAATTTTTTTAATATTACAAATGTAACGAGACATCTTGTATATGCACTGACATCAAGCTTGATTTGATATAATTGTACAGTATTTAACCCTCAAACGCCTAAGATTTTGGATTAACGCAAAGATCTATTAGTGGTGTCAATTGTCAGGATTTAAATACTCTGGGTTGAAGCGCTTTAGTGCTGCTACCATGGTTTTCATGGTTTCACCAACTGACGCTAGGTGTCACCGATTGTAAAAATCAAGACACTCGGTCAAAAGATGATCATTTGAACAGCAAGGTGTGTTTAATCATTTATGATAATTGTGTATATTAACTAAATTTTAATTCCAATTAGTGCAATTAATTGCAATTGATATTGAAATGTGAACTGAATGTGTGCCGACTGCTTTGTTTATTCTCTACTTTGCATATAGGTGGCGTTGTATTTTAAAAGCGCTCTCACTAAAGAGAAAAAATCCAGTGAAAACAGCAAACGTTTTAAGCTGAGATTTTAAGAGGCTCATATTTTCTCTTTACAATAACTTTTTTTTTATAAGTCTGAAAATTACCAAATGAATTGAGTGTATGTAAAACCACTTTTTGAACAACTCCAGAAATATCAGATTTTTTGAAAAATTTTTTGAAAAAAAATTGTATTCAGAACTATTGCCTGTGTCAATTTGTCTCATAAGATAGGCTTCTGAGGGTTAACAGTTGAATGATCCTTTGTGAGTACATATCATCACCAAAACATTGACTATGTTGCAAAACATCAATGTTAGAGAGAAACAGTTTTTCTTGATTTAAAATGTTTCGAATTTGAGGAACATGTAGATCATCTGGTTTCCTGGAATCACGGCGTTTTCATCGAGACCAACACCATAATAATCCTAAACGAATTTTCAAAAAAAGTTATTAATTTCATATTTGGAATTTTCTGTATACTATTATTACTCAACTGCATTTATTTCGGACGACATTTCGTTTTTGCAGGTCAATTATCCGCAGCTGTCTAGCAACTGCTTCGCTTTTTGGATCTTGAAATAAAAATCAAAAATGAGAATATTTTTTGTTTTCTACAAATGAAGGTTGGTTAACCTTCCAAGAGCCAATGATTCTAATGAACATGGCAAACCGATAATGTATACATTTGTATAATTGCATAAAGCTGTTGTATGGTAGCGCTTTAGCACTAGTTGTTGTGGTCGGCACTAGATGGCGCTTATATTTAATAATTTCAAAACATGAGACTCACTCTGATCATGATAAAATTTTTATTAATTTTATCAAAAATTCAAATTCATCTATATTTAATGCAATAAAACTATTTGCAAGATTTAAAACATGCTAAATAAGTTATCTACAAAACATCACATTTTCCAGTAGAGTTTTGAACAAAAATTTTTAAATTCATAACCTTACTGGAATTTGGATATTTTGTTTTTACTTCCCACCACAAATGGTGGTGGCGCTCTAAGTCGAAGCGCTTTAACTAATTGCAGGGCAGCTGCCCAAAATTTAACATGGAAAGATTCAGGGGCTGAGTTTTGCAAGCCTTGTATTTTGTAGAATTTTTAACTAAAATTTTTTAAATTTATATGATAAAATTCTTTATTATGAACAGTACAAAGTAGCCAAGCATCAGAATTTTTAAAAAATTTTTAAGGAAAATTTTCTTTACCAGTGTGGTGATAGTATACATTTGTATACATTATTGGCTCTTGGAAGGTTAACAGTCATAACAAAAAGTGATTTTTTTCAGAGATATAAGGAGGTTAGTTCGATGCAATTTATTTATATACGGTACACAAAAATTGTTTAACTACTGTAACTAAGAAAATTCAGTATATGTCGGATTAATTATTCTATGATTTAAGTTCAACCATGCTGTTTTTTTTAAAATGGAAATTTTTAAAGTTGGACAAAATTCCAGCTGATCAATGTACAAAATTCACTTTTCCAAAGTTTGAACATGATCGTGTCTATGGGTTATCCACTAATGTTATTTTTAAAGCTTGCCTATCTTAGGGTTAAACATTTTAATGACTGCAAATTTTTTTTTACGATATAGAATTAAATTTTACAAAATGTAAATGATGATGATGTGTGATGAGTGTTATTTGAATGTACCATACAGTAAGAAACACAAGAAAAATTTTAATGACAAATTACACTTGGCAGTTAAACATGAATGTGAATAATTTTATCTATGCAAATTTTGCTTTGCAAAAAGTCAAACTTTAAACAAATTATACTGCAGTGGGAGGAGGGATAGCAAAAGTATAAATGGCATAGACGCAATAAACAACCCAAAATCCGCTGGCTTTTAAAACATTCCTCAGTTTTTTCCGTCTTTCGGCTTCAGCGGCAGCGGCGGCTTCACTTGCGGCGGCGGCTTCATCTTCGGCTTCATCGTCGGCTTCGTCGTCTTCTTCATAATCCTCATCAGCCGCCTCTCCGACTTCGCTTTCATACTCATCCTGTTCTTCATCACTCTCTGTCTGATCACCGCCTTCACCAGCACCACCTAAAAAATTAAACAAGCAGTGCTTCACTGCATCAGTTGTTCTCGATTAATGACAACAGTGATAACAGTTTTTAACATGTTATCACTAACTCGTTTGTAATTCATCGAACAACTGATGCAATGAAGCACTAAGGAAGATCAGTGAATGGTCGAATCGAAAGCACTGAATGACCAGTTATTGGTACTATGGTTTTAGATGAAATAGTTGATTTTTTATTTTAATTTAAAACTACACTCTGTTTAACAATTCGTGCACGAAACTTCCATTGGTTAATGACCTATGCATTGTACTGAAAGTATATATTGTGATATCTTATTTTAATCTTCTAGTTGAGTCGAGTCGAAAAATCATTGCTTCGTAGTCCAAAAATGTGCTTGCCATTGTTAACGAACAAAAACGCTTGTGAAATATTTTAAAAAATTATTTGCATTTGAGTTTTTGTATTGTTGCGCACATTTTTTGGCCACGCAACAATGATTTTTCGACTCAGCTCGACTAGAGGATTAAAATAAGATATCACAACATATACTTTCAATACAATGCAAAAAAGTTGACTTTTCAGTTTCGGCACTAATTGTTGGATAGAGTTTAGCAATCAAATTGCCATAAAAACAAATTTTTGTAAATATGACATCATTAAGTCAGATATGACATCATTAGGTCAACATCATTTTTGTCAGATATGACATTAGGTCAACATCATTTTTGTCAGATATGACATCATTAGGTCTACATCATTTTTGTCGGATATGACATCATTAGGTCAACATCATTTTTGTCAGATATGACATCATTAGGTCAACATCATTTTTGTCAGATATGACATCATTAGATTAACATCATTAAGTCAGATATTACTTCATTAAAAAACTGATATGATGTCATTAAGTAGGCTGTGAGTCAGATATGACATAAATCAGGTATTGTTAGAATTTGGAGATTCTAAATATGAAATAAATACGATCGTTTCAATGCATGACAAAACTATGGAATGAGTAATTTATTACTATTGTTGTGGGTTACTATAGGATCAGCTATGATCTGTCCAGCTAACTCTGTAGTCCATATTAGATTAGCTGGCACTTTTTACTCATAGTTGTGGCTCAAAATAGTTTATGACCGATTCCATCCAATAATGGGAACAGACAAAATGGCATATCCAAATAATTTGGATTGTTTTCGCCATTTGTTGATGTCATTTTGATGTTATGTACATGTTTCGCCATTTGATGATGAGATCCTAATACATTGTTATGTGAAAGGTCCGATATGGACTATACAGATACATGGGCATTGGGCAACCATAATTTATGAGTGTTGTTGTGTTCGATGCTACAGCATTTGGCCATTAGTCATGCGTCCATGCACGTCATGTTCATGATGTGCCTATGATTGGCTGATTGATATGTGTCAATCAGCGCCCTCTGTTTTGTGTATATAAGTTTGTGTTTGTAATAAAGAACTCAGTCATGCTGATAACCATTATCGAAGCGTGTCTTTCTCTTTCTTCAATCCAACAATCATCATTTTGATATCCATACATACCATGTGTCACCAGTGATTAAAAATAAGTTCATCAGTTGAGGTATTTTTATCTGCTGAGAAGTAATGTTAATTATATAATTTTACTTTGAGATCTCCGAGTTCCACTTTTTGATCGACTTTTGGATCTGGCTTTGGATTTGGCTTTGGATCCATCGGCTTTGGATTCGGCTTTGGATTCATCGGTTTTGGATCTATTGGCTTTGGATCCGGAATTGGAATAATTGTCTGTGCTGGAGAAACTTCTGAAACTGGCTGCTTTTGTCCTAGATTTTCCTGCTTTAGGGCTACTGGTTGTAGTACTTCGTTCTTTAGATCTTGAAAAAAAAATTCAAAAATGAGATTTTTGTTTTGTACAAATGAAGGTTGGTTAACAGTCGTTACAAAAATCTTGTGTCACAAATATGTGAAGCGCTGGAAAAGATGAGGAGGTTAGTTCAGCACCATTTATTTATATACACAAAAATTCTATAACTATCATAAAAATGTAATTACATACAAAACCCAAGAAAACAAACCACACACCACCATGAAGAGCCATGCAAGCATCGGATGCACAACACAAAAACAAGACAACAAACATAAAAAAATCATTAACACCACAGGCAACCATGACAAACAGGCAGGAAAGGGCGACAGCAAGTAAAGTTTGTGGTTTTGAGGAGTTGCGTGTTTACTTGGCCGTTGTGTTGTAGATCCGATCGCTTTGCCGGCTGATTTACTTGGCGGCCGCAGCAGTTGTGCTGACTGCATTTTACATCATTTTAATTAAAAAGTGAGTTTGAAATGATAATAAGGGCATCTGCCCATTTGGGGGGGGGGCCGCATCCAGTCGACACTCACATGGTCGACATGCAAATAGTCGACACGCAAATGGTCGACACAATTGATTGTTTTATTTAGAACAAAAAGTTTAATTGTAAAAAAACTTAAATTATATAATGCAAAAAAATTAAAATCAAATTGAAAAAAATTAAATCATAAAATATATTTGTATACGGTATGTATACATAAATTTCAGTTGGAAATAAAAATTATGCATTTTTACTTTTTCAATTTTTCTTTTAAATAAAGTTGGAAATCAATGGCTTTAATGTTCTCATAACTACAGTACTTGGTGAAAAACAAACAGCCCAGACTACATTGGAGCCCGGACCGGGACTTGAACCCAGATCCCCCAATTGCCGGTTGGGTGCTTTAATTTTTCTTTTTGTCAATTCAAATTGAAAAAGTAAAAATGCATACATTTTCATTTCCAACTAAAATTTATTATATACGTATACATATATATTTTATGATTTCATTTTTTTCAATTTGTTTTTAATTTTCTTGCATGATAATTTTAATTTTTTACAATTCAACATTTTATTGTTCCAAATAAAACAATCAATTGTGGTGACCATTTGCGTGTCCACTATTTGCATGTCGACCATATGAGTGTCGACTGGATGCGTGCCATGGCATGTCAACCATGTGGATGTCGACCATTTGCAAATCGACCATTTACGTGTTGACCAAATGCGTGTCGACAAAATGCTATGTCGATCATTTGCGTGTGTACCGGAAGCTACCCTTCCCCCGTTTGTGCAACTATATACCCCTCAAAACAAAAAAATATCTAAACAACATTCAGAAAATATTTTTTAAAAACATCAGAAATGTTGATTCAATACAAGAATGTTATTTTTTATCAACAGCTTTTCAACATTCAAACATAACAACGAATGTTGCATATCAACAACCGATATTTCCACTGTTTGATTGTTGTATCAAAAACATCTATTGAATGTTGCATATTAACAACCCATATGCAACTGTTTGATTGTTGTTTCAGAATGTTGAGTTAACATCTAACGGATGTTGTCTATGAACACAACATTCAAACATTCGATTGACGTTCAAAAATGTTGATTCAATATTGGCTTGTTTCATGGGACTGTATGTAGCCTCAGAAGTACATAAAGGGAGAGTTTATGTACTTCTGGTAGTGTATATTATATACTATATACTGATGATGTTTTTGCAACTATTTTACAATTATGTAAAGTAAATTAGTGCATTTCTATAATTAAGTATGATAAGTAATTACAATTAGTGCATTTCCCCAATTACTATAATAATTAAATACCTAAGTGCTTTCCTGCAATTATAATTTGAATGTTATAAGAAGTGGGTGAATTTGTGCATACGTACTGCAATTTTAACAAGTGCATTATTTGTGCAACTAAAAATGGTTTTCATACATTTAAGCAACTATAAAATAAGTCTTTTTTGCATTTTAATTGTAAAATCACTTTCTTGCACTTTGTCAGCTATAAAAAGTACATCTGAGCATTTTAACAATCACAATAACTAAATTTGTGTATTATTGCAACTCTAATCTTGGACAAACAGAAAATTAATAATACACATGAAGTAATTTGCAAGCTAGAATTGAGATAGATTGATGTCCTGTGATAGATTATCATCATCATCATCATCATCATCATATCATCATCATCATCATCATAATATAATTTGTCGATGGTGTCCGAAGCCTTTAGCAATATTTGTTGTCGACAGCAGATGGCGCACTAGATTTTTAACAGTATTCAACGGGATTGGCTGGGGATTGGTAATCTGGTCTGAGGTTATATTTGATCTGAATCCACGGGCGAGTTGTTAGGGATTGCAATCTCGAACCATATTTGAAATCTCAAGATTTCGAGATTACAAAATTAAATTCTCGAGATTCGAGTCGAAATTCGAGATTTAAAAAAAAAAAAAGTTGACAAAATGAAAAAAAAAAGTTTTTCAAGCATAAAAGCATTGTTTTAACCAAAAAATGCAGTTTTTGGACCAAAAAGTGCAGTTTTTAGACCAAAAAATGTAGTTTTTAGACTAAAAAGTGCAGTTTTTAGATCAAAAAGTGCATTAAACAAAAATGCTTTTATATAAATAAAAAGCATTTTTTTTTTATCAAAAAGTGGAGCTTACAAACCAAAAATGCAGTTTATAGACCAAAGAACACCACTAAAAGTGGCCACAACTTAAAAAAAACACAAATTAAACAAAAATTTAATATAAAGTACTTATTTTTTCAAATGCCATTTTTTATTCAAAATTATAATCAAAACTACTTCCTCACTTTAGTAAGTCAAATTCCTAGCTTGGAACTGGATTCCTTACAAGATATAAAGTGAACTGAAACCATAGTCAGTTAAATTACTATAAATCGTTTGCGTTGTAACGGCATCGAAAGTGACTTGGTATTGGCAAATGTCAAGGGGGGGGGCGCCAGATAACTGACTAATGTCAGTACTGGTAATGACTCTGTGATTCCGGTACACTGTATATTTTGTAAGGAATCCGAATCCAGTTCCAAGCTAGCACTAAAATAAGTCAAACTGTTTTTTTCCTATGAATTCTATGAGGACTGTTTCAAATAGCAATCAGCAAAGACAATGTGATAACACGGTCCTGTGGAAAATTGGTAGACTATTTGATCAGTAGTTTGTATTACAAACTTTGTAATACAAACTACTCTTACTACTGTTCAAAATTTTGAGAGAATGCAAAGTGAAACTTTTCACTTTGCATTTTCTCAAAATTTCGAGATTATTGGAAAAAAATCTCGAGAATTTCGAGATTCATAATTCGCCGAGAATCTCAAAATTTCGAGACTCGAGAATCTCGAGATGCAATTCCTAGGCGAGTTAAACGGGGTCATTGGTGACAAGATTTTACGAGATTCTACGCGGGATCCCACAGAATCTCACAGGAATGGTGATCTGGTCTGATGTTATAGAATTTACAGACAAGTTCCACTGGGTCAATGATGACGGGATTTTGGTGATTGGACAGGAATTTAATGGTGATTTCGCGGATTAAACAGGTTGTTGGTGGTGGTCTGGTGGGATTTCACGGGTTATTGATGATTTAACCAGATTTGACTGAGTTAATTGGGATTTCATGGAAAATCACGGGTGTGGGTGTTTGAAAAGTTTTCAAGTTACGTAGTAACGGGTAACTGGCTAGTAAGTGTAAAAAAACTTGATTTAGAACACAAGAATAGATATAAAATAAAAAATAAAGGAATAAAAGCAAATGTCTTAGAATAAATCATTGAGAAACGTAAAAGTTTATCTTATTAACCCTCAGAAGCCTATCCTATGGGACAATTGACACAGGCAATAGTTCTGAATACAAATTTTTTTAAAAAATTTTTAAAAAATTTGAAATTTTCTGGAGCTGTTGAAAAAGTGGGTTAACATACACTTTATTTATTTGGTAATTTTCAGACTTATAAAAAAAAGTTATTGTAAAGAGAAAATATGAGCCCCATAAAATCTCAGCTTAAAACATTTGCTGTTTTCACTGCATTTTTTCTCTTTAGTGAGAGCGCTTTTAAAATACAACGCCACCTATATGCAAAGTAGAGGATAAACAAAGCAGTCGGCACATGTTTAGTTCACATTTCATATCAATTGCAATTAATTGCACTAATTGGAATTAAAATTAAGTTAATATACACAATTATTATAAATAAATGATTAAACACGTTGCACGCTGTTCAAATGATCACATTTTGACCAAATGTCTTGATTTTTACAATCGGTGACACCTAGCGTCAGTTGGTGAAACCATGTTAACCATGGTAACAGCACTAAAGCGCTTCAACTCGGAGTATATAAAACATGTCAATTAACACCACCAATAGGTCTTTGCATTGACCCAAAATGTTAGGCGTCTGAGGGTTAAGTACAGAGTTTAACACCAGTGGCGCTGTGTGTGTGTGTGTCCACTATTACGAACATCTGGTTTGGGAAGTGACGAGTCCCTTTCTATTTGTCCAAGCTCTAACAAGTGCATCTAACTTCGAAATTCCATTCTAAAGTGCATTTGACCATCGTTGGCAACTAAACCAAACATTTATCGTATTCCCTCGGAAACAACGGCCAGTTTTTCACAAGTAGACAACTGATCAATTAATCAAATGAACAAAATGCCGGATAATTCGAATTATTCGGCACTCTAATCAGACTCGCCATTAGACATTTGCGATTTCTCGTACGAGACCGAAAACGAGATTTAAAAAAACGAAATCTCGATTTTTTTAATCTCGTTAATAAAATGTCGTATCAGTGTTTGCGGTTTGTCACGAAACATTACATACAACATTTAAATCGGCAGCAGCAATTTTCAGCAAAACAAGACACCTTGCACAAATTAAGCCTAAGTATTGAGCTTGTGGTTTGTGCAAGGTGTTTGACTGATTAAAAAACTAACCTGAGATAATGTAATCGACACAACTTTGCCAAAATTACAGCCGAAGCGGAGGGAAAATGGCGGCAGAATTTCACGACAATTGGTGATGTTAGGCAGTGCGCATGCACGAGTGAAGTCGTATACACAGCAGCGTTCTTCAAAAATCTCGTCCAAGAGTGTTGGAACGAAAAATGAAATCACGAGATTTTTAATAAAATCTCGTAATAATACAAGTTTCGTAATAATAAAAATCTCGTTCGAGAAATCGCAAACTGTCTATTATACATGTCGTTCTTTCCGAGAAAATACGGTAATTGTTTATTCGTACCTCAGCACTTACCTTTGTGAAATGGAGTCACTCAGACGTTGCGACATACTTTTATAAATTTCACATTCCTCTTGTTTCAAACGCTAAAAAAAAAAATACGGTATAAGAAAAAATAGTTTAAATTTTGAATTTCTTCATACCACTAATTTACTAATGCTGTCACGATCTCCCGTCGTCAAGGAATTATCCCCTTCGCGCCTCCCCTTAGCATCGAGGAGTGTGTATGAGGAACCTTCAACCTTCACCCAGTTGGCCGCAGGTTTGTTCTCTTCAGAGTGGCCGGGGTTGCCCACAGCCGATCGATCTGGGCCTTCATCATCATCCAAATCCTCGTCGGCCTGATCGTTGACACTCGCTTCTCCCGGCTCCGCAGTAACCATTTCGTCGATTCACCTTCACTAAATCGTCCTAAATCCAGTTTCTTTATCTTTTAAACCCTCGAATTACTCATAAATTTTTATTTTTTTTTTTTTATATTTTCTACTTGTAAAAATTTAAAAAATTGGAATTTCAAAATTTTCAAATTGTTGGGAGGTTTTCACTTGACCTGGTGGCAGATCGTAAGACTTTTAATTTTGTTTCATAATACGGTAATAAATGTTTTGTTTTTTTTTGTTAGGCTTAGTTTGACGGTCTTCTACGGACCGTTTTTTAGAAATCCGGTAGGATTAAACATTTAACTGGCAGTCTTACTCTTACTATTAGTGACTGCATCAAGAATTGAGACATCAAAAACTCGGGGAAAACGACTGGGTAGTTGGTGTAATTTGTCATTGGTCCAACTGTGTTGGCGATATATACCTAGCAGAATGCTGAGAATTACATGCTACAGTGAGCAGTCAGCGAAGAATTGTGACTGGAATTGGTGTTTGTTATTTTTGTCGTGTGATTTCCTGTTTGTCATTGTTTAAGCACTTGGTTCTGGGATTTGAGAAGCTATGACGTCACGTGGGTTTTATGACGCAGGAAATATACAATGGAAGTATTGATGATAAATTTTCTTTGATGCATTGTTCAATTATCTGCCAATGGAGATAACTATGGTAACCAAAATTGACATTTCACCAGTGTTGGTGTCGCTAACTAAGAAAATTAGCTATGCTAAAATTTTACTAGCGACATTTTACATTGTGCTAATTGTCGCTATAGCTAAATTAGAACTAGTGTTGAGCTCGCTAACTAAGAATATTAGCTATGCTAAAATTTTGCTACGCGTCAAATTTTACATTATGCTAATTGTCGCTATAGCTAAATTAGAACCAGTGTTGAGCTCGCTAACTAAGGCTATGCTAAAACTTTGCTACGCGACACATTTTACATTGCTCTAATTGTTGATATTGCTAAATTAAAACCAGTGTTGGAATTGCTAACTAAGAAAATTAGCTATGCTAAAACTTTACTATGCAACAAATTTTACGTACCACTAATTGTCGCTATAGCTAAATTAGAACCAGTGTTGAGTTTGCTAACTAAGAAAATTAGCTATGCTAAAACTTCGCTACGCGACAAATTTTACATTGCTCTAATTGTCGCTAGCGCTAAATTAGAACCAGTGTTGAGCTTGCTAACTAATGCCCTGTTCACCAAGCTGTCACCTGACCCTGTTCACCTGACCAGTCACGTGACTGACCAGTGGCCACATGGTTTACCACATTGCTTAACAACAATTATATTTTTAATTTTTCTTGCTACACATTTGTCTTCATTTTGCCAGACAAATAATCCACAAGTTTTCAAAGGAATTAGCCTTTTCTGGTTGCAAAATGTCAACAGACTTCTACAAAACTTCTTCACAGGTGTGAACAGAAAGAAAAGGATGAATTGAAAGTTGTAGAAATTAAACTTTTAGAAAGTCATAACTTCTACAAAAGTAGTTCAAGTGTGAACTAAGCGTAAGAAAATTAGCTGTGCTAAAACTTTGGTACGCGACAAATTTTACATGCTGCTAATTGTCGCTATAGCTGAATTATAAGATTTCACAACTAGACATGATGTCATTTTGGGTTTATATATAATTTTTTTTGTTTATTAAAAAATACCTGATCAGTTGCAAATATTTTTGTAATATAGGATTGAAAATTTTGTCATTTCCTTTTTTACAAACCGGAAATGATGATAATTTGATACAGTTGATATGGTAAGTGCTATTTTTAAGTGCATTAAGACACAAAAAAGTTTGTAATGACAATCATTTGTTCGAAGGACACTCGGTGGCCAAACAGGAATGAGAAATTTATTTTTCTAAATTCTAAAAAAGATGATCTTTAACCCCTGGCTAGCACAAAGTCCAACCTCAAACAAATGATATATCAATTTGGGGAGGCAACATAAACTCGAATGACAATGAGGCAATAAAAAAACCAAATTCCGCCGGCACACAAAACAGGCCACAACTGGCGAAGCGGATAACCGGCCCATTTTTCTTCTTCAGGGTCAACTTCTTCGTCGCCTTCTTCTTCCTCCTCATCTTCCTCTTCTTCTTCTTCCTCTTCTTCCTCTTCTTCTTCTTCCTCTTCTTCTTCCTCTTCTTCTTCATCATCTTGGAATTGACTACCGCCTTCACCGGCACCACCTAAAAAATTAAACAAAAAAGTGTAGTCGACAATTTACAAAACATTAAAATACATCTGAAAACTTATTTTTGTCTATTTTTCAGCAAAATGTTTGTGACGATCCGATATTCGGGGAAATTACCAAGTGATAATAACCTCGAGATACCGACTAAATCACTACCAACTACGCGAGATATGGAAGTGATCACCTAGTGTGTGAAAATTGTATGGAAACTCAGGGGGAAAATACACATAACTTATCAAAACATAACAACATGAATTTATTAACAGAGCCCTGACTAACAATTACTTATACAAATCTAAAGCCAGGAATAATATACTATCGAACAGAATGTAATAATATAAATATACGAAGGTAAATCTGGAGTATGCCTAGGTCTGGAACTCTATCCTGGTTGGTCTGAAGTGGTTCTAACAGAATTGGGATGGAAGGTCGATCCGACTAACGGTTGACTTTTGGCTGTATTCGTCACAAGGTTTGGGCTGACATTGCCGAGTGACAATATGTCCCAGACAGATGATGATCGATACCCGGGCCATCTGACCAGAGTGTCGCTAACAAGACAATACGATAACATAGATACCGTAAACAAGAGTTGAGTGGGGTGTCGCGTGGGTCAAGTAACCCACTTGGCCTTCATCCTTATAGTCCGGCGCTCCGCAACGCGACTAACACGTTAATAGATAATTATCCAACCGAAAATAGAGTGGTCACGATAACTGGCACGTCCAGATCAATAATCACCACTCTCCGATGTGTCACAACATCATGTCATCATCACTTTTGTATATTCGCGGTACATAGGCCTTCATAACATAAATGCTATGGCTCACTACGGTCTTTACGGTTGTGACGATCTGACTTTTTCCCCAAAGTGCTATTTACACTTTGCCATGGGTTCAAGACAGTAAAACTTATGAAAACACGTGGATTTTCTCTTGCTAAGAAAAACCTCCACTTATCCCAAGGATAAGAACCAGTAAAACTACATAAACACATATAAACACACTTGCAAACAACACTGAATTGGAAAGAGTAAAGTAAATAAACATGAAAACAAGGAGTTTTATCAAATCATAACATTTATTCCGGATCATTGCAAATTACAATGATCTGAGGTCGACTTAGCATAAAATCTTTAGCAATAACAGAGACAATAAAATACTTAAAATATATCGAAACTATAAATTAATCTAATTTACCCAGGTAAACTGGCATAAACTAATAAGAAACTTTAACTTATCAGATAGTAGGCTTGATAAACTAATAATAATACAATT
>JH431101.1:40326-52197 GCA_000239455.1 Strigamia maritima
GGTTGACTTTTGGCTGTATTCGTCACAAGGTTTGGGCTGACATTGCCGAGTGACAATATGTCCCAGACAGATGATGATCGATACTCGGGCCATCTGACCAGAGTGTCGCTAACAAGACAATACGATAACATAGATACCGTAAACAAGAGTTGAGTGGGGTGTCGCGTGGGTCAAGTAACCCACTTGGCCTTCATCCTTATAGTCCGGCGCTCCGCAACGCGACTAACACGTTAATAGATAATTATCCAACCGAAAATAGAGTGGTCACGATAACTGGCACGTCCCGATCAATAATCACCACTCTCCGATGTGTCACAACATCATGTCATCATCACTTTTGTATATTCGCGGTACATAGGCCTTCATAACATAAATGCTATGGCTCACTACGGTCTTTACGGTTGTTGCACCTGCCGGTTCGAGAGTCTTAAAAGCGTTCTGAAACCACGTCAACTAGGTAAATCTGAACATAATATCAATATATCTTTAAGGGTAATCTGGAACCAAATAGAACTCTGCGAGCCCTTTTATAGTGGTCGCTCACTTGGTGGTCAGCCTGTGTCCAATTGAACAGCAGTATGGCCATCAGAGGCGGACACTATAAGCTTAACTATGACATGCAAGGAGTTGGGCCAATCGGTACAACTTCCTGCCAGAGTCCATGTGAACTCTGCTTGACCAGGGTCAAGAGTCATCTACACTAGGAAGTAGGTCGCAGGTGCGACCAATTACCTAGATACACACATGAGAAGAATAAGCGCTGTAAGGAATTCCTTACAACACTTTCCCTAAATAATAATCACTTTTTACAAGTGATTTCCATCCAATGTATAAATAATAATGTGAAATATTATTATTTATCATAATTCAATAAATATACCCTCTCTTATGAATTATTTACTTGTCAAACTGTTCTTAGTTACTTATTAAACCCAAAAGTGAGAATAATCGATAGCTGTAGTTTGAATTTGGTGCGGACAAACAGTCAGCGCCATCTAGTGTTCGAATAATAAGTAGTTTCCGATTTTGGACCGTCACATGTTTATAAGACCAATATGATATCACTTTTGCTCATTTTTTAGTAAGATTCAAAGTTATTGAGTGATATATACCGTATTCCCTCGGAAAGAACGGCCTGCCGGAAAAACCGAGTTTGACCAGATTTTGAAAATCAGACATCTGGCCATTTTTACGGCATACCGTAAAAATCGATTTTGAAAATCAGACATCTGGTCATTTTTACTGCATACCGTAAAAATCAATTTTGAAAATCAGACATCTGGTCATTTTTACGGCATAACGTAAAAATCGATTTTGAAAATCAGACATCTGGTCATTTTTACAGCATACCGTAAAAATCGAATCGGTGCTGTAAAACATAGTACTCACTTTATCCAGCATGCCGGAAAATTTGAATTTTCTGGCGCTCTGTTCTGATTTACTATTATCCGGCTTGTCGTTCTTTCTGAGGGAATACGGTATGACTTCATTAAATAGAATTTTAGTCAGATATGACCTCATTAAGTTGAATCTGAGTCAGATTTTACATCATTAAGTTAGATTTGAGTCAGATATGGCTTTATTAAAGGGTCTACGACATCACAGTTTTTATTGGTCCATTGGATCAAGCATCGTTTGGTGTTTTACTGTCTTTTCAGTCATTATTGGTCGAAAATAAGTTCATCAGTTAAGGTATTTTTAGCGGTAAGGCAAAATGTGTAATTAAATAATTTTACTTTGAGATCTGGCCTGAGTTCGGGATGTAGATCCAGCTTTTGTACCGGCTTGGGTTCTGGATTTGGTACCGGTTTGGGAGTCATCATTGAACATTACTTTGGATCCACTTTTGCCTCCTTTTGCCTTCGATTTTTTTGCTTGAGAGCCACCGTGCGCCGTAGTTTTATCACCGACTGAAGTTTTGCGACTACTGGGACCACTTGGCCGAGAAGACCTTGAAATAAAAATCAAAAATGAGAGTTTTTTTTTTTTATAAAAATGAAAGGGGCTCTTATTTTTTAACCTTATACCACATTTGTACTAGAAAATTAGGTTAGCGTAAATTTTTAAAATTGAGATTTCTATAGTTTGACTTAATTTTAGGTAGTACTGTATATACTCGCGTATAAGTCGACCCCGACTTAGAACAGGTCAAAAACCATTGACCCGCGTATAAGTCGCCCCGACTTAGAACGGGTCAAAGTATAAGTCGACCCTGACTTAGAACGGGTCAAAAACCATTGACCCGCGTGTAAGTCGCCCCGACTTAGAACGGGTCAAAAACCATTGACTCGCATATAAGACGACCCCAACTTAGAACAGGTCAAAAACCATTGACCCGCGTATAAGTCGTCGTGACTTAGAACGGGTCAAAGTATAAGTCGACCCCGACTTAGAACGGGTCAAAAACCACTGACCCGCGTATAAGTCACCCCGACTTAGAACGGGTCAAAAACCATTGACCCACGTATAAGACGACCCCGACTTAGAACAGGTCAAAAACCATTGAGTATAAGTCGAATTGGAAGAAAAATACCAGGATTTGGTCCAAAAATCCTTGATTTTATACGCGAGCATATATGATATTCATAAATCACATCCGTTCAACGTTTAGGCTACCCTACAGGTAGCCTATGGGGTGGCCTGCCTGTTGAACGGACGTGATTTGTAAAATTCTTTAAAAAAAAAATGTTTGTTTCTTTGACCAGCGTATAAGTCGCGTTTGGAAAAATAGGCCTAGATTTGGTCCAAAAATCTTCGACTTATACGCGAGTATATACGGTAATCAGAAAGTGTCAAAAATCATTTTTCCAGATTAAAAATTACACCTTTGAAATGAATAAGTGAACTTGTGCATATAAGACTTATCTGCAATTATAATAAGTGTGTTAGTGCATTTCTACAGTTATAATAAGTGAATTTGTAGATTTGTGCATTTTTACCATATTCCCTCGGAAAGAACGACATGCCAGAAAAACCGAGAAATTGACCAGATTTTGAAAATCTGACATCTGTTCATTTTTACGGCATGCCGTAAAAATCAAGCCAGTGCTATAAAACGTAATACTCACTTATCCGAAAATACGAATTTTCCGGCACACTGGTCGGATTTACTATTATCTGGCACGCCGTTCTTTCCAAGGGTATACGGTATCAATTATAAAATAGCTTTCACACATTTTATAAACCATAAAAAGTGCATCTTTAAATTTCTGCAATCATAGTAATTTGAATTTGGGCATTTCACCAATTATAATAAGTGATTTTATGTATATCTGCAACTCTAATCTGCGCATTTCTGTAACTTCAATTACTAGAAAATATGACAATTTTGGCAACTAAACCAAGTATTTCTTATTCAATTTGTACTCTAGCTCTTCCCTCAAAAAATCTTACCTTTCCGTAAGTGTGTCACTAAGATGTTTCGACAAACTCTCATACATTTCACTTTCCTCGTTTTTCATTTTCTAAAAACAAAATAATAATACAAATATCGCTGTAATATGTAAAACTTAATTTTCTACATGAGGCTTTTTAACGCTTTTCTCTCGCTCCTCCATTTCTTCATCGTCCTCATCCCCAGCTTGAGAAATGCTTTTTCCTTTTGTGGTTTTTGAACCGGGCGTACTCTTGGCCAACGAATCCCCCGCTTTGCTTTTATCATCCGGCTTTCCCATCGAACCGGGGGAGCTCCTGCCCATCGAAGGCGATGTCTTTCCCGAACCAGGTGAACTCTTGCCTGCATCACTCGCCTTGCCCGTTGTGCTCTTGCCTGCATTACTTGCTTTCCCGGCTTCGCTCGCCTTGCCCGTTGAAGGTGTGCTTTTGCCGGCTTCGCTCGCCTTGCCCGCCGAAGGTGTGCTCTTGCCTGTTTCCCTGCCCACGGAACTGGGCGTGCTTTTGCCCGTCGAAGGTGTGCTTTTGCCTGTATCACTTGGATTGCCCATTGAACCGGGAGTGCTCTTGCCGGTATCGCTTGCCTTGCCCGTCGAAGGCGTGCTCTTGCCGGTATCGCTTGGCCTGCCCATAGAAGGTGTGCTCTTGCCTGAATCATCTGCCTTGCCTGTCAAGAGAGAGAGAGAATAAGGTTTACTGGCGTAAACGGCTACTATGGCCATACATCCCATAAACTGACAAAAAAGAATGTGACACGGGCAACATTATAACAAATCAAACTATATACGTATTCTACAAAGCTTAATAAAACGAAAAAACAGAAGAAACAATAGTTGCATTCGAAAATGAAAACCAACTTGGTTTTAGTCGTTTTAGAGAAGTTGGTTTTAGCCTGGTGTTGGTTTTAGACTCCAAAAACTGCTTAAACCAAAACGATCTCCAGTTGGTCGTTTTAAACCAGGTTTTAGTTTTATTGGGTTTTAGCAGCATTCTGTAGCAGCCATCTTGGAAACGATAGATCGAGCATGGTGTTTCTCAACTCCAAACTGAGGTGTTAGCAAATAAAAACTGCGGATTTTGTAGGTGGCGACGTCATTTAACAACATCCTAACGATTATATGAGAAATTGGCATAAAAATAGGTAAACGTTGCGAAAAATAATGACAAACAGACATCAGCAAACATTGAAGCCGCGGAACATGCACCTACGTTGGCCACGATGTTCTCTGATGTCTGTCAAAATAATTTGTCTTTATTTTTAACATGTTTTACTATTTTTTTTAGCTGGATTCTCATGGAATATATTAGCCAAGATGGAATAGACAATTTATCAGCTAAATCTAATTTTTGATTTTGATTTGATTTTGATTTTGACTTGGTTTAACCAAAATCTCAAGCTAGAATTTAATTAAAACCACAGTAAAACCAGGTCATTCAAAAATTGCTGTTAAACCAGGCTAAAACCAACTTTTCTAAAACGGCTAAAACCAACTTTTCTAAAACGGCTAAAGCCAACTTTTCTAAAACGGCTAAAACCAACTTTTCTAAAACGGCTAAAACCAACTTTTCTAAAACGGCTAAAACCAACTTTTCTAAAACGGCTAAAACCAACTTTTCTAAAACGGCTAAAACCAGGTTGCTTTTAATTTTTGAATGCAACTAATATGACAATCCTCACGAACATCAAGGAATAAACGAGAACGATGACACATAAACAATGAAACCTAAAAACAGAAAAACCAGAACAACGTAAAAAAAGTTTTGCTTATACCAGGCGTGTTTTTGCCCGACTCATCCGTCTTGCTCGTCTTGTCCTCGTCAACTGCTTTGCCCGTATCACCCCCCTCACCGGTGTCGTCATCGCCAGGAGGATCGTCGCCCGCATTAGCCGCACCGGCTTCATCCGTTTCCTGCGCAGCCTTACCCCCTTCTTTATCGGGATCTGGGTCTGGATCGTCGGCCATTTCGTCGATGTAGTGACGGGCCAAACGTGTTCAGCTTCTTTAAAACCTCGAATTACTTGCTTGATGAATTGTTTTGTTTGTAATTTTCACTTGTGCACCCCCACAAACTAGAAAGTGAAGGATGTTACTAATGTGGTGACCCTGATCAGGGTCACAACACTATAGTAACATTAGCGAGAGATGGTTAGCACTATAAACTGACATTTCCTACTGGCACGTAGATGTAGATCCGCCATTTATTTTTGTGTGTTTGGTTTGATTTGATTGTTGGTGATTGTTTATTTATTCAAACAATCACTAATAATATAATCTTATATAATAATAATTTGCTGGGAAGCCTTAGGTATTAAATTTTATCCATGGCAGATGGCGCTACAGTTTTGGAGCTTGCATCACAGGATTGGCTGGGATTATGACAAGGGGGTAATCATTCCAGAAAATCAGGGACGAGATTTGTAAAACTGCCAAATTTGATGTGGATGTGTTGGATTTGAAACGTATTTTGTGGATTTGGAACGATAAATATAAAAAAAATCGTGGAAAAAACAAGGTCATCGATTTCCCAACGACTTAGCTTTTTAAGACTTAAGATTTACCTGGATTTGTTAGAGATTTACCTGGATTTGTCAGAGATTTACCTGGTTTTGTCAGAGATTTACCTGGATTTGTCAGAGATTTACCTGGATTTGTCAGAGATTTACCTGGATTTGTCAGAGATTTACCTTGATTTGTCAAAATTTTTTCGAATTTCCTAGATTTTCGTTCATTTGGCTCAAGATTTGGCGCTGTATTTGTAAGGATTTGGATACATTTGCGTGGATTTGGGTGGATTTGGGAGGAATTGCACGGATTTGGTGAAGTTGTGTGGATTTGGTGGATTCAATGGATTTGGTGGATTTGTGGAGATTTGTAAATATCAAATCTTACTAGGGATGAGATTTGGACGAACGATAACCCCCTCGGATTATGGGCTGGGTTTTATTCCCGATGTTTTTCCAGCTTTTCCAGCTTGTTAAATCCTATATAATAATTTACCAGCCTGCCTGCCTGCCTGCCTGCCTGTGAAACCTTGGGTATTAAATTTTTTCACGGCAGATGGCGCAACGGTTTGGAGGAGTGGCGTCACAGGATTGGCTAGGATTAAAGGCTTTTTATTTTCTGTCGTTTGACCAGCTTTTCCAGCTTGTTAAATGTAATAATATCAAAAAATCCATTGAGAACCTACCTGATGACAGCGCTTTTGTGCCAGTATTGAGAACTCATTTTCAGAATCTGTTCTTTATCTACTAGACATGATAGCATGTGTAAATATTTTTTTGTGAAAAAATGAAGACTAAAAATGCATTTTGCATATATATGTATATTTTTCTTTGTTTTTTAAAAAACCGAATAAATTGCAAATATTTTTACAATATAGGATTGCAAATTTTGTAATTTTCATTTTTACAAAGCAGAAGTGTTGATAATTGGATACATTTATTGTTAAGTGCGATTTGAAAGTACAGTAAGAGACACAAAAAATTTTTAATGACAATCATTTGTTAGAAGGACACTCGGCGGCTAATCAGGAATGAGAATAATTTTTTATTATCAATTTTAATAAAGATCTTCTCGAACTCCCGGCTAGCACGAAGTCAAGCCTCAAACAAATGATATATCACGAAGTGGGAGTGGGAGTGGGAGTGGGAGCAAAAGTGGCATAGAGGCAATAAACAAACCAAACTCCGCTGGCAACCACCACCTTAGCACGTTTTGCACCTTCGCTTTCGCCGTCGCCTTCCTCTTCCTCTTCCTCCTCCTCCTCTTCTTCCTCTTCTTCTTCTTCTTCCTCTTCCTCTTCTTCCTCTTCTTCCTCTTCCTCTTCTTCTTCCTCTTCCTCTTCATCTTCTGCCGCCTGACTACCGCCTTCGCCGGCACCACCTAAAAAATTAAACGAAAAACTTTAGTCGACAATTTTAGTTACAAAATCATGTCTAAACTCCGTTTCCAAAATATTGCGAGAAACTCTCATCGATTGTTCAGGCGATTGTTCAATGCTCATAAAAAAAATAATTCGAGAAATGCCCATAAAAGGGCATAAACGAACATAAACGAACTGAAACGAACCGAAACGAAACGAAACGAACAGAAACGAACAAAAACGAACTAAAAACGACCATAAATATGACCATATATGGTCATATATATTTGTATTAATGTGCGAGCAAACAGGCTCCAGCCAATGGGAGTTTCTCGCAATGTTTTGGAAACGGAGTATAGTTTACGCTAGAATTTTTTAATACAACTCAAAACTTATTTTTGGCCATTTTTTCAGTAGTTTAAAAATGACATGTGACAAAAAAATGACATCACTTTTACATATTTTTCAGTAGTAAATAATATGGCAAGCCACCATTCCTATTTTTATTACATATTTACAGATATGTACATATGCATTACACGGTATTCCCTCGGAAAGAACGGCATGCCGGATAATAGTAAATCCGACCAGGGTGCCGGAAAATTCAAATTTTTCGGCATGCCGGGTATTTCGTTTTACAGCACCGATTCGAGAAATCTCGTCATTTTTACGGCATGCCGTAAAAATGACGAGATTTCTGATTTTTAAAATCTGGTCCGACTCGGTTTTTCCGG
This sequence comes from Strigamia maritima, assembly GCA_000239455.1. Taxonomy (NCBI): domain Eukaryota; kingdom Metazoa; phylum Arthropoda; class Chilopoda; order Geophilomorpha; family Linotaeniidae; genus Strigamia; species Strigamia maritima. The sequence continues at coordinate 48,318 of JH431101.1, forward strand.
CATGTCGTTCTTTCCGAGAGAACACGGCACATATCTACTGTATAATAACAGAATTTCAGATATGTATAATCAAATTACAGATATCTACAATAGAATTTCAGATATTTACAATGGAATTTCAGATATCTGCAATGAAATTACAGATACCTAAAGTCTATTTACCTATAAGTTTGGAGTAACTCGGATTGGTCGTGGCTACTAACTGTTAAATGTTGTACACTCATAGAAAAAAAGTTGCCATTTTACTCCATTTACTCTGGAGTTATGCGTTGTCCTGTGGCCAACTCCATAATCAGAGTAATGGTACTCCAAAACAAGAGTTTGGGGTGTGAAAAACTACGTTTTTGAAGTAACAGTACTTTGAAATGGAATATCAAAACTCTGAAATTGAAGTATTATTATTACTCTTTTATATGTGGGAGTTGGCCACGGGACAAAATGGAGTAAAATGGAAACATTTTTTTAATGAGTGTAACATAGTAGTTCTAAATCGGTCAAAACCGGTCGTCAAATGTTCAACCGGGCCATCTATTTATTAAAGATGGCGGTTTCATGCGGTTTATTCAAAAATGACCTTTACTTTCATTGGTTACTGACAGACATGTGACTTAGTGTATGAATACTTTCCTGCGATCAGTCCACCGACCAATCCGAGTTACTCCAAAATTATAAGTAAATAATTTCATTATAGATAGGTATCTATAATGAAATTACAGATATCTGAAATTACAGATATTTTTAGATAATAGCAGTTTTCTGTCTATTCATTTTCGATCAATTCTTTGCCTTATATTTAGAACTGCCAATTTCGTACTGCAGTGACTCAAAAATAGTCACCTTGAAGTTTAGGCTCACTCAAACGGCTATTAAATGGAACCAGTGTTTAGATTCTTAACGTGTTTTAACTTCAGCTATTATAAAGTGCCTAAAACAAAATTTAGACACCTAGATTTGCAGTGTGATATGACTCAAATGAGTCAGATAATTATTGTTTGTTTATTTAGACGTCGTAATTAAAATAACAGAATTTGGTGTTTAGCTGTGTTCAGCCACCAGTGGTTGAAAATAACTTCATCAGTCAAGGTGTTTTAAGCTGGTGAGGCAAAGTGTGACTTATATAATTTTACTTCGAGATCCGGCTTTGGATCCTGCGGCTTTAGATCCGGCTTTAGATCCGGCTTTAGATCCGGCTTTGGTACCGGCTTGGGAACCGGCGCCACCTTTGGATCCGGCTTTGCTTCCTTTCGGCTTAGACTTTGATGCTTGGGAGCCGCCGCTCGCATTACTTTTACCACCGACTGAAGTTTTGCGACTGCCGGCACTGCTTCCACGGGAAGATCTTGAAATATTAATCAAAGATTAGAGTTATTTGTTTTGTAAAAATTAAAGAGGTTACAAAAATATATATAAATAAATTATATAATACAGTAGCATAAACTATGTTCACATTACACAAGCTAGACAACATTTTAGCTAGCTTAGCTTATGTTGTTGAGGCAGACTGTTTTATACACCTGTACAGAAATAGTTAATGCAAACAAAATGGATGATTGGACCATCAATGGCAATGCATTCTCAGAGCATGACATCGCAAGCCAGTTAAAGCTAGCCTATAATTAGCTTATCCAGTTCTTTAAAGTAGATAACATTTATCTTGTTTCAACATCGATCAGCTACATTCATAGAAAAAAAGTCGCCATTTTACCCCATTTCTGGAGTTATGCATTGTCCTGTGGCCAACTCCATAATCAGAGTAATGCTACTCCAAAACGAGAGTTTGGTGTGTGAAAAACTACAATTTTGAAGTAACAATACTTTGAAATGGAATGTCAAAACTCTGAAATTGAAGTATTATTACTCTTTTAAATGCGAGTTGGCCATGGGCTGAAAATGGAGTAAAATGGAAACATTTTTTCTATGAGTGTAGGAGTGTGTGAGCTTAGGATAGTAAAGTAGATGTGTTAGCGCTATATATAAAGCGGAAAAATTGCAAGTGAGAACCCAAGTTTATAACATCATATGAAACTAAATTTGATTTACGGTATACCGTATGTCTGCATTTTAATTATTTAGAATTGAGATTTAATCGAGAAACCATTTTCCATTTCAAAATCCTACAGTTCGACTTAATTTCAGGTGATCAGCGAGAGCCAAAATTCAGTTTTCCCCGTTACATTTTATCTATTTCAAAATGTATATCTATGCATTTTAGCAGTTATGCAAAAATAAAATTGTGCCTTTTAGCAACTATAAAAAGTGCTTGTCTACAATTACACCTCCTTGCCAGAAAAATGGAAATTTCTTAACAGCTGTAATACTGACGGACAAATGGTTTTAAGAGGATTTATGGGAATGGTAGAGCTGTCATTTTGTGTAAAATTTTTAAAGATTGATTAAGTAGTTACTGAGAAAAAAAATTAAAAACTACCAAAATCAGGTTTTTGCAATTTTGACAATATCTCGAGAACTGTTGAAGATAAAATTAAAAATTAAACTTATCTAGGATGTTCAATTTCTCGGGTAACTTTTCTAAATTGGATGTATGGGTCTGCGAAGCCCTCAAAAAGTGTCATAATGGAGCTACGTAATGGTTGTCAACGATCAAAATTTTCAAAAAATCATTATGACCAGATTTTTATTCCAAATCCAATGATACTCCAAGATGTTTAACTGCGTACATACCTCTAACACACCCAGGATGTATAGCTTAATTCATCAAGAAATCTGGTCACAATTTTTTTGGCAATGAGGTGTATATAAGAAGCATAATAAGTATGTTTGTATATACATCTACTGCTGTAATTTCCAAAATCTTACCTTTGTGAAATGGAGTCGCTTAGACGTTGCGACATACTCTCATAAATTTCACATTCCTTTTCTTTTAACTCCTTCATAATAAAATAAAATAAAAAAAATAAAAATGCAAATATATTCAAATTTTTGACATAATATACGAACCTTTAATTTCTTAATACTTTTCTGTCGCTCCTCCATTTCTTTAACATCCTCATCTTCGCCGCCCCCCGTTTGTGACACACTCTTCCCTTTCGAGCCTTTCGAACCGGGCGTACTCTTCCCCGACGCCGTTTCACCCGGCTTACTCTTATCACCCGTCTTAGCCGAATCCCCCGCTTTGCTCTTATCACCCGCAGCCGTCTTGCCACCCGTCGAACTCGGCGTGCTCTTGCCCGTTTCACTCGCTTTCCCCGCCGAAGGCGTACTCTTCCCCGTATCACTCGCTTTGCCCGCCGAACCGGGCGTAGTCGTGCCGTCACCCGCCTCGCTCTTCCCGGCTTCAGTATCCCCGGCGCTGGCGACTTCTTCTCCCGCTTCGGCTTCTTCTCCCGCACCGGGTTCGTCGGCGCCCGGCGCTTCCTCTTCGGTGGTCGCTTCCGGATCTTGTTCGGCCATTTTTGACGAATAAGTTCTCTAAATAGGCCCAAATGTATTAAGCCTCTTCAAACCCTCGAATTAGTTATCTAGTGAATTTTTTGTTTTGCTTTTCACTTGTGCGGTGCCACAAATTGGAAAAATGGATAATGTTACTAATGTGGTGAACCTAATCACTGATTAGGGACACAACACTAGTAATATTAGCGAGAGATGGTTAGGAATTTGAACTGGCACGACGATCCGCCATTAATTTGTGTTTGGTGTGAGTTGATTGTTGTGGATTGTTGGTTGGTTTTGTGGGAACCAATAGGGATTTAGTGGGGGTCACATGCTGGTTTATTCGAGTAACAATAACAATCGACTGAATAGTGGAATAAGGATTGTTTTTTTTTTTTTTTGTTTAACTAAGGGTATGTTTTGCATGTATTAGTAATAATAATTTTTGTATGCTAAATTAATCACGTTTGATAATATTTACAGTGTTTTT
>JH431101.1:52407-142143 GCA_000239455.1 Strigamia maritima
AAAAACCATTTTTTGTTGAAAAACCATTTTTGTTGAAAAACCATTTTTTGTTGAAAAACCATTTTTTTGTTGAAAAACCATTTTTTGTTGAAAAAACCATTTTTTTGTGAAAAAACTATTTTTTGTTGACAAAAACATGAAAAAACCATTTTTTCATTGAAAAAATATAACGAAACCATTTTTTCGTTGAAAAAACATAACAAAACCATTTTTTCGTTGGGAAAACAATGACAAAACCATTTTTTCATTGAAAAAACATGACAAAACCATTTTTTTTTTGGTTGACAAAACCTTTTTTAGTTGAAAAAAACATGACAAAACCATTTTTTTTTGGTTGACAAAATTGAAAAAAACAACATTTTTTTTAGTCAAAACCACATTTATAGGTACAAAAACCTCATTTATAGGTACAAAAATCTCATTTATAGGAACAAAAACCTCATTTATAGGAACAAAAACCTCATTTATAGGTACAAAAACCTCATTTATAGGAACAAAAACCTCATTTATAGGTACAAAAACCTCATTTATAGGTACAAAAACCTCATTTATAAAATAAAAAAATATATTTTTCACTTCCAAAAAAGTGCTTTTGCACCAATTTCTTTTTGAATTTTTTTATTAAAAAATTGTTTTTATAGTCAAAATTGAGTAAAAACTACATTTATAATCAAAATTAACATTTCACCACATTAGTGAGAGAAATCTATCTTGTGACGGATTGCCATACCAGGTTATGGCACCGCCAATGGCAACCACTACTTTATGGCCTGTATCACCATCCACCACTAAATGGCAGCAAGGATGGGACAATCCCTGGAAGTGACATAACAGTCAGCAGTGGAGTTAGAAGAGTATAAGAAGATAAAAGACGCAAGAAGATCCCAGTTGGTATAGACCAATTAGTATCGACCAAGCAACACCTGTTCTTGGTCACTGCTCCCAGCCCCCTTACTTGTCCCAATGAAGCATGATGCCCCAGTCCACTGGGCCTCAGCTTCATTAGTGGATGTAGCGGCTGCTGCTAAACACAGGAATGATTTGTAAGATTTCTGACCACGTGGTCCTTGGTCTTAGGGCTGAAGACGGCGATTCTGGCAGTTGTGGCTTTCCTTTACGGCACCGGCTGGTAAGCACGGAAAGTGAGAGATGATGAGATGTACCTCTAGACACTTAATAAAGGTCATGAAACCTAATATTGCATCTGTTGTCTGTCTTCTTTTAAGTGACTTGGGCCTCTCCCTTTGTCTTATCCCCAAAGCAGTTGAAAAGTGAAACCCAATCACAATCTGAAGGCAACTGGACATCATGAGTGATGTGTAAATCACGCGAAATTATTGGTCGTACAATTTTTGAACTTTTTTAATTAAAATATTTTTTTTCTGAAAAAATGAAAACTATAAAACCATTTTTGTGTATATACAAATATATATAAAATTATAATAAGTTATTATAATATAGGATTGAAAATTTTGTCCCTTTCATTTTTACAAATTTTTTACACAGCGGAAATGATGATAATTTGATATATAAATATATGTTAAGTGAGATTTGAAGGTACAGTGAGATATAAAAGAATTTGTAATGACAATCATTTGTTCGAAGGACACTTGGCGGCTAATCAGGAATGAGAATTATTATTATTATTTTTTTTCTCAAACTCCCGGCTAGCACAAAGTCAAACCTCAAACAAATGATGTATCACGGGGTCGGAACAAAAGCTCGAACGGCATTGAGACAATAAATAAACCAAAATCCGCCGGCATACAGAACAGGCACCAACTGGCGAAGCGGATAACCGTTTCCGCCTTCACTTCCAGCATCGCCGTTGCCGCCTTCTTCCTCTTCTTCTTCTTCCTCTTCCTCTTCTTCACTCTGCGCCTGACTACCGCCTTCGCCAGCTCCGCCTAAAAGATTAAACAAAAAAGTTTAGTTGACAATTTTAGTTACGGGTATACTAGTTCATAACTTTAAAATACAACTCAAAACTATTTTTCCCCACTTTTTCAGTAGTTAAGAACATTTTAAAGTTGATATGACCACTTTTGCTCAGTATTCAAAAGTTAAGATATGACGTCGTGACCTCATTAGGTCGGATATGACCTCATGACTTCATTAAGTCGGATATGACCTCATGACTTCATTAAGTCGGATATGACGTCATGTCGTCATGACCTCATGAAGTCGGATATGACCTCAAGATCTCATGAAGTTGGATATGACCTCATGAAGTTAGATATGACCTCATGAAGTTAGATATGACCTCATAAAGTCAGATATGACCTTATGACCTCATTAAGTCAGATATGACCTCATGACCTCATTAAGTCAGATATGACCTCATGACCTCATTAAGTCAGGTATGACCTCATGACCTCATTAAGTCCTCATGACCTCATTAAGTCCTCATGACCTCATTAAGTCCTCATGACCTCATTAAGTTCTCATGACCTCATTAAGTCCTCATGACCTCATTAAGTCCTCATGACCTCATTAAGTCCTCATGACCTCATTAAGTCCTCATGACCTCATTAAGTTCTCATGACCTCATTAAGTTCTCATGACCTCATTAAGTCTTCATGACCTCATTAAGTCCTCATGACTTCATTAAAACCTCATGACCTCATTAAGTCCTCATGACCTCATTAAGTCCTCATGACCTTATTAAGTCCTCATGACCTCATTAAGTCCTCATGACCTCATTAAGTTCTCATGACTTCATTAAGTCCTCATGACCTCATTAAGTCCTCATGACCTCATTAAGTCCTCATGACCTCATTAAGTCCTCATGACCTCATTAAGTCCTCATGACCTCATTAAGTCCTCATGATCTCATTAAGTCCTCATGACTTCATTTGGTCGAATATGCCATCATATGAGTCACATTTGATGTCGACATGACATCATATGAGTCACATTTGATGTCATTAACTTGGATATGACATCATGTGAGTCACATTTGATGTCATTAACTTGGATATGACATTATGTGAGTCACATTTGATGTCATTAACTTGGATATGACATCATGTGAGTCACATTTGATGTCATTAACTTGGATATGACATCATGTGAGTCACATTTGATGTGATTAACTTGGATATGACATCAAATAAGTCACATTTGGTGTGATTAACTTGCTTATGACATCATATGAGTCACATTTTGTGTGATTAACTTGGATATGACATCATGAGTCACATTTTGTGTGATTAACTTGGATATGACATCATATGAGTCACATTTGGTGTGATTAACTTGGATATGACATCATACGAGTCACATTTGGTGTGATTAACTTGGATATGATATCATACAAGTCACATTTGATGTCATTAAGTCCAACAAGAGTCAGGTTGCAATAAAAATAACTAACAGCCAATCAAAGTGTTTGTTGTTTTACTGTGTTCATGTGGCGGTTGAAAATAAATTCATCAGTTTACACCTCTTTGCAAAAAAAATGGAAGTACTTTTTTTAAAGTAAAAAAATAAAAATTTCTTAAAAGCTGTAATACTGACAGACAAATGGTTTTAAGAAGATTTATAGGAATGGTAGAGCTATCATTTCGTGTAAAATTTTTGAAGATTGATTAAGTAGTTACTGAGAAAAAAATTAAAAACCACCAAAATCAAGTTTTTGTAATTTTGACAATATCTCGAGAACTGACAACCATTACATAGCTCCATTATGACTTTTTTTGAGGATTTTGCAGACCCATACATCCAATTTAGAAAATTTGCCTGTTCTCTCTGTCTAGTGAATTCCCGTGCTTCATCAACATGTGAGAAATACAAGGAATCCAGCTGTTAGAACCGGCAGTATGCCAATAATCGCGGGTCAGCGAGAATTGGTGTAGGTGAACGATCATCTTGACCACGTGGTGCGGTATTTTGATTAAAATACCCATCACGTAATGTAGAATTATTCAAATTTGCCATAACACTGATGATCAAATTGAAATCTTATACTAAAAGATAAATACAAAGTGCAGCAACACAATACACAATTAATAAAAATAGTAGGAATAATTCTAATAATTATCCTATCAAAACAAACAATTTAAACTAAATGAACATCCTAGATAAGTTTAATTTTTAATTTTATCTTCAACAGTTCTCGAGATATTGTCAAAATTGCAAAAACCTCAATTTGGTGGTTTTTAATTTTTTTCTCCGTAACTACTTAATCAATCTTCAAAAATTTTACGCGAAATGATAGCTCTACCATTCGTATAAATCCTCTTAAAACCATTTGTTCGTCAGCATTACAGCTTTTAAGAAATTTTTATTTTTCTGACTTTAAAAAAAGTACCTGTGCCATTTGTTTGGCAAGGTGGTGTAGGTATTTTCAGCTAGTGAGACAAAGTGTAAGTTATATAATTTTACTTTGAGATCCGGCCTGAGATCCAGCTTTGGATCCACCTTTGGATCCGGCTTTAGAACTAGCTTGCGAACCGGCTTGGGTGGTAGCAACTTTAGATCTGGCTTTGGTACTGGCTTGGGAACCGGCTTGGGTGCCAGCACCTTTAGATCCAGCTTTATTTTCTTTTGGATTAAATTTTGATGTTTTGTTGCCACTGCTTGCTGTACTTTTACCACCGACTGAAGTTTTGCGACTGCCAGTCTGAGAGGATCTTGAAATCAAAATCAGAATTAGAATTAGAATTTTTTTAAATGAATGGGGCTGTCAGTTGATCAAGAGACGTTAGAAAAGTGAATACTGTGATTTAAAAAAGTAAAGCACTGGAATAAGGTGAGGTATTAATTCTGTATAATGCCAAAATTGAAAAACTGACTGGGAAAATTCATGAAACTAAATTTTATTTACAAGTTCAACTGTGCTGTTTTTAATTTTTAAAATTAAGTTTCTACAGTACGACTTATTTTCAGGCAATAAAAAAATGCCAAAATTTAGTTTTTTGGATTAAGTTAGAAAAAAATTTCTGTTAAAAAATGTATATTTACATATGAAGGAAATTTTGGATCAAAAATGTCATTTTGAAGTGAAATACAGTGAACAGTCTCTAGATGGGACATACTGTAGACGGGCCAGCCCTGTACACAGAACACATATTCCTGGACCCAAATTGTTTTAATTATACAGGACGACACCCACAAGACCGGACACTCTGTAGACAGGACGCTTTTTTCCGGACCCGACGGTGTCCCGTCTAGAGAGCGTTCACTGTAGTGCAATTCTGTAATTATAATAAGTAAGTTAGTGTGTTTTTGAAGTCATAATAAGTGAATTTGTGCATTTCTAAAGTCATAATAAGTGAATTTGTGCATTTCTAAAGTCATAATAAGTGAATTTGTGCATTTCTAAAGTCATAATAAGTGAATTTGTGCATTTTTGAAGTCATAATAAGTGAATTTGTGCATTACTAAAGTCATAACAAGTGAATTTGTGCATTTCTGAAGTCATAATAAGTGAATGTGTGCATTTCTAAAGTCATAATAAGTGAATTTGTGCATTTCTAAAGTCATACCCATAATAAGTGAATTTGTGCAGTTCTAAAGTCATAATAAGTGAATTTGTGCATTTCTAAAGTCATGATAAGTAAATTTGTGCATTTCTAAAGTCATACCCATAATAAGTGAATTTGTGCAGTTCTAAAGTCATAATAAGTGAATTTGTGCAGTTCTAAAGTCATAATAAGTGAATTTGTGCAGTTCTAAAGTCATAATAAGTGAATTTGTGTATTTCTGAAGTCATAATAAGTGAATTTGTGCATTTCTCAATTGTAAAAAGTGCATTTTTTAAATTATAAAATGGCTTTCACTAATAAAAAATTGCATTTTTAAAGTTTTGCAATCATAATAAGTGAATTTGTGCAAAATCTTACTTTTGTGAAATAGAGTCACTAAGACGTTGTGACATACTCTCATAAATTTCACATTCTTCTTCTTTTAACTACCTAAAAAAAATAATATATATATATATATATATATTACAATTTTAATTTCTCCATACCAGTACCTTTAATTTCTTAATGCTTTTATGTTGCTCCTCCATTTCTTTAACATCATCATCGCCCCCCGTTTGTGACCCACTCTTCCCCTTCGAGCTTTTCGAACCGGGCGTACTCTTACCCGACGAATCATCCGCTTTGCTCTTATCACTCGTCTTGCCCGATTCACTCGTCTTATCCGCCGTAGCAGGTGTACTTTTGCCCGAATCACTCGCCTTGCCCGTCGAACTTGGTGTTGTCTTTTCCGTATCACTCGCCTGGTCGGGCGGCTTGCCTGTATCACCCGCTTCGTCCACAGCTGCATCGTCGCCGGGACCAGGCTCGTCTTCTTCCACGGGGTCTTCGACGTTTTCGTCCGTTTCTGGCGCTGCTTTCACGTCTTCGTCATCAGTGGTTTCCAGATCGGCCATTTTGTCGATTTACTGAATTGTAATCGGCCCAAATGTATTCAGACTTGTTTGTATGTAATTTTATTTTATTTATTTTATTTTTTTTTTTTTTTTTTTTTTTATTTTTCAATTATGCACGCCCACAAACTGAAAAATGAATAAATTATAGAAAATTGGAAATTTTGAAATTTTGGGAATTTCGAATTTGTGTGGTTACGTGCGGCGGATTTTGTGGCTTTTAATTTTGCTTCATTTGTCCTAATGTTTTAATGTAGAGGCCAAATATGCTGTGAGGCTTAATCGACGGTCTTCTTCGAACCGTTTCTGCCGGTCACGCGGTTGGTATAGTGATAAAATGTTTGGGTTGTTGTTTATTGTCATTGCATTTTTGTGCAAGTTTGGGAAAATGTTGAAAGTTGGGTATAGAGGGCAATTGTGTTTGGTAAAAAGTTGAATTTTTGAAGGAAGTGAAGGATTTTTTTTTGGATAAAAATGTATTTGTGATATAAATTTGTTGTTAAATTTGTGTATTTTTAGCACAAAAACGTTAAATTTGTGTATTTTAGCACAAAAACGTTAAAGTTGTGTATATTTTGCACAAAAACATTAAATTTGTGTGTTTTTTGCACTAAAATGTTTAATTTTGTGTATTTTTAGCACAAAAACGTTAAATTTGTGTATTTTTAGCACAAAAACGTTAAATTTGTGTGTTTTTTGCACCAAAATGTTTAATTTTGTGTATTTTTAGCACAAACACGTTTAATTTGTGTATTTTTTGCATTTTTTGCTGATCACTGCAGTAAAGCCTGCCACCTCAAAACACCCCCAAATCCTATTTCGACCAGAAAATTTTGAATTTTACTCACAACAAAATGATTGCTTGTGACACAACAAAGAAATTAGTCAATCCAATTATTCTATCTTTTAGTTCGCGCTTTGGAAGCAGAGATTGATGGATTGTTCCTTTTTTTGCCATAACTAAGCCTCGTTTTTTTATTATTTCTTTTTCAAACACATTGAAGAAATCACATTTGATGCTCTTTCAGGACCACTGCAAGAAAACAAAACAATGTTGGTAACATTCATCATAATAACTATGATCCTATGGAAATATTTTGGCGATCCAAAGAAACTTGCCAACCGAGGGACTCCATCCCCAACCAGAACGCCATCAAACATCCGGGCAATGTCAGCTAAGTCCACCTATGTGCAGCAGAACCCTCAACAACAAGGATTTGTCCTTCAAAAAGCCGAACAGGGAGAGAATCCCAAGTTACCGGTGTCACCAACCAAAGATCTTTGTCCACAAACTCTTCTGCCACCAATTTCACCAAAGCCGGTCATCAAACCGGGGTCTCCAAAGACTTTTGTGTCCGGATCTCCAAAGACCATATTCTCTGGATCTCCAAAGGTCATTTTTTCTGGATCTCCAAAAACCGTTGTGCCGGCTTTTTCGCCCAAGAATAGTTTGCCGCCGGTGTCTCCGAAGACAGTTTTTCCATCGGTGTCTCCGAAGACAGTTTTTCCATCGGTGTCTCCGAAGATAGTCTTTCCACCGGTGTCGCCGAAGACAACTTTTCCACCGGTGTCGCCGAAGACAACTTTTCCTTCGGTTTCTCCGAAGATGGTGGGAAACCCGAGAGGAGTTCTACCGCAGTCTCCGAATAAGTTCCAGCAGCATTCTCTGACTCCGACTAATATGGGGTTGCCGGAGAGGTTTTCTCCATTTGTGACTCGTTGTGCCAGTCATTGAGTGTTTTTGCAGTTTTGGTCACGTGGTGGTGTGTGTGTGTGATTGATTTTTTTTTCAATGCAATTTCAATTTGATGTTTTGAGATTTTATTTTGTTGTGAGATTTTATTTGATGTAATGAAGGTCCTGTGTGGGACCTGAATTGTAAAGATGAATGTGAAGTGCAGAAAAAGGGTTGGTTTTTTTTTTTTAAATGTAAATTAATTTGAGTCGTGTCTAAATGAATAAACCCAATATGGCAGCTGAATATATTTTGCATTTAATTTTTTAAATTTTTTTATTATAATTTTTAATTCTACTCCAAGTACACAAAATAGGCATATGTAATAGTATGTAACTAGAAGGGACCGTGTAAAATCCACGGGTCATATTTGGTTTAATTGTCGTGTGTTAGTATAGTGAAAGAATCTAGAAATATTATTTTCAATTTCAGGTTACGCTAATCCGTTTAAAAGTGGGTCGGTGGTCCCACGCGGCGCTTACTCGAATTTCTTTATCCCATAAAAGAGATCGACTTAAATCATTGCTACGATCAATCATCGAAGGTCCACTAACAAAGAAAATCGAGCAGGGAATCCAGAGAAGATGGAGCAAGGTGTCGAAATCATCGTACTGCCCTTACTACCGGGATCTAAAACTGGATTTTCTGGAAGCGGAATACCTAAGGGACGATAACTTCAGTGAAAGACAGAAGCAAGTGTGGGCAAGAATGAGATGTGATAGTTTTGCACATGGACATAGAGCGAGACTGTGGAGGATGTGGGGTGTAGATGTTGAGTCGATCGACCATGTATCTTGCGGTGTGTGGAGATGAAGAGTGGCAGTGGCGGATGCGTGGAGGAGGGTGCTGCTTGGGAAGATTGATGTGGACATGGTCCATTATTTTAAGAAGTTTAAGCGGAGAGGTGAGGAGATGGTCGGAGTTGGTCTTTTCTGTTTTTATTTGCTGCGTGTTGTGTTTTTCTTATGAATTTGTATCCCCTTTTTAAGGTCGAGATAACGATAATGAAATAAATGAATTATTATTATTATTACCGTATTCCCTCGGAAACAACGGCATGCCGGTAATTACTAGTCTGACCAGTTTTTGACAAGTAGACAAATGCTGGATCAATTTTTACCCAGCTTTGCTGGTTGTGTAACCTAAATTTTATTTTATCCGACCGTATAAAGGTTAATCCTCAGAAACCTATCCTATGGGACAATTGACACAGGCAATAGTTCTGAATACAAATTTTTTTCAAAAAATTTTCCAAAAAATCTGAAATTTTCTGGAGCTGTTGAAAAAGTGGTTTTACATTCACTCAATTTATTTGGTAATTTTCAGACTTATAAAAAAAAGTTATTGTAAAGAAAAAATATGAGCCCCTTAAAATCTCAGCTTAACCCTCAAAGCTCTATCCTACACCACAATTGTGACCAGCTGCAGTTGTGAATACAAATTTTTTTAAAATTTTTTTAAAAATCTGAAATTTGCAGTAGCTGTTAAGAATATGCATTTACATTTTCTGAATTAATTTCATTGCAATCAGGCCTAAAATGAAAAAGTTATTGTAAAAAGGAAAAATGGTCCCCTTAAATTCCCAGCTTAAGTTTTTGGTTGTTTTCACTGCAAATTTTACTCTAGTGAGAGCGCTTTTAGAATATTGCGCCCCCTATATATATAAACTAAATAACCATACACAGCATTAACTCTTCATCTTTGAAACACATGGTCAACTGAGTTAGTGTGAAACTATTTTCAATTTAAATTAAGTTGATATAGACAATTATTATTATAAATAAATAATTAAAAACACCTTGCATCCTGTTTAAAACAACCTTTTGACCGCATGTCTTGATTATTACAATTGGTGACACCTAGTGTTGATTGGAGAAGCCATGGTAACAGCACTAAAGCGTTTCAAAGTAGAGACTCCAAATGGTCACAATTGTGACCATTAATCGGGCTCTACGTTGTTCCAAAATTTCAGAGCTTTGAGGGTTAAAATGTTTGCCGTTTTCACTGCATTTTTTCTCTTTAGTGAGAGAGCTTTTAAAATACAACGTCATCTATATGCAAAGTAGAGAATAAACAAAGCAGTCGGCACATGTTTAGTTCACATTTCATATCAATTGCAATTAATTGCACTAATTGGAATTAAAATTAAGTTAATATACACAATTATTATAAATAAGTGATTAAACACCTTGCACGCTGTTCAAATGATCACATTTTGACCGAGTGCCTTGATTTTTACAGTCGGTGACACCTAGCGTCAGTTGGTAAAACTATGGTAACCATGGTAACAGCACTAAAGCGCTTCAACTCGGAGTATATAAAACATGTCAATTGACACCACTAATAGGTCTTTGCGTTGACCCAAAATGTTAGGCGTCTGAGGGTTAATAATCAAATGAACAAAATGCCGGAAAATTCGAATTATCTACCCGGGTCTGACTTGACATTATCCGGCATGCCTTTCTTTCCGAGGGAATACGGTATTAATAGTGATTTATGGTTAGTTTTTTGTGTGTTCAGTCATACCACTGTGAGAATATTATTTAATTTTTAAAATAATTTATTTGTTTATTTCAAGTCACAATTTAATTTTTAAAAAAAATGATGAAGTCTAATTTATCTTCTTTTTTGTTTGTAGGATTTCATGTAAAAATTGTAAAATAGGATAAATAAAATGGCACTGTAGGAGCTTCCGTAGTGTGCCACCCACCATGGAAAATCACAATTAATCAAACTTCCCATTGAATTGTGGAAAATTATAATAAAAAATTGGCACTGAAAATAAAACAGAGCATTAAAAAAGATCCAAATTCTAGTCTACAAACTACATACCAGTTGTAAAGTTGTGATGTACTTTTTCCACCACAAGTATTTTTGTATTTTTGGGCCTAAAGCGCTGAGAAAATAATAGCCGTACATAACCACGTGAATCAAACTGTTCAACATTCCTTGGATAAAAGCTATAAATAAATAAAAAAAATGAAATTAATTGTGAAATGAAAAAATAGGGCTACACTGCATTACACAATCAAATGATGCACAAATTGTGTGATGCAGTGAAGTTTAAGGAGGCACTTTTGGGATGTGAGCAATGCAATGAAAATTTCTAAACAGAGTTTAGGGTTGAATTGTGTCTAGTTTTGAATTATTTTACTGTATAATAAGTAAACCCCGGATATTTATGCAAAAATCAAATTAGTTTTATGCGCATACAAAAATTCTAATTTATGCAATAAAAAATAGCAAAGTATGTGAAATTAAATCTAAAAATTATTGAATTTGGTGATAAAATTATCTGATAAAATTCATTTTTGGTCAAATTTGGCTTTTATGCAAAAAAATAAAAGCATATTGATTTATGCATTTATCCGGGCTCTAATAATAAGTACCATGTCCTCCTGGGATAAATTTACAAGCCAACCATTGGTTGAACACCATGGTACCGTGATGGAAAATATGGAGAAAAGTCAATTGCTCTTCTTTTTTTCTTAAGATGAGAAAAACCTATTTTTTTTTTCAAAATATATAAATGAGTAGAAAAAATACTTTTTTATATAAAAACATCATAGTATGTGCCATTAGTTTGAAATTATATGAAAATTACTGAAAACAATTTTACAGACACATCAAAACTTACCATTAGTGATTTCGCTTATCGAAATCTTCGATAATCGAAAGGGTCTACCGGTGTAAGCGGCTACTATGGCCTTAATAGCGTGCTATTAACTGACAAAAGGAATCTGACTCACATTAAAACTGACTAATTAACATTGACATACAAGAACAGACATAAAACCAGTAAAAAACTAGACATTAAATCAAATCAAATTATATATTCTACAGAGCGGAATAAAACGAAAAACAGAAGAAACACTACGACAATCATCAAGAACATCGAGAGATAAAAGAGAACGATGACCAAGGCAATGAAATCTAAAAATAGAAAAACGAGAACATGCAGTAAAAATATGTGCAACCGAGAGCTGAACACCATCAGCTACACACATCGAAAGGGGATTGCGTGATCCGATAATCGAAAAACAAATGGAATAAGTTTTGATGTGTCTTTTAGAATTGTCTGCAATAATTCTCATATAACATTTTTTTTATATTTTAATATCTTACAGTGTCACACATTTCCACTATCTTAGAAATAAAGAACCACCAAGATGCAGAAGCAATCTAAATTATCCAAAAAACAAAATTGAAAAATAATTGAAAAATTAATTTAATTTCTTAAATCATTCTTATACTCTCATAGCTTGAGGTGTAAAAACCTTCTCCAATGGTTCACATGTTAAGCTGAAGTTGGAATGGTAAGCTGACATTAAAATCTAAAAATAAAAAAAAAAAAAAAAATTAATGTAATGTTTTTATTCTACTTGTATTTATAGATGAAATCCCACCTCTTTGAAAATATAAGCCGACTGACTCATCATTGCAATGTTATATGGAATCAAAATAGATTTTAAGTTGTACGCCGGACGGTTTTTCATCAATTTCCTTCCCCAGTGGACAAGAATAAAGTAAACACATGTTATAACACAACTAGGCCATGGGGTTCTCATTAATGGCCAATCCTGTACACGTTGATCTTGATAAAAATATTAAAAAATATAATAATAAAAAAAAAAATTTTAAATATAAATTATTCTAAATTCTTACCTCCTTTTTGATTAAAATAATAATAAACAAAAGATAAAGTCTCCAGAAATCCCATACTTGAAAATGTACTCGAGAACAGAAGGAATTTTTCAGTTTGAAACAAAAGCCTTCACCATTCTGATATTTATGTGTGAATTTTATGACAATTTTTCTCACCAGAGTGAAGCAATAGACAATATGAGTAATTGTTGATTTTATACAACAATGGAAAGATGGATTTCAACGTTCTGACATTCTTTTAGATCTTTTAGATCCATAAAAGTGATAAAAATGTCTTCGAAAAATCCAATTGACACGAATTTAGTAACACTGTTTCGATTTGTGCTCGAACAACAGCGAAGAACTCCCGGGGCCACCGGAGAATTGACCCAGTTGCTCACTGCCATTCTAACTTGCATAAAATCCATAACAAATGCTGTACGAAGAGCAGGAATTGCTAAATTGTAATGAATGTATATGAAATAATATTGAAATATTCAATTATATATTTTATTTTTTATTTTTAGGTATGGTATGGCAGGAGAGACCAATGTCCAAGGTGAAGAACAGAAGAAATTGGACATTGTGGCTAATAATTTGTTTATTAACATGCTTCGTTCATCGTTTACAACGTGTTTGATGGTTTCTGAAGAGAATGAGAATGTGATTGAAGTGGAAACAGAAAATCAAGGGAAATATATTGTTTGTTTTGATCCGTTGGATGGGTCGTCTAATATTGATTGTCTGGTGTCTATTGGGTCGATTTTTTGTATTTATAGAAAGGTATTTTTGATTTATTATTTTTATAGTTAAATTTATCACTTTTATAGTTAAATTTATCACTTTTATCACTTTTATAAGCTAAATTTATCACTTTTATAGCTAAATTTATCACTTTTATAGCTAAATTTATCACTTTTATAGCTAAATTTATCACTTTTATAGCTAAATTTATCACTTTTATAGCTAAATTTATCACTTTTATAGCTAAATTTATCACTTTTATAGCTAAATTTATCACTTTTATAGCTAAATTTATCACTTTTATAGCTAAATTTATCACTTTTATAGCTAAATTTATCACTTTTATAGCTAAATTTATCACTTTTATAGCTAAATTTATCACTTTTATAGCTAAATTTATCACTTTTATAGCTAAATTTATCACTTTTATAGTTAAATTTATCATTTTTATGATTAAATTTATCAGTTAAATTTATCATTTTTTAGTTGTCTGCAGGGCCACCAACAGTCCAAGATGCTCTTCAGCCTGGTAGAAATATTGTAGCAGCTGGTTATGCAGTGTATGGTAGTGCAACAATGGTTGTTTTAACTACCGGTCAAGGCGTGAATGGATTTATGTTGGATCCTGTAAAGAAAAATATGATATTTTATGTGTACAGATTTAGATTTATTTACTTTTTTTAATCTAGTCAATTGGTGAATTCATACTAACTGATCCGGATATAAAAATTAAACCGCGTGGAAATATTTACAGCATTAATGAAGGCTATGCGCAGTATTGGGATAAAGTCGTGACACAATACGTACATACTAAAAAGTTTCCGAAAGTAATTTGTCTGCATGAATTTTTGGATTTAATAATTTTGTTAGCTTATTATATGATGTAAAAATCATGTTTCAGAATGGTAAGCCGTACATTGCACGCTATATTGGTTCTATGGTAGCGGATATTCATCGAACGTTGAAGTACGGTGGGATTTTCTTGTATCCGGCAACGACAGAATCTCCGAAAGGAAAAGTTGGTGATTGATATTGGTTGGAATGGTTGTTTTATTTTCTTTTTTTTGATATTTTTATGTAGTTGAGATTGTTGTATGAATGTAACCCAATGGCGTTTATTATGGAGCAAGCCGGTGGAAAGGCGACTAATGGAAGCATGCCGATATTGGATATGAAACCGGAGTCTATTCATCAAAGAGCTCCTGCTTTTCTTGGCTCAAGTGATGATGTGGATGATATTATCAAGTTAATTGCAGAAAACAAATAGGATTTTTGGAAAAATTGGAAATTTTATTGTTATTTATTTTTATTAAACAATGTTTGTTGATGTGCTCTGGGAGGTCCATCTTGGAGGTCATACTTATGCTTCTGCTAATTTGTAGTTGGATTTTTTCTAATACAACATCGAATCCAACATTAGAAGTAATCATCGACAATTGCTAGAAATCTAGAATCAATTGGAAGATTTACAGTCAGAATTTCTGTTATGGGTTGCTGGTCTGTCTGCGTAACTCTATAGTCCATAGGGGATTGGCTGGGACTTTTTCAGGCAACAATGTGTTAGGGATGCACCGGATCCAAAAATCACCGGATTCCGGTTACCGAATTTCACCAAATTTTGAATTTATTTATATTCCGAATACCGGTCGAATACCGGATTATTTCATCTGAAAATCCCGAACACCGGATTCACACCAGATCTCAAAACTGAATTTTAAAAAATTAAAGAAAATTTAAAAAAAAGTATAAAATAATAAAATTATTATTAAAAGACACTTTATTTGTATACAGCTAAATTTCGACTAAATACCGAATTTTGAACAATTCCGAACCGGATGTTTGGAACCAGAACATTGAAATTTCCAAATATCCGAAAGCCGAATATTTTCATTTTTAGCTGGATCACCGGACACCAAAGCCAAAGCTGGATATTTGTGCATCCCTAATGCTGGAGACACTCTAGGCGCGAATCGCGCAAATCGCGTCACTTTCCGCCTTTTGTCAAGCGATTTTGAAAGTACATGCTGCCAGTACTTTTTTGATTGCGATTCTAAATCGCAGCCAATCAGGAGCGATTTTTTTGGGTCATTCAAAATCGCAAAGCGATGTGATTCGCGCGATTCGCGCCTAGTGTGTCTCCAGCATAATGTGTTCCAGAGCGTGATCACATGATCTCATTATCAAATGGCGAAATTAAATCTATTTTCATTCAAAATATCAAAATATGAACTTAAAATCAAAATTTGATACAATCATTCTACAAACACGTTTACAAATTAATCGGATTAATTGTGTCAGGTTATCGCGACACTAGCGCCACTCTTGTGTAAAATAGGCCTATATGTCAATGACTGCGCAGAATGAGAACTAACCACGGCGTGGTACAACATTAAGCAAGGACAGCAAGGTATTTTGGACACAGATTCAGGTATATATAATTACATTCATAGCTGAAACTATTAAGTGATCGCTGAAACACTTTAATGAATTAGTTGACCATTGAACTATTTGTGGACCAATTTTTCGAGTTGCGACTTACCACTATTACTGCCATTTTCACGAGCGTGATTTTCCCTAGGCCAGCGATGTTTCATACGGTAAGTAACTTTGAATTGATATTGTATTAGTACCGTATGTATTTTTATTTATTACGATTTTTTAAAAAAATTACCTACTTACCGGTATTATATTTTGCATTTTTCAAAATTTACGGCAGAGTGTTGTACGGTACAAATTTTACTTAAATAACTCTGACGAGATTGGTGTTGGGAAATGTTGATTTCAGCTTTTTTCAAGGTGCCATGGGTTTACATCACCAAAGTGCTTTTATTAAAAAGGTATGATTCCAATTGTAAAGTGTGGACTTTATTATCACATTATACAGTATGTAGCCTACAGGTATTATTCATCCCAGATATTTTCAACAAATTCAAAAATTCAAGATTTCTTAAAAACTATCATGCTTATAAAAAATTTGTTTCAGGAGGATTTAAAGGAAAGGAAGACCTACCATTTCGTAAAAATTTTTTAAAGATTGCTCAAGTAGTTAGTGAGAAAAAAAATTAAAAACCACCAAAATCAGGTTTTTGAATTTTGACTATAGGTGCGTTAAATCCTGAAAAGGAAAAGTCACTTCTCCTTATCTGCCTTATGGAAAAGTGACTTTTCAATGAACACACTTAAATTGTTCATGCATTTTGATTGTTTGTAATTTTATTGTTTCAACTGTGAAATAAAAATTAGATTCGTTGATAAAATTGTCTATTCCATCTTGGCTAATATATTTTAAGAGAATCTGCTAGAAAATAGATAAAATTTGTGGAAGATCGGGTACGGACCTGAACATCGTGGCCGACGTAGGTGCACGTTCCGCGGCCACGATGTTCGGTGATGTCCGTACTTGATTTGTCGTCATTTTGTGCAACTCTTACCTATTTTCATGCTGATTTCTCAAAGGATCGTTAGGATGATGTTGAATGAAGTCCCCACCTACAAAATGAGCAGAATTTATTCGGTAAAACTTCAGTTTGGAGTCGAGAAACATCAACGATCTAATTGTTTCCAAGATGGATGCTACTATAGCTATTTTTTGTGAGCACTGCGCATGTGCAGTAAAAAGAAGCGACTTCTATAAGGCAAAGAAGTGAGTTGTGTTTGCCTTTTCTCTAAAGTCACTTAAGTCACTTCTATAAGGCAAATATGACGTAAATTATGTCAGATGTGCCTTTTAAAAGTCATTTCAGGCAAATAAGTTACTTTTCTTTTCAAGATTGAACGCACCTAATATCTCGAAAATTGTTGAAGATAAAATTAAAAATTAAACTGATCTAGGATGTTCAATTTCTTGGGCAACTTTTCTAAATTGGATGTATGCGAAGCCCTAAAAAAAAGTCATAATGGAGCTATGTAATGGTTGTCAACAATCAAAATTTTCAAAAAATCATTGTGACCAGCATGCAGCATGCCCAACATGGCAGTTTTTAGAAGTATCTGAATCACTTTTATTCGTTTTACTCGTTTTTGGTCAAGTGCATGTGTATGTATAGGTCAGATTTATTAGTATGTCAAATTCAGGCCTTATGTACCTATTAACTAAATGATTAAACATACTTTGCATGCTGTTCAAATTATCACATTTTGACCGTATGTCTTGATCTGTACACTCGGTTACACCTAGTGTCAGTTGGTAGTAAAGTACTTCAAAACAGTACACAAAACAGGACAATTGACCCTACTAATTGGTCTTTACGTTGACCCAAATTGTTAGGCGTCTGAGGGTTAAAAACCTACGAAAGTAATGATTGATTAAGAAATTTTTATATTTTAAAATTCTGCTTATGGAAGAAATGAAACCATCATTGCAATTGATTGCTTCCACTCCTAAGCTATAATGCTTAGTTCCCACTTGGCAGAAACTCCGGCAGAAAATTTTCTGCTGCAGAAAATTTTGAGTGTAGAAAGCAGCAGTGTTTATAAATTGCCTTCCTTAGCTGGCATCCATTTTTAAATTCTACTTTTCTGCACTTTTTTGCCCAATTTTCAGTCCGCAGGTGGGAAACAACGACAGAAAAACATACTTTTCTGCACAGCAGAAAATTTTCTGTCGAAATTTCTGCCAAGTGGGAACTAAGCATAAGAAGACTTTTGTAACTATAAATCTAACAGAAACGGATACAACGCAAAATGATATTTATTTTTTCTGTTACACTATTTATGTTATGATAACTTCTAATTGTAAGGGAAAAGTGTGTGAACTCTGTACTGTCTAGGCTGAATTGTGAATGTTAATTAGAAATGGATATTTGTGGTAAAGTAATTCTGCAATGAATGCCGTCCCTGATGCCAGAACACCGACAACAACACAAAGGAAAGCAGTGAAGGTGTGACACATCGAAACGGGCTTGACAACAAATTCTTCACTTCTCAAACAAATTTCAGCAGGTTGATTGTATTTTTCGTTTATTCTGGGAAGGAGTCCGATTTCTTTTAACTGAATTATTCTAAGACGAAAGTTTTGTTATTAAGAAATAGAAATTTACGCTAATTAATCTAAGCACAAATTAATTTTTACTTTTATTGATTAGTTTAGCAATGTTTAAATAAGAAAACAACACGAGTACATTTTGAAAATAAGTTGGAAAATCAATGGCTTAATGTTCTCATAACATCAGTACTTGGTGAAAAACAAACAGTCCAGAACTGAGGCTGAGGTGACATGCGGTAGTTCTAAGTTTTCCCGCTAGGGGTTACTTGCCAATGAGATTTAAATGTCTACGGCAACGAAGTGATGTCTGTCGGCTAATAAATGACATCAAGTGGTGAATGAGGTGGAGAAGTGGTGAAGTAACATTCAGTCTCAGATTCTGTCGGAGTTCCAGGTAGCGTAATGGTAAAGCACTCAACCGGCAATTGGGGGATCTGGGTTCAAGTCCCGGTCCGGGCTCCAATGGAGTCTGGACTGTTTGTTTTTCACTAATGATGTTATGAGAACATTATACCATTGATTTTCCAACTTATTTAGCAATGTTTGTATACTGTATATACCTTTGGTTGACCATATCCGTGTGTTTTGAGTATTTTTTGAATACGATGTATCCTGCAAGAGATATAGGTATTTTGATGACCCTTAATGCGCAATTGGGTCCAAAAATCACTTGAAGCCATTGGTATTCAAAAATGATGGCATTGTTTATATCAGAAGTAAGCAGTTTTTCCATGTCTTGTACTTCTAGAATAATGCTCCCATTATTAGGACTTTTTCTCATGCGATGCCACATTTCATGTGTTAGGTTTGTATCTGCATACTAAAATTTAAATAAGCAAAATAATTCTGGTTAAATTTTTTTTAAAAATATTACTTGAATTTGTTGGTGTACAAATTTTCCTTCAGGGCTATATAAGTTGACGGTGTCATGTGCGAGTAATTCTTGAATGTTGTTATAAGGTAAATGAGTTGAAGTGACAGTTAACGATGCGTATAATATCACGCTGTAGCTCAGAAAGATAATCATGACAAAGAGATATTTTGTTTGAGTAGCAAAGCGAACTGTGATAAAAAATATAATGCATGAAAAACCCAAATGTGATTTAGTTTGATTAACCTTTGAATTGTCATTTGTCAACACAGATTTCAAATAAAGGAAATTTTTTTATTATTTTTTTTTAATAAATTTTTTCAGAGTATGACTTTGAAGTTATGAAAATTTGGTGTTATTTTTTAAATTATTTAATAAGTGTAACGATGGCCCCTTTGTTATAATAATTGCCAGTTATACAATAGAAATATTGTTTGTTAATTTATTGGGCTATTAATGAAAATTAATATTTTTGCCAGCTTATAGGTTGGATGGACCAAATTGGAAATTGTTTATTTACTTACTGTATTTTGTCGATTAAGGGCCGCGGCGTTTATTCCAAATTGCAGCCGCACTCCCTGGCGTCTATATCGTTTTGCATAGCTAAACGTAACTTCTTAAGTTGCTTTTAACATAAAAACAACGTAAAAAGTTGCGTTTAGCTATGCAAACGTATTAAAACCTGCGGTTATTTCAAATTACAGCCAGGGGGTGCGGCCATAATTCGAGGGCGGCCCTTAATCGACAAAATACGGTATTTACTTATTTTGTAGTTTATGTACTAATTTGGTATTTGGTATTTCTTGTTTTAGTGAACTGCATGTCAAGCCATCTTGATGTTTGATATTGTTACATGACCCATGGGGATAATTGGGCCGGGCAACAGGTTTAAAGCTAAGACTAAACTTACGCCTGCAATTAATATAAGCTATTTATGCGCGGAGCCAAAAGTGAAGTTGAAATTAATCGTGAGTTAAAGACTTAAAGTTAACACAACATGGTCTCTTTATTCGTCATAAAGAGAATGCTAAAATTACAATTAAGTAACAAATACATCACTTAACACTAGCGAACAAAGCTCGCTCATCAAATCAAACACAAAAAGCTAATACAATACCGATAGATGAGTTAGTAACACTTCGATTTCAATAATATCAAATAAATTGCCTATTGCGAGTGATCAACAGGCTGTTGGACTTTTAGCAAGTCGAATTTGCCAGAGATCGAAAGGATAGGAGTAATAATCATGGAGTTGGTACACTTACATTACATCACCAAATAAACTGGTCTGAGACCAGGCGAGATCTGCTTGCTCCGGCTCAGATCTTAACCTCTTATACCCGATGACTTTGCTCTAATTAGTTGTGAATAACTAATTAGCTGTAACGTAATGTTGATCCAATGATGTATGTTCGTGAGTTTGGCTACTCACTGACGTCATCTGATGTCATCGGAGGTACGACCTCTGGTGGTAACTCCTGCCGTTTATATTGACACATGGTATAAAATGCTACGGTAGTTTAGAATGACTACTTATATTTGTATTCGGTTTTGATTCGGACTGCTACAGTGGTCTAACGATAGTTACGATACCACACCATAACAATATCAGTTGCGGCCATTGGACGCACATTCACGGCCAGGGACGTTCATCAAGCCTCGTCCTCAACCGCACGAGATAGTCGGCAAATCGAGGTCTATCGAGGCCGACGAAATTTGAATTCATCGAATGCGGCTGCTGAAGCGTGCTGGTTTGGCAGTATTGGACGGATTTCTCGTGCTTAGCACCGCACGGAAACCTACTGGGTTGCACACGTAGTGGACGGGATTTTTTGCTACGGGCCGTACTGTTTTCATGCCAAGATTGAAGGCCGATCATCGGCATAATTTTCAACTTGTGTTTGAAGCTGCCCACGCCGAATACGTTGGGTTGTAAATCTGCTTTTACCGTCAGTAGCTGTTGGAGACTTGCTGAATCCAGCCAGTTACCCACTGGAGCAATCTGAAGCGTATTTTGGGCCGACATTTATGTCAACGGAGATTCTGGTACATTTTGGCCGCAGCCAGGCCACAGTCTCACCGGGCGAACACGGATTTTCCATCGAATTTCCACATCGTGGAAAATTGCTGAAAAATCATCTAATTGCAGTTTCTGGATACTGGGGTGTCTACAGGTTCTAGCCACAACCCTATTCCACAACAATCTGGGCGCTATTTGCATGGTTGGCATGATCCCATTGCCGGGGAACAATACACAGTGTAATTATTATGTGATATATTTAATAAGGAACCCACAACCAAACCTCATTATAAGGCCACATCTGATTGCAACGACTCAACCATTGCGTGGCAGTGTTCTTATAATGGGGGAGTATTCCTCACAACTCTAGCCTTTTATATTAGTGTATTGTCAATTGAGTAGTAATTTACAGTTTTGCATATCACTTTTTTTAAAGATTGTTTTTTAATGGCAATAATGATATGCTAGTTTTAAATAAATTTCTAAACCTAGTACTGGTGACCAATAAATGGTCACTGCAGTGGTTTCAACCATTCACTGGTCTTCCTCAGTGGTTTCAACCATTCACTGGTCTTCCTCAGTGGTTTCAACCATTCACTGGTCTTCCTCAGTGGTTTCAACCATTCACTGGTCTTCTTCAGTGGTTTCAACCATTCACTGGTCTTCCTCAGTGGTTTCAACCATTCACTGGTCTTCCTCAGTGGTTAACTGCATTGGTTGTATTCAATGAATGACAAATGATACTGTTGAATGCATGTTAAATAGCCAGGAGGACAGTGTTGTGATTTTCTATTTTTTTACTATTCTGCCAGCTATATTAAGCAGAATAGTAAAAAACAGAGAAACAAACATTTACTAAGTTTACAAGAACGCGCTTTTCTGGAAAAGGAACGTCATCATTTATCAAGTGGAAAAGTGGAAACTAGAGTGAATACTCCATTTTTTACTTTTCCACTTGAGAAATGATGACGTCATTTTCCAGAAAAGCATGTTCTTGTAAACTTATGTCCTGTTCACACTTAAACCACTTTTGTACAAAACCCACCCACTTTAAGAAAGTCTTGCGTTCACACTTGATCGGGTTTTGTACAACTCGGATCAAAATGGCCGACTTTTCTACAACTTAAGCTTAAGAAATTTTTTTATAACCTGACGTCATACCTCTAAAACACGCCCCCTGACCAACTACTTGACTGACCAGTGGCCGGATTTCATTCAAATAAAATGGTGGCCAAGTGCAGCACATGGGCTGAAGGTGAAATAAAATCACTTCTTGATATTTGGCGATAAAATACAATGTGATTTAACTTCAATAAAGCAAAATTGCATTGTTTACGAAACAATTGCCAAACGATTAGCCGCCTTGAGCTATAATAGGACTTTCGGGCAAGTTAAATGACTTCTACAAAACTTCTTCACAAGTGTGAAGAGAAAGAAGAAGATGAATTGAAAGTTGTAGAAATTAAACTTGGATAAAGTCAGAACTTCTACAAAAGTGGTTCAAGTGTGAACTAAGCATAAGTAATTGTTTACTTTTCAACTTGATAAAAATGACGTTATTTTGCAAAAAGTGCTGTCATGTAAACTCAATAGGTGCGTTCAAATCCGACTTACAGTAAATCTTCCAATAACAGCTCGGGCGCTTATTTATATTAACCACAAAAAATGGGCAATAATTGGAGACTGGGCAGGAATTCGAAAGAGGCGGCTTTTCATACAAGTACTGTACATTATTTCTTTAAATTTTTTGGATTAATGGGTTTTATCCATTAATGCTTCTTCGACTAATATTAAAAACAATGCATGGTGTAGTATGCTTGAATTAATCACAAAAAACGAGATAGTTTGCATAAAATATTTACGGTATTTTATCATGAACTAAGAAAAACAAAGACACGTTATGACAAGTCAAGGCTTATGGCACTGTGCAACCCATGCACTGTGCTCTGTGCTGTGATTGGTTGAAAACAGACATGTTGCATTGTGGTTGTTTCTACCGGCACAAACACAAAGTAAACAAAGCTGTAATCAGATGTAAAGCCTGGTTCACAATGCATGCGTAGCTTTCATTCAACGAGTCAATTGTTGCATGCAACAATTGTTTTTTCGTACGAAAGTTGTTTACATCATTGTGAACATAGTTCTGAACTTAATCACATTTTAAGTCCACTGAGCATGCTCAGTCACTAGGAAGTAGAATGACGTTGCACCTACTGATGCAAAATGGCTCAACAAGTGATTCTAAGGCTGTGATTGGCTGGGAGAAATCATAACAGAATCGTTTTGATTGGCTATGCATCATACGTCACATTTCACGTACGAAAAAACTCGCAATACTTCAAATTATTGAAGTATAGCTTTTGCATGCAAACTACGCATGCAACCACAAGCAACCGACGTGCGTACAGTTTGCATGCAAAATTTTGGCTCATTGTGAACGCGCTTGCGTCCATTGTGAATGAGCCTTAAATTAGATAAAAATGTGTTTTATCCATCCTAACAATGTAGTGTGGCTCATTTTTATTTTTATCGTATCTGCTGAATTGCTGTTTTTATATCCATAATGCAATGCGGCTGCTGGTGGCGCCGCTCGTGATGAAGCGCTAATCACACGGCGACGGCATTATGTGTCTTTGTTTATCTTGGTTTATGATTGTATAATAATAGGTGCGTTCAATTTGATTTAGAGAAATTAAGTTAGTTGACCTAAACTCATTACATGTGAAGTTTTGGACGTCATAGTTATAGCAAATGACTCGCTTAAGGTAATTAATCTCACTTAAGTTGCGTTCAATATTGCCTGAATAAAATTCTTAAGTGTGTAGTTGACTTAAAGTAGCAGGATGTGATGTATTTGACGTCATATTCATCTAAAACCTCCTACTTTAGACATCTTTACTTAAGATACCCAATTCGTAACTTAAGTAAAGATGTCTAATGTAAGAGGTTTCAGATGAATGTGATGTCAAATAACATCATATCCTGCCACTTTAAGTCAACTACTCACTTAAGAATTTTATTCAGGCAAAATTGAACGCAACTTAACTGAGCTTAATTGCCTTAAGCGAGTCATTTGCCATAATTATGACGTCCAAAACGTCATATGTGATGTGTTTAAGTCAACTCGGCCGTTAAGTCAACTGAGTCAATTTCTCTAAATGAAATTCAATGCACTTAGTGTATTACTAATTTCAGTCGTTTTTTTTTTCCATTCCCAAATTTTTTTCTTATCAACATTAAATTTCAGAGCTGTAGTTGAAAAGAATTAGTTTTAGCAAATTTAATAACTGATGTTTTAAAATTTAAATTAAAAGATCTAATTTTTTTTGCTCTATGGTCAGTGTGGTCAGGATGGTTAAGGTGTGGGCAGCTGCCTTAAGGCACAGTCCAGACAGAGACTATACCCCTTCTGGGAAACATCTTTCACCTAAATGGCGTCTCCAAGGAGGTGGGTGGGAATTGAAGAGAGGTGGCTATTACCCGCCTACACTTACGTTCAGGGCGGAGACTGAGTGGTAATTGAATATGAGTAATGGAGGATTTACGATAAGCTGATTTTTTAATGAGCTAAATGAGTCACTTTAGGTAAGTCACTTTATTAGATTTTTCTGCAATTGAGTAACTTTTCTTGAATAACTTCTAATTTTCAATACATGCCATTACTTTGAAATAAAATAAAGGCTGTAATAATGACAACTATACAAAACGGCGGATAAAGATTGTATGAAGCCTTTATTGCATTTTGTAACATGATCAGCTATACTTTATTACTGTATTTTGTCGAATTAGCGCCGCACTCGAATTCCTAGCGTGTGATTTTAATTGATTTTAATGTATTTAATACGTGTTGTATGTATGCACTGTACGTACGTACTTTGTATGGTAGAGAATTGTGAAATTCTTTGAGTAAAATGGCTCAAAAATTTTAAGCCATTTTTAACAGTGATTTCACAATTAGTTTTCTTCTTTACTATACAGAGTATATATACAATTACAGAACATGCAAACGTTTTTAATAGGTTTGCATAGCTAAACGCAACAGTTGCGTAATTTACATCAAATTAATTTAAGTGCCTGTGCCGCGCTCGAGTTTCGGCCGCTCTCGAATTCCTGCCACGCCCACCCCTTCCCGGCTACAGTTTGCAATAAGCGCCGCTGCACTAATTGGACAAAATATGGTAATTAACAAATATTTTTTTAAATATAAAAACATACTATATCGTGTTTGTATAATTGTCATTAGAGAGTTTGCGCCACTGCATTAGTTAAGAGTTAAAATCTCCTAACTTTAAGTATTACACAAAATTGAAAAGTGAACTTTTTTGCATTGTACTGAAAGTATATATTACGGTATCTTATTTTAATCCTCTAGTCGAGCTTTTTTCTACTCCATTTCTGTTAAAAGACATGATTATGCTATTACAGTGAACTCTCTCTAGACGGGACACTGTCGGGTCCGGAAAAAAGCGTCCTGTGTACTGAGTGTCCGGCCTTGTGGGTGACGTTCTGTATGATTAAAACGATTTGGGTCCAGAAATATGTGTCCTGTGTACAGGGCTGTCCCGTCTACAGTATGTCCCGTCTAGAGAGAGTTCACTGTATTTGCAATTTTAATACATAGGAACCTGAAGCTGATGTTGCAGATGTTTTCTTGTTGTATCTTGTCATCATAATTAAACATAAAACAATGAGTAAATATGTAGCAAATACACACATCCAAATTGACATTGAAAATGGTTTGAGAAATGTCATCCACAAGTATTCTTTTAATGTATTATCTTGTCTGATAACAAATCCCCATGTGTCTCTCTTTACAGGAAAAATTGCATAATCAACTAAGTGTACATCGGTTGCAGAAAGTCCAGTTAGCGACAGCCACAGATCATATTGCTAAAAACATTAATGAAAATGTAAAAATTAATACGGTACCAAGATTCTAAGAATCAAGATCAAATGCGATGGAAATGTATAGAACTTACTTGAAATAATGTTTTTATATTTAGTTCAGTAACTTGGATCTGCCAAACTGTTGGGCTACAAATTATCAAATAAGTTATAGTTATTAGTTTACTTTTGTACGGTCTTCCCTGAAGACGGGATTCCTTTGGATGACCTATAATTATCCCATCCAGTTTATTTGAATGGGTGTCATTTAGGTGGGAGCCATATAGGCGGGCGTCACATGGGGGTGCAAATGAGCGGATGCCAATTGGGCGGGTAGTCAAACAGACGGGCAGACATTTGAACATGCACGACAAATGGGCGTGCGACAATACGACGGGTGTCATTTAGGTGGGTTCCATGTAGGCCGGCATATATGTCGAGCGACAATATCACATAAGAATGTCGATATACCTGTATAAAAAGCAATTACAATCGCATAATCACACAATCACTTTACATTAGGCCCATTCAAAAACTCCAGCACGACTCGTGCCATGACTCATAGCACGAGATTCTCGTGCTACCTTGGTCATGTCACTCGTAATACAGGTGTAACGGTACTTAAAGTATAAATACAAAGCACGCGTGGTTGCTGATGGACTTGTGCTCGTACTGACAAGCAACCGGAACACACACACGGTGGGAATATTGCAACATCTTTAGCACAAAAACCTGTTGGTGAAATGAAGAACAGGATGACAACACTCACTGCTACTCCTACTTCATCGAGGACATCGGTAGTTACTGATTTGTTCAATAACATGCTCAGAGTTTTGCCTGTTTTTTAGATTTTATTGTTTTCTATTTTTTTTGTTTTTAGTTTAATAATATAAATAAATAAAATAATCTATTATTTTTTAAATTTTTAAATTTTTAATTTTTTAATTTTTTGGCTCCCGTCAGTTTGGCACCCACTTAAATGACTCTCTGTCAGTTTGGCTCCCTGTCAGTTTGGCACCCACCTAAATGACTTTCCGTCAGTTTGACTGCCTGTCAGTTTGACTGCCTGACAGTTTGACTGCCTGTCAGTTTGACTGCCTGTCAGTTTGACTGCCCGTCAGTTTGACTGCCCGTCAGTTTGACTGCCCGTCAGTTTGACTGCCCGTCAGTTTGACTGCCTGTCAGTTTGACTGCTCGCCTAAAAGTCCTACCGCCTATTTTTACCTGCCTATTTTGACGCACCTAAATGGCGCCCACCTAAATGACTATTTAATTATACTGTATGTCAAGGACAAAAGGTTACAAAACAAAGTTACATACACTTTCTAATGTGGTTGTTAGAAAGAAATCTCCAAAATGACAATGTCAAATTATTTGTCAATAATTGCCAATACACTTTCTCTGAAATTAATTATGAAGCTTACAATTGGAAGCATTCAACTTAACGGTTTAAGTAAACTTTCTTTCATCACTCTCACAGGCCGAGTCAATTTAACGGACCTGCAACAATTTGAGAAAAAAAAACTGGCGCTATTTTGACACATATGCTCGATCAACATGTTAATTATGGCTTCTTAAAATTGACAACAATAAGGCACTTGTACTTGTCCAATTTTTTTGAAAATGTACAAATGCAAACATTATTGGGATAGCAATACTTGAGAAACTATATTCTGACTCAGTAGAAGCCAAAAACACTCCTCTGGGACAATAAAGAAAACAAGGTCATCCTTCTAAAGCCACGAAGGCATTAATTGTTCAATAAAATTATAATTTTTCCATTTATTTATTTGTTTATTTCTAAAAAGGTTTTTTTAGTTTAAAAAAGGGGCCAAACAGTAGTAAAAAAGATGGGAAAAAGTAAGGATTGTTCAGTTTAAAAAAAGGGCTAAACATGTAGTGACCAAAAAGATCCAATATTTTTGCATAACTTAAATTATTAATAAATATTCCTTTATTTTTAATGATAGTTTCTTAACTAACGCTAATTAGTTTTCCAAAAATGTGCCAGACACTTGCCTGTTGGAGCGGCACGCCCCATGGGGTGTTGCCATAACAACTTAACCGAATTTTGCACCCGAATTTCTGGGGACCATGCGATCTGCGCATCGTCCCAGTGCAAATCGCTCGTTTGCACTCTGAATCTTGAATCTTTTTCTCTTTGCCTTTGACCTGATCACATCATCAACCTCTGCTCACCCCAGATCCGTTGATTTGTGATATCATCAAAGAGGCACGAAAAAGACTCAACTGATTCATCGACCAGTTACTTGTCCGACTAGGAACGTTGGACACGGTAAATATAAGTCAGTCTATTAGTTCTCTCGTGGTTTGACTCGATTGAGGTCAAACTACAAACTGCAGAGAGTAAGGCCGTGGCATACGAGTCTTACTTTCCCACCAAGAAAAGTGACGATTGAGAAGAACGACGCTCGCCCGTTTCCCGCCGAAACTCAGTCGACGCCCTGCTCAACGAACTTTCTAGTCATTAATTTATATTAAGGTGCGTTTCAAATTTATCCGGACACTGGAAAAAGTCGCATTTCAGCTGATGTTTACTACTAAAAACAAGTGTAAATTACAAATTATAATGTCTATTGTGGGTCTAACTCCAACCCATAACAAAAAATTAAAATTAATTCATGACTGTATCATTAATCAAAATATAAACAAAAATTCTGTTTCATATTTATATGGACAGGTGTCACTTTTGTCACAATACTGTAAAATGTGTTATCTTAATCATGAATAAATATGCAAATTAGCATGCACAGCCCTCTTATACATTAATTTCAATATTTTATTTGCAAATTCAACATGGGTAGATCAACCAATTGTCAGAGTATGAAAAATGGCAAATTGATATACTTAAAGGCTAAGGAAAGTCAATTAGAGTGATTGCAGGATATATCAACAGACCCAAATCAACTGTAGGTGAATATTTAGCAAAAAGAAGTGGGAAAAAACTTAAAAACTAAAGACAGGACCCAAACCAAGATAACATCTTGTGACTGCAGACAGATTGTGAAGCCCTGTTCAACTAATAACACCTCCACAAGGAAGATTCAACAAGAATTAAACTTGCCATGTAGTCATACAACAGTTTGGAGGGCTTTAAAGCAATCAAAAAAGTTAAAATATATGAAAAAATCATGTAAACCACCTCTAACACAACACCATAAAACTGACAGATTAGCATGGGCTCAAAATTACATGAGCTGGAAGGATGAGTGGATTGAAGTGTTGTTCAGTGATGAGAAAAAGTTCAATTTGGATGGCCCTGATAGATGGACTCACTATTGGCATGATCTAAGAAAAGAACCAGAGGTTTTTTCAAAGAGACAAATGAGAGGTGGATCTGTGATGGTTTGGGGGACATTTGGCTTCAATGGAATAACAGATCTAGCATTTATAACTACAAGGATGAATTCCCAGAAGTACTAGGAAATGTTAGAAACATATTTAGTGGTCACTGGACGAAAAATTTGTGGTCCAAACTGGACTTTTCAGCAGGATAATGCTCCTGTGCATAGCTCAAAATCAACCAAAGACTGGTTTGAAAGCAAAAATACCAAGGTTAAGTGGCCAGCAAGAACCCCTGACCTTAATCCCATAGAAAACTTATGGGGGCTCTTGGCACGATTAGTATATGCAAATGAAAAGCAATTTACCTCAGTCCAGAATTTAAAACAAGCAATTTTGGATTCTTGGATGAAATTAAAGCCAGAATTGCTCCAAAAATTAATCGCATCGATGCCTGACAGAGTATATGATGTAATAATGATGTAATAATATAACTGCCATTCAGGCAGTTATATTGGTCGCTAATTTGCTGCTGAGTAATGATTTTACTTACCTGTCCGTATAAATATGAAACAGAATTTTTGTTTATATTTTGATCAATGTAGTCTGTAAGATACAGTCATGAATAAATTTTAATTTTTGTTATGGGTTGGAGTTAGACCCACAATAGACATTATAATTTGTAATTTAGACTTGTTTTCAGTAGTAAACATCAGCTGAAATGTGATTTTTTCCAGTGTCAGGATAAATTTGAAACGCACCTTATCTTATATATATATGTTTAACTATGCGAATAATATTCAGTCTAATTTTAATTCTTACTTTGGAGATCAACCAATTGTGTTTAAATATGTTTAATCTTATTTCCGAATAAAGATTGTGTGTGAATTTGAAAATCGAATGAAACAAGTCTTCACTTATTTCATTCGACAGTACCAGATTAGAATAAGTTCCTATATCAAAACGCCTAGACACCAGCCACGAGTAAGCATGTTTTACAGCATCACCTCGCGATTCAACGTTTGAACTCGCGGACATTTACTTATTCTTTTAATATTTGCAGTTAGTTTAGTGTTAAGAATCAAGATCGCGACAAACAGTAGAAATAAGGATGGGAAAAGTTATTTTTGAGGGTTAAAAAGTAGGGGGTTGTTCAGTTATTTAAAGGGAAAAAGCAGTTAAAAGTAGGGGGCGATGAATTTATTTACATTTCAAAAGCCACCTTTTAATTTAATATTGATCGAAAAGTTGTAAACACTGTGATATGCATCAATATATAGTATAAGCATCAGATAAGATAACTCAAAGATGTAAGTGATACTAAACACTTCAACTATTTCTTTAAGACAGTTTTAAGTATTAAAGAAATCTTCTTACCTAATATAATTTATTTTATAAATAATGTCCGATAGAAGATCCTCCATCTATTTTAATATAAAAATATGACAATTTATTGCAAATAATGTATAAAAGTTTTCAATACCCTTTGTCCAGGTGGAAAGCAGCAAATTCCAAAATTTGGTTTTTGGAAATAAACATTTTGTGTCGAATTTATTTCAATTTTGCAATTGTGTGGTAATACACAGTTTACGATTAGGTTGGTTTTGGTAAAATAATTTCTATTTTCTTTATATTTATCCTCATGTGGGTTATAGGTCAATACAAAAAAGTTGGAAATCTATCATTTTAAACTTGGTAATTACCATAAGATTTTTAATTCTTACATTACTGCGTTGAGAGTATATTAGGCCGTAGACTTTATTCTGTTTGAATAGAATGAGATCTTGTACACATTCAAATAGAATGTATACCTTTTTCGGAATAGTCATCTCTCTAGTGTAAAATAACACATTTTTATTTTCAATTCTTCTTTGTAGTAAGAAGTGAATAATCTGGAAATGTAATTGCAAACAAAATGAATCATTTGACGGCTGGAAAAAATATGAGTTTTTTTTCTTAATTGGTTACATTCTCAATTTGTATGTTAATGAAGACTGTGTTATCGAACCAGACCACAATTAGCTGATATTCGCTGAAATTAAAACTTATGGAGATCGTCCGATAGACTGAGCGTGCTGACACTTCAATTTCTCCAATCCAATTATTTCGTATCAATCTCAGCAAACAGTTTAGTTCTGATATTGAAAATGTTTTTAATTTGGTATACTTCTAGAGTCAAAAGTTAGAAACTTCCAAATTTCGTCATTTCGACGGTCACAAAACTCTTAATAGTTCTTAAACTATATGGTACTTGATCAATTGCAAAATTATTTTAGGAGCATTTAAAGCGCATTTTTCAACCAATCATTACAAAACTTTAGGAGGTTATTCAACATGCAATACAGTATATGCTGTGGGGTCCGGACGTAGGCGGGTCCTGGAAAAGTGTCCGGTGCGTAGAGCGTCCAGTCGGCAAGATGAACACTAAAGGAACAAAAGGACAAAAGGAATTTGTCTGGACACACTCCAGAGAGTTTTACCAAAAAAATGGCACAAATCGATTTTTTTATTCAATTCTTTGGGTTGGTTAGTATTAAAATTGACATATTAAGATGACAATTTATCAACTAAATCTAATTGTTATTCAATAGTTGAAACAATAAAAATACAAATGCAAATGAATTTAAAGTGTGTTCATTGAGAAGTCACTTTTCCATAAGGCAGATAAGGAGAAGTGATTTTTCCTTTTCAGGATTGAATGCACCTAATGTTTTCTTAACATCTTTTCACGTCAAGCGGTTCTCGTTATTGAAAATTCTCATTTATTTATTGGCAGTTTTTATTTTTTCCTGGTCAACTAATTAGTCAAATTGAAATTTTTTACGCCATTTCATAGCCCCATTATTTTTTTTAAAATGCTTTTAAAAGACTTTTGGAATTGATGCAGTAGTTTAAGAACTACGCTACAGTATTAAGAGTTTTGTAACCTTAAAAATTTGGAGGTTTTTAAACTTTAAACACAACTATTACAAGCATTTACCATAGTTGTTTTCATAGAAGATGAGTATTTTTTGAATATTTAGATATTTCACAAAGTTTGTTATTAGCAAAAGGTGTTGATCATTACAACGAGATAGAAAGAGACTGGTAAATGAATTGTTTCTTTCTGCTTCAGATTTTATTTTGCATGAAATTAGACAATAATTTATTAAAAAATCAAATTCTTATTCTGTATAATTGTACAATTGACGAGTGGTTGACTTGCCTTGTGTCAAATCAGCATTTGCAATTAACATCATTGCCATTAAAGCAAACACACCAAAAAACATCCTTCCATTAAGTCGCATACCGGTAGTTGATGCTTAAGTTATCATGATCCGTACGGCCAAACTGAAAAATTTATAAAATTCAAATTTTAGCACTGTAAGGTGTTTAGCATATTGGTTTAAGCACTTTAAGGTTGCGCTCACTATGATGAGTAATCACCTTCCCGCTAAAACCCAACTCATCCGAAGTGTATACGACCTGTGTAACCTTCAACAAAGTGAATGCCAAACCTACAGGCTGCCTGACTCCCACGTACGACGGCAGTGCTATTCTAGGTTTGGGCCTGCCTAGTCCAACATTAAAACCAAAATTCAGTGTGTCATATTTTCGAATGCTCACAAAGTTTTCTTAAAATGTGCTGTATTTTGAAAAGAGCAATTAGCATATTGTACTGTCAGACATGGTAGAAAACAAAATTGATGTACTGTAAGAATATATAGCATTTACATAATTAAATTTGTAAATTTTCTGAGTGCTTGACATTTAAAGGGTTTTCAACATCAGATTTTTTATTTGTTCATTGGATGAAGCATGTTTTAAAACCGTTAGATAATTTTTCTGAAATATTAAACATTAACAAAAGTAATGGAGGGAGTTGTGAAAACGAGCGGATATGAAAAAAGTGAGAGGTAAAAGCAAGATCAAATCGAGAATGGTGTGATTATTGCCAATTGTGATGTTAACACTGTGTATTTAACATGGGGAATACCAACTGTGACATCAGAAACACCGCCGTGCCAGTAGTGGCCAACAATGTCCCTCACTAAGCTCAAATATCCAAACATTTGCCAGTTTTAACCTCACCCACAAAAACCTAGGCGACATTTCCACCTACCTATAACCTTCTCACCCAACAATTCTCTTTCTCTGATGTTTGATTATGCTTCACCATAATTATCCAATTGTAAAGGTGATGCTTTATTTTTTTGTTTCATAATTTCGCCAATAGATGCCGTGGTCAGTGACACGTAAACTGCTTTGGTAACTGGTCATATTACTTGAGGTTATACAGGGTGTTTCAGAATTCATGTTACACAGAAATAGGGGACCAGAAGATCACGTTTCTACTAATCAAAAAATTCCAGAAAAAATTTTCCACTTAGTCACAACCTCCAAAACAAAGAAATATTTCAAATATCCCGCACTCATAGAAAAAAAGGGGGCATTTTACTCCAATTTTGGTGTTTGGAAGCATATTAGTACTTAAAGGAGTAAATGAAACAAAACTACTACAAGAGAGAGAAAAAAATTACTTCAACAGCTATTTAACACCATCAGGTAGTTTGACGTTGCTTCACTTCAAATCAGAGTCTAGCTATTCCATGTTTGAGTATTCCTACTCCATCAACTAAGAGAGTAAATAACTTGGAGTATACCCATTTTCCGTAGGTGTATTCCTTCTCCATCAAATCAGAGAGTAGACAAGTAGGAGTATAATCATTCCAAGTGTGAATATACCTACTCGATAAAATAAAAAAGAGACAAAATGGATATAACTATTCCATGTATGACTATTCATAAGTGGGAATATACTATTTTTATCCTTGATTGACATCACTTACCACTTGATATCAAGTGGTGACTGAGGTGGAGAAGTGGTGAATATATAAACATTTGGTCTCAGATTCTGTTGGAGTTTCAGGTAGCTTAATGGGAAAGCACCCAACCAGCAATTGGGGGATCTGGGTTCAAGTCCCGGCCCGGTTTCCAATGGAGTCTAGGATGTTTGTTTTTCACCAAGTATGGATGTTATGAGAACATTATAGCCATTGATTTCCAAACTTATTTCAATGTGTTCTTGTTGTATTCTTAATAAGTATGTTTACAAAGATAAAGTTTTCAGCTTTTGTTACACCTTAAATATATAATTTTATTCTTTGTTCTGACGGAGTAATTGTATTTCTTTCGCCATTGTTTTATTATTACTCCCTAGACGTACTGAAATCACTAGATTGACAAGAGTAAAAATAGTATTTTGGATTTATACAAATGGGTGTATCAACACAATACTCCTTTAGGGAGACAAAATGCACCATTTCTATTGAAAGTATTATTACTTCAAAAATGGAATCAGCCATGGGACAAGCGCCATACTCCACAATTTGAGTAAAATGCCTCCTTTTTTTCTATGAGTGCGCATGACGCATATCGCCCACGTTTGCCAGGTTAAAGCGCAATTCTCAAATTAAAAACACAAACTGATCATTTTAATGTTAAAGAATCACAAAAAAAACCTAAAAACCCTTGAAAACTAAAAACAAATCATTTATGTAAAAGAATTTTTTTGGAATTTTTGATTAGTGGAAACGTGATCTTCTGGTCCCCCTTTATAAATACCCCTTATTTCTGTGTAACATGAATTCTGAAACACCCTGTATAAGTATTAAAACTCTATTTTTAAGGTTTTTTAAGGTTTTTTTAAGGCTATGTAATTGTGGGGGCGAGATAATTGTCGCCTTGGTTTTTGACGGCGAGGTTATTGGCGAGTAAATCTTATTTAGAGAATAAGAAAGTAAATACTTACTGTGTGGTACTCATTCTTGTTTTCACACTTGTGATTAAGCTCGTACAGTGGCAACACAGCATAGTGTCAAGAAGTTTATTATTTGTAATCAATAAAAATGAAATATCCATCCAGGAAGGCAGTTTTTTAAATGTAATTAAATTCTCGTTTATTTTGATAAAGACGTCATTAAACTGGCACTAAATTACTAGTTTACAACCAATAAAATGTGGGAATTAATTAAGTACATTAATCATAAAGCAATAAAAGTGATAAACACAGGAGAGTTGAGAAAATTATTAATTTGCTCTAAAATTCGATAACTTCATTGTCATTTGTTGTGGCTGTTGAATGTTTATTAATTAATAGACGTACAAGAGGTATTAAATCTAAAATAATAATTTGTTAAATAGAGAGTTCATTTAAGTGAAATAATAACTTGGAACAATTTACAAGTTAACCCTCAAAGCCCCATCCTATACCACAATTGTGACCAGCTGCAGTTGTGAATACAAATTTTTTTAAAAATTTTTTTAAAAAATCTGAAATTTGCAGTAGCTGTTAAGAATATGCATTTACATTTTCTGAATTAATTTCATTGCTATCAGGCACAAAATAAAAAAGTTATTGTAAAAAGAAAAAACGGTCCCCAGCTTAAGTTTTTGGTTGTTTTCACTGCAAATTTTACTCTAGTGAGAGCGCTTTTAGGATATTGCGCCCCCTATATATAAACTAAATAACCATACATAGCAATAACCCTTCATCTTTGAAACACATGGTCAACTGAGTTAATGTGAAACTAATTGCAATTTAAATTAAGTTGCTATAAACAATTGTTATTATAAATAAATGATTAAAAACATCTTGCATGCTGTTTAAAACAACATTTTGATCGCATGTC
The DNA here is from genome assembly GCA_000239455.1 of Strigamia maritima. Classification (NCBI taxonomy): domain Eukaryota; kingdom Metazoa; phylum Arthropoda; class Chilopoda; order Geophilomorpha; family Linotaeniidae; genus Strigamia; species Strigamia maritima. Next base: position 88,643 of record JH431101.1, read on the forward strand.
TTGATTATTACAACTGGTGACACCTAGTATTGGTTGAAGAAACCATGGTAACAGCACTGAAGCGCTTCAAAGTAGAGACTCCAAATGGTCACAATTGTGACCATTAATCGGGCTCTACGTTGTTCCAAAATTTCAGGGCTTTGAGGGTTAATAATTGGTACCGTTTATTTTATCCAAAAATGTCAGCTAAGAATGGATATTTTTGTTAAATTACCTTAACTTGGTTTTTGTATGTTATTTTGACAAAGAAAGTAAATTTTACGAAGCAAGCGATTTTTGGCATTTTATGATGGAGAACGAAGAACTTATTTAGTTTAATATCAAGAATGATTTTTCTCAATGAAGTGTTGTTTGATGTGACAAAAAAAAGGATATTTGCTGTTTGGATTGGTTTTCAGGATTCTTCCGGATTATGGGGCTGCTCCGTGTGTAATGTTGTGAAGACTTTAAGTTATCAACAACTTATTTGTCATTCATTGTCATTGAGAACAACTGATGCAGTGAACCACTGAGGAAGACCAGTGGATGGTCGAAAGCAGTTTTTAGTCACCAGTATTATGGTTTTAGATGAAGTACCGTATTCCCTCGGAAACAAAGGCTTGCCGGTAATTACGAGTTACCAGTTTTTCACAAGTAGACAACTGATCAATTAATAATCAAATGAACAAAATGCCAGATAATTCGAATTATACGGCACCTATGGTCAGACTCGCCATTATCCGACATGTCGTTTTTTCCCGAGGGAATACGGTACCAGTACAAGTAGTTAATTTTAATTTTATTTTAAAACTAGCATATAAAAATTGCCTTTAATTAAATTATTGTAAGAAGTTTTTGTTGATTTGTGCTAAGTTAGAGGACTAACCCCCCCCACCCCCCACACACACACACAAAAGGACATAGATTTTGTCCAAAATTTTATGACTTAAACGCAAGTTATTCTCTGCCCCTGAGATTCCCCTGCCCTACTGCACATGCGACTACACTGACTCAATCGACTTTCAGAAACCTCAGGGTTGCCAGACATCCCGATTTTGGCGGTAATGTCTCGCGAAATGAACTTAAATCCTGCGAAAGGAGAAAAATGTCTCACAATATATATTGTGAGGTTGAGTTGAGGTTGATGTGAGCACCACACCACTATATCCCTTCTTTAAGCTTCATTCATTTAGCCAGCATTGGCACTCAGAAGTGATTTATAAGAAATTTAAAAGAAAAACTAAAAAATAGAAGAAAAACAAATTTTTTAATATCTAACTTCATGACAATTCTAAATATTCGAAGAATGCTCATCTATTATTTAAATGATATAGTGTGTTTTGGAATAAGTTTTTTCTCTTTGCTATTGCATTTCTAATTAATAAACACTTTTAATATCAGAACAAAACTGTTTGTTGAAATTAATACAATATAATCGGATTGGCAAAATTGAAGTACCGTAGCAGCAATCCATAAGCGGAGGTTCAACCAATTTCAGCTAATTGTGATCTGGTTAGGCAACACAGAGTACACGAGGCAGAGTACACGATTATTAAAAGGCATTTAAAAATCATTAAAACAGAACTATTTACATACAGTATTACTAAATTATATGATGAAAAAGCGTGCTAATAAAATATAAAAAAGAAAAATAAACACTCAAACACTCGTAGTAACATGCAGGTTAAATGTGTGATTAGAGCCAAATCGACAACAGCGCCACTTTTGCCATGTTTGCCCGTTCCAACAGGCAGAGAATTTGCTGACTAATACCTGGTTGAGACTTCAAGTTGTGATAAATAAATATATCGATAAGTTTTACATAAAATGTTTAATTACAATGAAAGATTGGACATTTGTTTTTCAAAATCCATAAGAATATTATTTGTTTTTTATGACATATTCATAGATTGAAGCTTTTTTGGGACTCATGTCATGAACTGGAAAAGGGACGGAGCTTAGGAGTTTCCCTACTTCCCCTTCTACTATTATGGCACAACCAATTAGAGTGAGGATGACACCTGTAAGAAGCTAGGATCCGAGTACAAGCAGAAGTTTTCGCTGGGTCTCGGACCAGTTAGTTTGATGTTATTGTACGAGCTTGTAAATGTATTAACACCATGATACCTAAACCTTACATTAGATCAAAGGCATTACACCTCGATTAGAGAACCGGAGATCATTCGCATTAGGCAAACCTTTATTATCTGAAACCGATGAAAGTGTTACAAGATAATTACAAGATTAAAAATAAATAATAAAATGTATAGACGCAATAGATAGACAATAAAAGTTGAATGTGTGGTTAATAAGACCGATAATCAAGAATTCTTGTATATGCATCTTCTACTCTAATTTTGGTTACATTTTTTATATTTTTTGTTTACATTTTGGTTTTTCATCAAATGAAATATTGAAGAACAGTAAATATTGAAAGTCCTGTCATTATTCCAACAATAGATCCAATATTGCAGAATAATTTTATAAAAGAAACGAGCATTTGTTCTTCAATTTCTTCGCGAATTTTCTTTTCAATAGTGTATGTCACCGTGGTCTTACCAGACGGAAAGCTTTTTGTTAGGGAAGGAGTAAATATGGTTTCCTGGCAATGCGCTGCGCAGAAACAGCTTTTCTGCGGAAATGTCCTGAATTGAGTTTCCAAATACAATTTGTGAGTAGCTTTCGCTGTTTCCTGAGTTGTGCAAAGCGGTAGATTGCTCTTTAGCATGAATGGCAATCTAATAATATAAAACATGAATATTTGTTTTCATTATGTCACAATTCTGTGTCTTAGGAGCAGAATCTTTACCTGCAATTAAAAAGTCGTTGCTTTAGCTTTTCTGCGTAACAAAGTTGTTCACAGGCCAAGACTTCATTAGTTGGTTTACAAGAACTTTTTGGAGTATTTATTCGAATAAACTTAAAAAAGAAAAAACCTTTAAAGACTTGCAATTATTAATTTTGCAATTCAGGAATTACTGTTTGACGTGATAAATCAATTGTAGTATGAAAATTACTGGGTATGTAATAGATATGTTTCGGGTGAAAATGATGATTTTGCGGCAAAATAAAGTGCTATATAAAATGGAAATAGTACAATATATACTATATAGTGATTATCATGAGAAAGTTTAAAATATCTTACAGCCTGATTTTGGTTGCATTCGTAGTTACTAACGTCATTATCGAGGTATACCATGTTTTTGTTCGGAGAAAATGACATATCGGCTGTATACTCATGGAATAGATAAATAAATAAATTTACTATTCACTCATAATATACAACTCCGTGCCAATAAAATGGAATATATTGAAATATGATGTGTGCCTTGTATTGAAATCACAAATTTGAAAAAGAAATATGTGCCTGTGAAAGTTGTGCATTTAGGGCTTTATTTTAGAATGATTAAGCTTCAAAATGATCAAAAATTTGCATCAATACAGAGTTTGCGGCAGGTACTTTTCCCTTATAATTATAATTTTTTTACGGTTATAAACAGTGTTACAACAAAAGAAAAAAGTCTAGTTTGTAGTATACAGTTTAGAAAAGAGAATACCAAAAACTGGACTTTTTTTTCTTTTGTGTAACATTGTTTATAATCGTAAAAAATTATAATTATAAGGAAAAGTACCTGCCGCAAACTCTGTAATATCTTATTTTGTTAAAGTTTAAACAATAAATAACTGTGGACAAAAAAATGGAATATGTCAAATGCTGTGACAAAAAAATGGAATATGTCAAATGCTGTGACAAAAAAATGGAATATGTCAAATGCTGTGACACAAAAATGGAATATTCCAAGTAAATGATCAAAACTATTTTTATTTTCATAATAACATAATGAAATCTTAATATTTGGTTGGCCAACCCTTTGCTCAAATAACTGCTTGAATTCTGAGAGGCATAGAACTACTCAACTACGTGCATTCCTCTTGGGTAACTTGTGATCATACCAACTTCAGTTTAGCTTTCAAATCCTCTTTTTTGTTGGTTTCTCTTGAGCCTACCTGTTTTTCATGATGTCTCATAAACTCTCGGTGGGATTTAAGTCAGGCAGATTAGCTGGCCATGGTAAAATCTTAATATTATGGGACTTAAACCATTCAGCGTCGCTTTTGCTGCATGAGCCAGTGCCTAAACCTGTTGAAAAATGAAATCATCTGCATCATTGTTCGGATAGAGTTGCTCCAATGATGGAATCAAATAATAATCGAGGAGTTCCTGATAAACTGCTTCATGTATAGGTTCCAGTGACAAGTGCTAAACATCCTACACCACCAGCGCTCATACATCCCACTCATCCCACATCACTTTCTTAGGGTCAATGGATGGTAAGCCTCATTTTTTGTACTTTACACTGTAGAATGTGGCGTAAAAAAGATGAGACTTACCATCCGTCGACCCTAAGAAGGTGTGTGACGTTTTTTGGTAGTGTTATGGCTTGGGGATGTATGAGCACTGGTAGTGTAGGATGTTTAGCACTTTTCACTGGAACTATAAATAAAGCAGTTTATCAGGAACTCCTCGATTATTATCTGATTCCATCATTGGAGCAACTCTATTCGAACAATGATGCAGATGTTTCATTTTTCAACAGGTTTAGGCACTGGCTTATGTAACAAAAGCGACGCTGAATGGTTTAAGTCCCATAATATTAAGGTTTTACCATGGCCAGCTAATATGCCTGTCTTAAATCCCACCGAGAGTTTATGAGACATCATGAAAAAAAGGTTGGCTTAAGAGAAACCAACAAAAAAGAGGATTTGAAAGCTAAACTGAAGTTGGTATGGCCACAAGTTACCCAAGAGGAATGCACCAAGTTGAGTAGTTCTATGCCTCTCAGAATTCAAGCAGTTATTCGAGCAAAGGGTTGGCCAACCAAGTATTAAGATTTCATTATGTTATTATCAAAATAAAAATTGTTTTGATCATTTACTTGGAATATTCCATTTTTGTGTCACAGCATTTGACATATGCCATTTTTTTGTCCACAGTTATTTATTGTTTAAACTTTAACAAAATAAGATATTACAGAGTTTGCGGCAGGTACTTTTCCCTTATAATTATAATTTTTTACGGTTAATAAACAATTTTACACAAAAGAAAAAAGTCCAGTTTTCGGTACTCACTTTCTGAACTGTGCATTGTGGACTTTTTTTCTTTTGTGTAACACTGTTTATAACCGTAAAAAAATTATAATTATAAGGGAAAAGTACCTGCCGCAAACTCTGTATTGGTGCGAATTTTTGATCATTTTGAAGCTTAATCATTCTAAAATAAAGCCCTAAAAGCACAACTTTCACAGGCACATATTTATTTTTCAAATTTAAATACAAGGCACACAGGGGATAGGTCACTATATTCCATTTTATTGGCACGGAGTTGTAGACTCCGGATATTTAGGCAAAATAAAATCTGTTTAATGTGCATAAAATATGCTCCAAAAATTCCATAATATGCAATAAATAAAAAATATGCACAACAACATATGTTATGCTGTGCATATGCTTTATGGTATACGCAAAATTAAAATTTTTTCAATTTAAATTACGTGTTACAATAACAAATTAATGCCAGTTCTAAGTGCTCTGATGTAAAATAATGTCATTTGGTCTGTAAAGAATGATTTAAATTTCTGGTGCATTCAATTACTTATCCGATTTTGATAATCGAATTTGTTTGATTTTGGAAATCCATGAAATCCGATTTTAGGTTTGAATGAGTCAGATTTCGTCAATTATGAAAAAGTTTCTGACTGCTTTCAGCATCTGCAGTGCACTAATTCTCATCATATTTCGTGATCTGGAACAAATTCTTAAAGCATCATCACCACGAGGCAAGATGTTGGAATGCGAAATCGACTATCAGTCGTCAATAGCGACTTTTTTTATCGATTTCAGTAATCCGATTTCAGCAAATTGGATTTCAACAATGTGACCGCGAAATGCGTTTACATCCGGTCACGGAAAACTGAGAAATCGGAGTAATTGCATGCACCTAATAATTTTTAAAAAATGAAAATATGTTGACTCGTCAGTAATGCAATGAATGGCCTCCTATAGTCTTTATCTGACTTGTCTGTATAACTGTCATTTTTTAAAATCTTTATTTATTTTGAAGTAGTAGCGCTTATTAACATTAGAAGTTTTTAAATCAAAATTTCTAGAATTTGGTCATTTTAAAACGTCTTGAATTTGGCCAAAACAATCCAAAATATCTGGAATTTGGCCAAAACATCAAAATTTATCCATAAAAACATACTTACGTTCCCGGTACATTTCTGGTGGAAAAGAGCAATGCATGCTGTGATGATCCATTTACCACCAAATCAAATTACGAATAAAATATTAATTAAATGTATTAAGATGTCTCTGTTGTGTATTAATTAACTTCTGAAGTGTGCCAAGCACTTCTACCCTCATTATCGCCATAGATACAAGAACTCCCTATTGGGAAGTTGCCATAGAAACTTAACTGTTACTCCCAAAAAAAAAACTGGAGACCATGAAAATTACCCATGCGTACCAAAGCAAATCAGCAAGAATTTGCAAGTTTTGTGACTCTTTTTCCATCTGCTTTTGACACGTTCACGTCAACCACTGCTCACCTCAGTTGCATTGATTTGTGCTGTATTTTCTCGGAAAGAACGGCATGCCGGATAATGGCGAGTCAGACCAGGGTGCCGGATAATTCGAATTTTCCGGCATTCTGTCCATATTTTGTCAATATTAATTGACCAGTTGTCTACTTCACAAAGTTAGGTTTACACTTTTGTTCACACTGGCAGAGACAGCAGAGAAGTAGCAGCAGCGTGGTGAAATAGCCAATCACAGCCAACAACAGGAAGACCGAAGAGCCAATTATTGAATAAATAAAGAAAAACCTCGAAAATTTAAAAGTCTTTTAAAAAAATCGATAATGAATTATTAATATGAATTTAGTTGGATTGCATTTATTAGTTACAATTATTTGCGCAAACATGTAAACAAGCACCATGCTCATGTGCTCACTAATTTCCTCCATGTCAGTTGTCATTTGCAAAAATCTGGTTTTCACGTGACAACTATGCGTCCCTTGATTGGTTGTTAGTAGAAAAGCTCCACTGCTACTTTCTTACTTGATATGGGTATGAAAACTTCCAAGCCCAGTCTCCTCGTGGCCTCCCCTGGGCACTACACTGTGGCACTTTGTTTTTAACCCTCAGAAGCCTATCCTATGGGTCAATTGACACAGGCAATAGTTCTGAATACAAATTTTTTTCAAAAATTTTTTTGAAAAATCTGAAATTTTCTGGAGCTGTTCAAAATGTGGTTTTACATGCACTCAATTTATTTGGTAATTTTCAGACTTATAAAAAAAAATTATTGTAAAGAGAAAATATGAGCCCCTTAAAATCTCAGCTTAAAACGTTTGCTGTTTTCACTGCATTTTTTCTCTTTAGTGAGAGCGCTTTCACTAAAAACGCCACCTATATGCAAAGTAGAGAATAAACAAAGCACATGTCGGCACATATTCAGTTCACATTTCATATCAATTGCAATTAATTGCACTAATTGGAATTAAAATTAAGTTAGTATACACAATTATTATAAATAAATAATTAAACACCTTGCATGCTGTTCAAATGATCACATTTTGACCGAGTGTCTTGATTTTTACAATCGGTGACACCTAGCATCAGTTGGTAAAACCATGGTAACCATGGTAACAGCACTAAAGCGCTTCAACTCGGAGTATATAAAACATGTCAATTGACACCACTAATAGGTCTTTGCGTTGACCCAAAATGTTAGGCGTCTGAGGGTTAATGCTGCAGTGGTGCTAATGGGTCCTCTGGTTATCTATCTTTCTTTCTATTTTTGCTCTTTTTTCCTTTCTGTGGCTTTTGTCTTTGTGTTTTTGACCAATTCCTTGATAATGTAAGACTGCATTCCTTCTGCAAGAGAATGTACGAATGTAATGTTTATCAATGGTCAAATGTGCTTGTCTGTGTCAGATTTATATTGGTCAGATTTAGTATGCCAGTTTCTGTATGTCAGTTTCAGTATGTCAGTTTCAGTATGTCAGTTTCAGTAGTCAGACTAAGAGATGTGTATGGCCTAAGTCGCCGCTTGCATCTATAAACTCATTCTATCTATCTATCTTACTTGATATTGTATTTGATCACTACTTTATTTTACTTCTCTCTGCTGCTACTTTTGATCTATACTTTTGTCCTACAATGTATCACGGCGCTGCTAATTCTCTACTGCCACTGTGCCAGTGTGAACACAAGTGTGAATCTAGCTTCATCACACATAGAAAAAAGGGTGTAAAAGGGGTGTAAAAGCAGTGTTTACACCCTTTCGAGGGTTAGGTGTACATATTTACACCTTATATTTATAATTTGCACCTTGAGCTCTTTTAAGGTGTTAAAAGGGATAATACACCTTCAAAGAAAAAGGGTGCAAATTGATAAATTGCACCCTTTAGCGGTAATACACCATTTGTTATTAAAAGGTGTAATATTGATTCCTCCGTTAAAATATTATAAATGCCCAAATTCTGTTTGCTTTATCAAAACTTTAGTAGGGATTGTTAATAAAATCATTTTTGCTAAAGTTAGAACTTTGTGTAATAAAATACAGTTCCAAAAGTAAAGATGGCCTACTTTTTTCATGTTTACAGTTTTTACTTCTTTTTATGAACAAAAGGAGTAGTAGGTATTACACCTGAAGTTGTATATTACTCCAGACCTAAAGGTGTAGACATTACACCTATAGTCATTACTCCTACCAACAGGTGTAGCTATGTAACTCCCCAATAGGAGGTGTAGTTATTACTCCCACATGAAAGGTGTGCATGTTACTCCTTCTCATTGGGTGTCATGCCAACACCTATTAAACAGGAGTAAGTGCTATTCCTTTGCTTAGGTGTTCCATTAAACCCTAGAGATGCAAACAGACACACCTTTTCTTAAGGTGTACTATAATTCCCTTCACAAAGGTGCACCAATTTACATCTATAAGGGAGTCCCCCACAGGACAAACACTTTACACCTATTTAGGTGTAATTTTACACTTTTTTTTCTATGTGTGCAGTGCATCCGTTAAACGGCATCAAATTGCGATTCAACTCAAACTCGCGAAAATCCTTTATTTATTCTTAGTTGGTATAGTAGTTTAGTGTTCGAGAATTGTGATCGCATTTATATTTTCAGTCAAGTTTGATTTTTAGGCAAAATAATATTTTGGACCTTCTAATGCTTAGTTCACACTGAACATGACGTAACGTAACGTAACGTAACTTACAAAAATTTTACGTAACTTAAGGAATGTAACATATGATTTTGTTCACTCTGTTTGTAGACATTAAATGCAAATCGACCAATCACGCAATTTCTCGTTTTATCCCATTTGTAATAGGACATTGGTTGCCATAATTACTTAAGTTACGTTACTTCTTACTTCAAAATCGATTTTGAAGTAGGAAGTAACGTAACTTAAGAAAATGCAGCAACCAATGTCTCATTAGAAACGAGATGAAATGAGAAATTGCGTGATTGGTCGATTTACATTTACTGTCTACAAACAGAGTGAACAAAATCATACGTTACATTCCTTAAGTTAGGTTAAATTTTTGTAAGTTACGTTATGTTACGTCATGTTCAGTGTGAACTAAGCATTAAGGGTGTCTGTCCCATCTACAGGACGTTGATTGCTGTATTTACAACCAAATAAATAATGTTATGGAAGATATAATATTTAAATACAGTACCTTTAATGAATGCAGTGCACATACCAAAAGGTGTTGATATTATAGATATATTAGCACATAACAGTTCATAAACATACAGATCACTCTATATGAATAATAACGGTTTGTATATAGTTTTATGCAAAAAATGTTTACTAAAGATTGATATTTTTTACTATCAACATTGTTTTTCTGAAATTTTCATGGGTATGGAAATTTGAAGAGGCGTTCCATAATGCTAATGTGTTGCTTGCAAATTGAGATAATTTATGGAGTAAATCAAAAAGTTGGAACTGATGACAATTAGTATTCAATCGGTTGGCTAAATGTGCTTTAGCTTCTAATACTTCATTATTTTCTCCACATGCAATAATGAGTGGAAAATGAATTATTTCGTCTTTAAAGAGTGTAACTATTGTGTAGAGTGGATAGTCAAGATAAGAATCGACTAAGTTGTAAATATAATAAACTGAAATGAAAAGCAAAAATAGTAGTATGGTAGTTTCCATTTTTATATGTTTTTTGATTCTTTTCTGTCTTTTCTGGCTTTTCTCGAGTGTTGTTTGAATCTTTCCTTTCAAATTTTTGTTTCTTTTTAAAGTCTTGCTTGACTTATTACCGGCAAAAGATTTGCACCAATAGAATAATATTTCAACTAGCGTTAAACAAGACATGCCAAAATAGAGACCAATGTTGCCACCAATGTCGCATAACAAAAAGATGATGTCGTAAGAATAATGTTCTTCTAGTGTTCGAACATAATTGTTGACAACAAAAACTTCTATAATATTTTCAACGTCCGGTATTCGATCAAAGGTCAAAGTTTGTTGTGCCACATCACATAAATTGAGACATTTGCAGTGTTGAGTTAAATCATTCTGCATAAGGAGTATTCTCATTTTATAAATCTGACGTAAACTTCTGCTAAAATTGCACTTGGGGAAGTTTTTTGCTTCATAAAATGGATGTCTAACAAAATAGGATTAAATAAATGTACTCTCGCTTGGATTTAATTATTCTTTGATATAGAATAGTACACTAAATTAAAAAGAGATTGTCAGTAATTACCAACACATGATGCTACATGAAGCAGAAAATCAAAACTAGAGCTCTTTCAAACTGATGACATCATAGTTAATCAGTATTCACAGCCAATGACTGCAAGGGACTCACCCATTACAAGCTGATGTAATAGATAAGAGCAGGAGTAACAATAGTGAGTTTTGAAAGGATGCAGGCTGTGTTTATGAGCACATTTGTCATTTGTGCACGTGTGTGTCAGGTGAATTTTTTTTCTGAAAGTTCCATCATTCTTCTGAGCTCAAAAAACAGTCACAAGTCACAACTATAATGGCGGCAGAAGTACGGTTGTGGTCATGAAAAACATCACTGAAGAAATGACTTTTTTCGACTGTGTCCAGCACACGACGCAAAAAATTTGTTTACAGCTGTGACATATGGTAACAGAACTGACCTGGGTTCTGACACTGGTGCTGTGCAAACGTGGCACTGCAAATTGAGATGACCGTAGGAATCCAGTTTCATATCTTTAACGTTATTCAGCATCAAAGTGTTTTGCTTCCTCTGGTGGACAGTCAAAAATGTCATTTCTTCAGTGAAGTTTTTCATGATCACGACTGTGCGTACTAAGTAGTAAATCCTACCTGAAGTAAAATAATAATGTGCAACATTAGGTGCGTTCAAAGTCAAATGACTTACATGACTTATACGTAAGTCAAGTCTGAAATGACTTATGGCAAACCGGAAGTGACCTAAATTGCGTGACTAAAGAGATAAGTCAACTGTGATACGTGGCTTTTTAATAAGTCACACCAATCGTGGATTATGACATGACTTACGCATAAGTCATTCAGTGGCAGCCATCTTGGATCGAGCAGGGTGTTTCTCGACTCCAAACTGAGGTTTTAGCGAATTAAACCTGCACATTTTGTAAGTGGGGATGTCATTTAACAACAACCAAACGATTCTATAAGAAATTGGCATAAAAATAGCAAAAAATAATGATAAACAAATTTTGACGGATGTCATCAAACATCGTGGCCGCAGAACACGCACCTATGTCGGCCACAATGTTCGCTAATGATTCGGTAAAAGAATTTTTTATTATTCATCACAAATTAAAGTATTTTCTAGATGGATTTTCATGGAATATATTAGCCATGATGGAATTGACAATTTATCAGCTAAAGCTAATTGTTTCCAGCAAAAAATCAGCTCAAAAAACTATCCTAACACAAACATGATTTTTAATCATAATTTTTGAAAAAGGAGTGTTCACAATCTAAATAACTTATCTGGCTTATCAATAAGTCAGGATTATGCTAGATTAAGATAAGTCAGGATTATGCCAGATTAAGATAAGTCAGGATTATGCCAGATTAAGATAAGTCAGGATTATGCCAGATTAAGATAAGTCAGGATTATGCCAGATTAAGATAAGTCAGGATTATGCCAGATTAAGATAAGTCAGGATTATGCCAGATTGGTTTTAACTTTGAACGCACCTATTGTTGCTTTGAAAGGGGAGATAATACATATTGAAAATACAAAATAAAAAATCAAAATACAAGAAGAAACAATCCTGGTTAATTCTTACATTTTTTGCCCTTCCTGCTGCACAGCGAAAGTTAAAAACATAAACAATATCTAGCAGGTCATTATCAACTGGGCCCATTAATAGTTGTTTCCAAATAGACCATTTGCCAAATGGCGTCCTTGAGTATCTTAGCAAAGCCAACGCACAAAGATATGATCTAAAAATTCTTTTTCCTCCTTTACATAATCTACAAAGTTGTTTCGCATCCGTCAACCTCTAAAGGCTAGTTCACATTCAATTGACACGAAGATGCGAAACTTGAAGTTTTGCTCCTAAGCACGTGAAAAATTGTTCACAATGCTGCAAATATTCACAGCTATTTGAACACAAAAGTAAACAAACATTCAGTAAACAAATACGTTGGTTGCCTTTAGATTAGCTAATATATCTTCTAAACTTTGAGTAAACATCATGTTTTCTTTTATTTTTGATAAAATGTAGCAATAATCTTTACATTTATGAAGAAATTATAGTAAAAATAATTTAAAAATTTTAAAAGTTGACGACTCTTTATTGGACGGAAATTTGCTTTTGGCGTGGCCGCAAAAATTGAATCCAAGTCGGCCACGACAAACGAACATCTCCATTCAAATAAATATTTATCAATTTTGTGACTGTGTCACTACTCAAACGCACAACAACGACCTGTGTCATGTCCCCCTAGTGGACTGGCCTGACATGACCACTTCCGGTCAAACCGGAAGTAAGGGAAGGCAGGTTGAGACAGAGGGAATCCAGGGGCAGTTAGTTGTTAGTGAGCCAGCAACCAGTGCAGCCATGCAGTGGTTTAGCTCTCGCAGCTCCCTGGTATTCTCTATGATGTCCGGGTTCCCAGTTCTCTGGGCCCCGCCTCCATGAGCGAGTGCAGTGGCTGCAAGTCCCTAGATTGGGTTGCAGCATGGTTAGAATAGATCGACTGCACGGACCTGGGTTTAACCACCATGGTCCGTGGGTCGGGTTTGATTAGCACATACCGGTGGTACAGGCATATGGATAGCAGGTGGAGGCTGACTCTGACCCCTAGACAACTGTAATAAAGGCCAAACACCCAAATTCAGCGCCGTCTCTGCTATTCACATGACGAAGGCGTCCAGCGCAACCCACTTATTACCCCACGTAAGGGCTGTGTAAACCGCCCCAATCACAATTTTTTTTTACAAATTTTACCTATTTTTACTGGAATTTCTTTGTAAATGTCATGATTAATGTTTCATCTAACAATAAATAGAAAAAAACCATGATGTTGGCTTCGAATTTAGAAGATATTTAGCTTAGTATTCGAATTGTTGATCTAGTAAAAAAAAACGACCGCCATTTTTATCAAACTCAACAACCAATCACAGCACGCAAACAAGGTGAAGCATCAGGCGAAGCATAGCCAGAATTGAAAATTTTCAATTCTAAATTCGCTTCAAAATCAGGATGTGTATAGGGTTCCAAGACATCTTTACTTAAGATACGAATTGGATAACTTAAGTAAAGATGTCTAAAGTAGGAGGTTTCAGATGAATATGACGTCAAATACATCATATCCTGCCACTTTAAGTCAACTACACACTTAAGAATTTTATTCAGGCAATATTGAACACAACTTAAGTGAGATTAATTACCTTAAGCGAGTCATTTGCCATAACTATGACGTCCAAAACGTCACATGTAATGCAACTTAGCAGTTAAGTCAACTAAGTTAATTTATCTAAATCAAATTGAACGCACCTTGTATATTAATAGGAATTTATTTTGAGAAAAATTAGAAAATTAGTTGTCACAAAACTGTAATTGTTTTTGGAATTTTTTTACTGCCAAAAAATACTTTTTAGTTTAGTCCAGAATAACTTTACTTGTAAATTCTTAGCAATTTTCAAAAATTTTTATCATGATTTGAGATGTTTAAAATTAAGTTTCTTATACTGTAGTATTAAATTTTGAAACAATTGTCATTTATGAATTCCAAGGTTTTTTGTTTGCTTTGTGATTTTAGTCACCTAAAAGTTTTCAAGTATTTATTTTAATTTTAAATTCCAATCAAATTTCTTAAAAATTATGAAAAACTTAAAAGCAAACCTTTTTTGTGCCAACTAATTTTCCTATTTTTCTGAAATAATTTTCTATTAACATACTGATATTGTACTAAACAAATGATTCCTTACAACTTTCTAATTGAAAATTTTTGTCTAACTTCAACGGTTTTTAAGTTCACAAAAAGTGAACAATAAATAGAATTAAAGCATAATTAAAGACATACCTGCATTTTAATTTCTTTAAGACACAAGGATGCAGACAGCCATTCAAATTATTATCACATGGATTTCTCTTAGTGTTGATAAAATGATACTGCAACAAATTTAATTATTTGACATTTTCTACAGGTTAATTAGTCATAATATGTGAAATTTATGGCTTGTGAAAACGTTTTACTTGCATTTTACTGTTGTAGGAGACATAGCAAATCATATGACGAAATGTAAATATCTGATGATAGTCGAAAGACTGAAATGCCTCCCACAACAGTAAAATGCAAGAAAAACGTGTTCACAAGCCATATATTATCAACAAATTTAATATTGTTATTGAACTAAAATTGAATTAAAATTTTTACATTTATACAAAATATCACAGACCAGTATCGGAAGTGTTACTAGCGCGTTTGAACGACGCAAATACTGTCGGAATATGGGAGAGGCCTGGTTTGAATATGGCCCTGAATGTTTACAAGACAAAAGAAGTCCGCAAACACCACATTCAGTCTAGAAATACGAATTAATTGTATTGGTTCAGGTTGTAAGACTTACTATATTAAAAATGTTTGCCAAAGACAAGAGGCCACCGGTCTATCTGGGCAGATAAGAGACATAAAGTTAACTTAAGACGTCAAAGCTTCTCCTGGACCTGATTGGCCCTCTGAAAGTGAAGAACCAATGAGAGCACAGGAGCAGGTACTTAAGCTCACTCAATATGCACAACGGCGAGTCAAACCATGTGGAAGACAGAAATGGAATAGGAGGGATGACATAACAACACAAAGTAGAGCAAAGCCACCTAAAATGACTTTGACAGAACACACTAATAGATAAAACAGAACAAGGTAATCAGGTAATGCAAAATTTACCATATTCCCTCAAGAAAGAACAGCATGCCGGAAAAACCGAGTTTGAACAGATTTCGAAAACCGGACATCTGGTCATTTTTACGGCATGCCGTAAAAATCGAATCAGTGCCGTAAAAATCGAATCAGTGCTGTAAAAATCGAATCAGTGCCGTAAAAATCGAATCAGTGCCGTAAAAATTGAATCAGTGCCGTAAAAATCGAATTAGTGCCGTAAAAATCGAATCAGTGCCGTAAAAATCGAATCAGTGCCGTAAAAATCGAATCAGTGCCGTAAAAATCGAATCAGTGCCGTAAAAATCGAATCAGTGCCGTAAAAATCAAATCGTGCCGTAAAAATTAAATTTGCGCCAAAACGTACATTATACATAACATTATACAAAAATAAAATAAAATTACTTCAATTAATAATCACTTATTATACAGACATGTATAATAAGTGATTTATTTTATTTTATTTTTTAGATTTAAAGTAATGGCGCGTATTAAATAGATGTTTTTTATTTTTATGAGTGACAGTCAGGAGAATTTCTGGCACCCTGGTCAGATTTGCCATTATCTGACATACCGTTCTTTCTGAGGGAATGCGATATTAAAATAACATAAAATAACAGAAAAGAAACGCGTAACATTTTATGGCCCGTGACAAAAATAACTTTATAAAAATATTGAGATGATTTAAGTAGCAAATGGGGAAGAAATTTTCAAGCCCAGCCTCTTCGTGGTACCCCTTGGGTACTCCACTGTAGCACTTTGTTTTTTCGCTGCAGTGGTGCTAATGGGTCCTCTGGTTATCTATCTTTCTTTCTATTTTTGCTCTTTTTTCCTTTCTGTGGCTTTTGTCTTTGTGTTTTTGACCAATTCCTTGATAATGTAAGACTGCATTCCATTCTGCAAGAGAATGTACGAATGTAATGTTTATCAATGGTCAAATGTGCTTGTCTGTGTCAGATTTATATTGGTCAGATTTAGTATGTTAGTTTCATTTTGTCAGATTTAGTACTGTATGTCAGAGTCAGTTTTTCAAGATTTCAATGACAATTGTTTCAAAATTTAGCACCACAGTGTAAGAAACTTTTAAACATCTCAAATCATGATAAAAATGTTTGAAAATTGCTAAGAATTTACAAGTAAAGTTATTCTGGAATTAAACTAAAAAGTATTTTTTGGCATTAAAAAAATTCCAGAAAAAATTCCAGATTTGTGACAACTAATTTTCTAATTTTTCTCAAAATAAATTCCTATTAACATACAGTTTTTTAAATGTCATTGTACTAAAACAATAATTCTCTACAACTTTCTAATTGAAAATTTTTGTCTAATGTCAACAGTTTTTAAGATACAGTGTGAAAGTCATTGTTGCAATCATTTGATGATTGTTTTGATATCACCTTAGCGCACCAAGCAATTACTATTCAACTGCATTAGCAGAATTTTGATATCTTTATCCGTTTTGGAAATTTTTTGAGTGGAAACAGACATTTTCTCCACCCTGTATATACTACTGTTTCCGGGGTAATACGGTATCTATTTAAGTAAGAAATCTTATGTTGGAGAATTTGAGGAAATGGCCATCATTCTCCTTGTCCAAGAAATCCTGCTTTAACCAAGACACATGTTCATTTTAAAAACTTTGTTTAAATTATAACTTATAACTATATCTTAAAAAACTACAGTTAACTCGGTCTGTAGCAAGAAAAACTATGGTAATGTATATTTTTAAAACCGGTATTATATTCACTTTTTGTATATTCGTTATTGCTTGATATTTATGTTGATCTAATGGTATCCTTTTTGCAAATGCATCTGATATATGATGCACAACTGGTGACTGATCTATAAGTATCTAAGAAAAATCGAATAAAATTTTAGTTTTTCAAAATTTGAGAATGTTGGGTTTAGAGCTCTAGATATTGCATAATATTTGGAACTGTAAGTCAAAATCTACAGTATTGCATTGCGCTAATAACATACAGTTGTGACGGTCTTGAACCATAGTTAATTGCCGCCAGAGTGTACTAATGGTCTTTAGCGGCATATTCGAACTAGATGAATACATAAGTGCAATAATACCTACTCCACTTATACATTGGAAACCAAAAGTAATGTTCATTAAATATAGTGACCATTTGTCCCATTCTAGTGTGGTCATCTACTACCGACATCACTCATTGGCTACTCTGTTATCTCTACATTCCAGGCGGATTATAGCCGAGTATTTAAGCTCATGCAAAACAGGAAGTTTTCTTGCTGAACTGAACTTGCCCATTGAATGTTGTCTGACTTGTGATATTGCCTGTGATTTATTACTTTACTATACCTACTACACCTACTAATACCTTAGTGTTTGAAAGTGTTGTGCTTTGTATTATTTTAAGTGTAGTGTATAACCTTTTTATTGTAAATCTATGGTGCCTCAGTGGCTTTAATCCATTAAACAGAGGCAAATATGAGTCCAATATAAAGTTTGTGAACTCGGGTATACAACCGCGGACACTGGGCATTGCATCCCTTTTATGGTCGCCGACATCTAGTTGGCCATTCTAGAGTCGCGCGAGGTCAGACGGCTTACAGGCGACTTCAACAACCACCAGTGGGCTCTCGGTGACTGGAAGACACGACGAAGGACCGGTGTCGACAATAGGTGACTGTAACACTCTGTATTTACTATCCCACTCATGGCCCTGGGCCCTCAAGTGAAATAACGCGTTGAGTGCACGCGCGAAACTTGGTAGCCCCAATTAGGTCACCAGCTGTATCGGTGACCATCCACTCCTCTTTCTCTTCTGCTAATCATTTGTTGTAGTTTATTGATTCCATCTATTCTATTTGCATAGATGGGATAAAATTCAAGATTACTTTTGGTGTGACAAACATTAAAGTTGGTCACACTCCTCATAATCGCTAGGACTATCATCAACCATTGTGCTAAGCCTAAGCACGTGGAACCAAAAAAGTATAAAATATTAAATATTGTATTTCCATATATGTATAAAATATTAAATATTGTATTTCCATATATGTATATAATTATAATTGTAATATGAAGATCAATAAATAAGATTAAACTATTTTGCATAATTTATCCGGTACTTTTTATAATGTTTATTGGTTGTATCGTGTTAAAAACCTATTTGGTTTGGACGCCATTGTTACATGTCAATCCCAAACCCATTCTCCAAGCTAGGGAGATTCTCGAATAATCATACGAGTACGAGTTTTATTGAGAGGCAGGCCCAGACTTAGAGACCCAGGGCCGCTAGGCACTTGACATTTGGGCCCCCACCATCTCGAAGCTATTTTGGAAATTTAGCAAATTAAATGCACTAGTACAGAACATATAATTTTTAATCGACTTTAATGACTTTAATAAACATCAGAATAATACAGTCTATGTTACTATAGTTACGTTATTCTATAAAATTTATAGAATCATACGACCACTGGAGCCCCTAGGCTGGCTGGACCCCTAGGCCGGGGCCTTGTAGGCCTAGGCAGAAATCCGGCACTGTTAAGAGGTAAGATCACGAGTGCCCGCATCTTACTCGCAATAAAACTCGTACTCGTATGATCATTCGAGATTAATCTCCCGTGCTCGAGGGGTATTCGGGAAGAGAATTTTTTGTGTCCTAAACCTAGCGAGAAACACTACAATGTGCATGCGTCAAGGACGCTTCTCAAGTGAGAAGCGCCAAGCGGGAGCTTCTCACTATAAGCAGGCCAACAATGTGTGCCTCGTTACGTGCGAGGCTTTGGACTCAAAAAATTCTCAGAGTTCTCAGAGATTAATTGTGTTATATTTCAACAGCTAATTTGCACTATAAACTTACTTGAATAATCTGGCAATGTAAGGGAAATTGCAGTTTTATGATCATTTTGTAATTATTATTACCAAATGGAAATGGGAAAGCTAAATAAAAAGAAATGTTAAATTATAAACAAATTGGAATTTAGTTGGTCCAAAAGTTTACAATAATTGAGTCTGATTGTTCAACTGGCATCATTATTTGGAATTGGTGACCTTTCGTGCATCAGATCATCAGTTCCAATTAATCGGGCGTCAAAGGAACAAGCGACTTTTCAATGGCACGTGAATTAAACGTGCCATTGAAAAACCCGCCAAACAGTTTAATTTTCATCCGGTTAATTTTCTGCCCGTTTGTTTGACACGTTTAAATGTCGTACTAGTTAAATGTCATACCGGTGAAACATCCTTCCGGTTATTTGTCCGCGTTTAAATGACGCCCGATGAACTGATGCCTGATGAAAGGTCGAAATACCATTATTGGTTGAGACAGAGAGAATCCAGGGACACCAGTTATTAGTGAGCCAGCAACCAGTGCAGACATGCAGTGGTTTAGCTCTCACAGCTCCCTGGTATTGTCTATGCTGTCCGGGTTCCCAGTTCTCTGGGCCGGCCTCCAAGAGCAAGTACAGGGGCTTCAAAACCATAGATTGGGTTGCAGCATGGTTAAGTTAGATCGACCGCACAGACCTTGGTTTAACCGCCATGGTCCGTGGGTCGGGTTTGATTAGCACATACGGGTGGTACAGACATATGAGTAGCAGGTGGGTGACGGTCTCGAACCGTAGTTTTGGTAGAGAATTGCCACCAGAGTGCGCTATTGCATCTTTGGCGGCATATTCAACCATTGCTATAAATATAAATAAGTGGATAATAAATATCGCGCTTATTTATGATAACTACCAAAGTAATGGCTAATAAATATATAATTTATATATTCTACTGACCATTCGCCTCAATCCATCGGAATGTTGGATTATACCGGAAGTGGTCATTACATTCCACAACCGGCATCACCCATTGGCCACTCTGTTTTCTACACATTCCTTAGGGATTAGTGAGAGATTAGCAGAGTATATAAGCTCATGTAAAACAGGAAGTAGTGTGAAATACTGAACTGAAACCTTGACTTGACTTGTTTGATCTGTGATATTGTTTGCCTGTGATTATTTGCATAGATGGTATGTGTATTTATATTGAGTGTATATATTGACATTTTAAGTGTAATGTAACATAACCATAGCATTTTATGGGTTGCGTGTTAAAAACCATACTGCAGTGTGTCTTACATGTATATAGTTGGTGTATTGCACGTCCCTGTGGCGCCTGTGTTTGTGTTACTTTGTAACACCTGATTAATAGGTGAATATGAGGCGAACATGGGATCAAAATGACTATACTTCCCATATAGTGCCGGCACATTATATGTTGAGCTTTTGGCCGCCGATGTTTGGTTCAATCGACAATCGCATGGGCCATACGGCTTCAGGGAGCGACCGAGACATGGCCTTTGATCAATGATCGATCTCACGTGACGCGACACTGGACCGGGGCTGCGGTGAGTAACTCTCTTGTTTATTTCTCAATTTCTGGCCCTGGGCCCTTAATGTAGAAATTGTTGATTTTTAGGTCGAAAATCAACATCGAGTGTTTATTATTATTTATTTACGCTTGTATTTAGTATACGTGACTGTCTTATCTTTATTATTGTTTTATTTCAGTCACTTGTGTTGTTTATGCAGTTTATTATTAGGATATTTATATTTTGTATAATAGTTAGCTTCTCTGTATAACAAGTGCTTAGTTTTGTATAGTTGTAGTTATTCTGTATTTTATATTTGACTCTGTACTTGTGTTTAGGTT
This sequence comes from Strigamia maritima, assembly GCA_000239455.1. NCBI lineage: Eukaryota > Metazoa > Arthropoda > Chilopoda > Geophilomorpha > Linotaeniidae > Strigamia > Strigamia maritima. The sequence continues at coordinate 109,749 of JH431101.1, forward strand.
TTGCTACGACATAAGGTGTTATGTTGTCTGCTTAGTGACAGCTGGTTCTGCCACTAGAAGGAGCTGTGATACTGTCTGTCAATCACTTACTCTCTTCATGTTTTACCTTCAAAGATGGCTTCAGGCAGCTAACTGAGTTCCTAGCTTATATGGTTTTTATATTTGTTCGCAAAGCAATAAATGCTTCTTGTGTTGTTTTATAAAACACTAGTTGGTCTGCTTTATCATCCTACATGGCTGTCAACCTCACTAAAGTTTGTTTTCATTATTTGTACACTGGTCCAAGATGAGGACTTTGAGTTTTGGAGTGATGTCTCATGTGGATTCATACTATTTTCCAAGCCTGGTTCTCTACAAGTGGTAGCAGAGGTGAGGGGAGTGTACTGGAAACCTTTTAAGTGCCCATGGATTTATAAATGGGCCAAAAATAGTGAGTTTGAAAATAATTTTGAAGAAATTAATATTGCCAAATTTTTGATGAGTTTGCAGTTAAAACAGCTTATTATTCAACTGAGTTAAGAGGGGAAGCAAGACCTATTGCCCGAGGATCTGAAAACGGGCCAAAAAAGGTAAAAACACTCAAAAATTTGAATTTTGAGCAATTTACTGCCGCAAATTTCATTTTTCATTTTTTCAGATAAAATTCAACATGTCTAAAACCTACAAAGCAGATGATAAGGTTGACAAGTTGGATAGGTCCAACTGGAAAAGCTGGATGATGGATGTGCAGCTGATGTTGGAACAACACGGTCTTTGGGGATTCGCAGACGAGACGGACAAGCAACCAGAGACTGGAACACCTGGATATGCTAAGGAAATTCTCAAATGGAAAGAGAGATCATCAGCAGCCAGAGCTATGGTCTGCAGGAGCGTTTTACAGCCGTACAAGCCTGTCGCTATCCAAGGAAAGACGTGTAAAGATGTTCTTGACAAATTACGAGCTGTATTCCAACCGAAATCCAGAGCCAGACGGGCCCAATTGCGAGCAGAGTTCATAATGATACGTTATGAATCAAAAGAAGACTTGCTTTATAGTTAGAGTTGAACGAGCCGCAGAAGAATGTAAAAAACTGGATTGACCATATCTGATGAAGAAAAGACTTATCAACTGATGTATTGGCTTGATGGAACATGGGAAGCCATTAAACAACAATTTTATGGTCTAGATGACACCGCTTTTAAGTTTGAAGCAGTTGGAGCAACTTTACAAGCGGAATACAACCGGAGATTTGCTGATCCAGAATTCAACAGCGACATGAGCATGTTATCGGACCTAAAAGCATTTTTGGCATCGAGATCAAGTAGCGGAAAGAACAGAAATTCCAAATTTAAACCAAATAAGAAGCAGGAAGGACAAGCTGACAATTCAGAAGCATCGGGCTCATCTCTATCTAACATCACGTGCTTCAACTGTTAAGAACAAGGACATTATGCAAATAAATGCAAGAATCCTCATGTTAAGAGAGGCGGGAAAGCACGTGGAAATGGCAGAGGTGGTGCAACTCGAGGTCGAGGAGCGTCAAATGATTCTAAGAGTAGAAATGTCGCATTTTATGTCAAACCAAAAGGTTTAAGTAGTCAAATTGTTAAAGATTCGAATTGGTATGTGGATTCAGCATGTTCTGACCACATTTGTAATGATAAGAATATGTTTTATGAGCTGAAAGAAATTCAGCCTACTGATCTTGAAATGGGTGAAGGTACTTCACAGGTAACAGGTATTGGCAAAGTGATTTTGCAAACACCTGTGAATGATTGTATAAATAATGTAACTTTAAATGATGTGTATTATGCTCTTAATTTTGGTAAAAATTTAATTTCAGTTGCTAAGATTGACCGAGCCAAACAACAATTGCACATTAATGACGGATTATTAACTGTTTATGATGTGGATGTCAACAATGGTTTATTGCTTGCTAAATTAGATGACGGATTGTATCGTTTAGTTGGAAGAGTTAAACAGAATAACAGAAAAACCCAGTCAAGTGCAAATTGTATTAATTTGGTAAAGTTGGCTCATGATGCAAATGAGGTATTAGATGAAATTGTAAACAAAGGCAACTCGAATAAGTCTGAAAATAGTAAAAGTAGTGAAAAATCAAATATATTATCGACTGAAATTTGGCACAAGCGATTTGCTCATCAAAACACTAAATATTTTAATTTTCTTTTTAAGGATCAAAATGTCAGTAAATTTGAAATGGCGGGCCAGACTCAAAATTTTGAATGTGATGCGTGCAACGTTGGAAAGATAACGCGTGAAAGCTACAAATTAGACGGAATTTGCATTGCATCGGAACCATTGGAATTGTTACACCCTGATGTTTGGGGACCGAGCCGAGTTGGATCATTAGGAGGCGCAAAATACATGTTAACCATCGTGGATGATTATTCAAGATACGCATGGGTTTATCCTATGAAGAAGGATCAAGTTTTGACATTTTTAAATCATTTATCCCTCGAATGGAAAGAGCATCTGGATTTCAAATAAAGGCAATGAGAAGCGACCGAGGAGGAGAATTTGTGTCAAAACAATTTGAAAAACACCTTAAAGAACTTGGAATAGAGATCTAGCGTACCAATCCATATAGCCCTCAGATGAATGGAACTGCGGAACGTCTGAACAGGACCATTTTGGACGGAATTAGGACTGTTTTGGAGGAAACCAAGCTATCTAGCTATATGTGGACAGAGTTGGCCGTGACTCTCATTTATCTCAAGAACCGTTTTCCGCATTCACGGATCAAGCACCAAATACCTTATGTTCTTTGGCGAGACAGGAAATTGTCTGTTCGGCATTTGCGAGCTATTGGATCCGTGTGCTACGTTGTTGCGATATTCTGTTTTCTTATGTTTGTATTTATTCAGTACTCATTATTATATATAAGTTCTTTATTGATATTATGTTGAATATTTATATGTGTACAGTAAGCTACTGTACAATTATGTATTATTGTGTTTATTTGTAAGTTGGCTATTCGAAGCCTCCGTAGTTTCACCGTGGTTATTTTTAGATTTTAAATAAAAATATACTCACTTGCCGGTTTGCCTGAGATGTCAACTGCCTCTCGTTTCTCTGCTTCAACACGGAATAATCCAGGATAAAACAACATGGTTATTGGTTTCAGCAAGCCAGCCACTGCGTTTTGATGCATTTGTGTATTTTTTCCGTGTTTTTGGGCGTTCTTGCGCTCATATCGCGTGCGGAACCATTCCGAGAATTTTCGAGGCCTAACTCAAATTTTCGAGGCCTAAAGGGAAGCTGTTTTAGTTTGTCTCCGCTCCAAGCGAGACAAAGGTAATTCCATTATTATTTCGTTTTTGGACCTTTTATTGCCGCTGGTTCATTTCTTTTAAGCACGAGTACCATTTCCTGAATTTTTGGATCGAGCGAGGTTGGATACCGGATCGTTTTGGATGCGTAACGTCGAGTTTTATGCTGATTTTGCTGCTTATTTTGCAAGTTTCGACCCGGTGTAGTAGTTTGTTGGACATATCGTGTTACACAGCTCCTTGGCTGTTTTGGAAATGTTTTTTTGTCATTTTTGAAGCGTTTTTCGACCGGAGCAGCTATTTGTGCAATTTTTGGACTTTTATGTGAAAATTCAATTTTTGAGCTACTCCGAGAACTTCAAGTGCAATTGAGGACAACAAATCACGAACAATTGTGCCAGGATTTCACCAGTGAAGTCGACCCGGAAAACATCATCTTGAAGTCGTCGCTCCTTTGGTGGAGATCTTTACTTTTTTGTGTTTTTGTCACTATTTGTCTTTTTCCAAATTTTTTCACCTTCGAGGCTACCTAACCTTAAGGGACTTTTACTTTCATCCCGAGGATCTGGTACATGGTGCCTCCCTATCTATCATTTTGGGGGAAATTGTTGTGACATTATTTTACTTTCTTTTGAGCGATTTTCAGGTTCGACAAGGATCGGGCTTGATCCTCCGAGGTTTTATCGAGATATTAATTGATTTTTGGGTTGTTTTTGCGGATTCGAGCGGAATCTTTGCAATTTTTGGTGTGTTTATTGAAGATAAACTAGTCAGTTTGTGACGATCCTTTCTCCGAGGGCATTGTCTAGCGACAGTGACCACGAGGAGAGGGCATTTACACACAGAATCTGGCCGAGATAAGGTGTGCACTAAACGTAGGAAAATTGCAACACGAAATATGAATAAACGGGAGACCTGATTCCCAAATCATGACAATATCTAATATGAACATTAACAGATAACATTAAATATACCAAGGAACATATATATATATAATAATAATCAGTATGAACAACTATGAACATTAGGGGCTACTTATACAATATAATAACTAATACAAATATACGAGACTTCTAGCTTCCGTTCTTGGTATCCTAAGTGGTTCTAAAGGAAAGGGAATCCATCAATTCGTCTGAAGGTTGACTTTCTTAGTCGTCACAAGGTTTGGGCTGACCGAGTCGGGTGACCCGGTTCCCAGACAGACAACAGCCGAGGATACGGTGATTTCACCGTATCACTCGATAAAGAGACATAACGATACTATAAATACCGGAGAAAGAGCGTAGATGAGTGTTACTTGGCGATCAGCATCACCTAAGTCGAGGATCGACGTTCCGCATTGTAACTTGCGTTCAGGAATCATTATTACAACCGAGAGTAGAATGGTCAATAACTGTCAAGTCCCACTAAAACCACTCGCCAATGTGACAAAATATGTGCTTAGGTTGAAATGTATATTCGCGGTACATAGGCTTCCGTGACATAAATGCCACGACTACTACGGTCTTTACGGTTTTGCACCAGCCGGCTCGTAGCAACAAAGCTTTTTGTACCACATAAATGCAAGTAACTGTCAGCAACATATAAATATATCTTTAAGTAACTTTAGGGGCGCTGAACTGAGCTCTGCAAGCTCTTATATAGTGGACACTCCATAGGAGGTCGGACTGTGTCCAATGGGACCACAGTACGCCTCATGGAAAGGTCCACTATGGGGAGAAATGGGTCACAGGTGTAATCAATTTCCCCCCCTACATACCGACGAGAATAAGTATCGTGGTCAACAGACCACAGTCAATGTCTATTTCCCGATAACTTCCCATGTTAGAATGATAATATGTAATATTATCATTCGCCATAATTCATAAAACGAGCACACTTATGAAATATTTACTGGTCAAATATTATTAAGCATGAAACCAAAACTAGGCAACATAAATAGATTTTATTTGAATATGGTGCGACATAGTAGTCCACGCCATCTAGTCGTAGAATAATAAGGTAATTGCCGAGATTCGACCGTCACAAGTTTTGATATTATCGAGCTTTATCGCTTTATTTACGTTTATGAGGAAAATTCGTATTTTTTCGAATTCTTTTATTTAAAAAGATTCGAATTTGTGCATGGTTTTTAATCCTTGCACAATTACAGTTTGGCCTGGGTTTCTTAAACTTTAGTTTAGTGTTAGCGGAGTCAGTTAACAAATTTTTCGGGACTTTTTGAAATAGAATTTTTCAAATTATTTGGGTTTTTGGTTTATTTTCGGCAAGCTGTGAACATATTTCGCATTAATTTATTTAGTTGATATTTTTGGGGTTTCTCGTAATTTATAGTTATATTACGGGAAGTTTTTGCAAAATTAATAATTTTTTTTTTACTAATTCGCACAGTTAATAGATTTAAATTTTTTTTTGGGGATTCGCGTCTTATCTAATTATGACAGAACGCGATAGTGTGTTGAGTTTTAAAAAACTCAATGAATTTAACTACGTTAGTTGAAAAAGAGATATGTTGGCCTGCTTGGCGAGTAAAGGGTTGAGTCATTTCATAGATCCGAAGCATGCTGTTGTTGCCGGTGCAACAGCGGATGTAGTTGCTAAATTTGACACAGATCAATCAAAAGCAGGGGGCATAATTTTCCTTGGTATTGAGGACAAGTTAAAATGTCTACTAGATGGGTTGACTGGGCCAGTTCAGCGATGGGAGAAATTGGGCAAGACATTTGAACCCAAATCAAAAGCACATATATCGAGACTTTTGGGTGATTTTCATTTGAAAATGAAAGTATTATTTTGTTTCTCAATCGTATTACCCAGTTTGCTAGGGATTTGGAGTTGGCGGACAAGAAGATTTTCGATGATGATATAGCATATCGGATGACGTGTGCTTTGCCGCCACAATACCACAACGTAGTTAGTATTATGCATCGTTGGGAAGATACAGAATTTATTCCTAGTAAAGTCGAAGCGATGCTAATTGAGGAGTTTGAAAACTTAAAAGCGAGAAGTGCACACCCAAATAACAGTGGAGTTAAGGCAGGGAATAATGGGGATAATGCTTTGTTAACAGATAAGAGGAAATCTGGTAGGGGTAAATCCAATACGGGAATTATCTGCTATAATTGCGGCATCAAAGGGCATTATTCAAAGGATTGCCGCAAGAAATCGAAAAAGGAGGTGACCTGTTCGATTTGTAAAGTTTTGGGCCATTATTCCGCATCCTGTAGAAAGGGGAAGCCAAGTCCCAGTGGGAGTGATTCTGTGTCCTACTCCGTACCGTTGGATGCAGAAGCCTTAATTATTGATGTTATGAGTGTACCTTCTGTAGCAAATGAATGGATTTGGGATACCGATTCGGAGACACATTTATGTCATGATAAAAATTTATTTTCACAGTTGTCGATGGGCAAACCTTATCAAATGAATGCCTATTCAGGGACCTTTAATGTCGAGGGTGTAGGTACTGTCGAATTTACTCATTTGGTGAACAATGCCCAGCAGAAAATTATTTTAAATAACGTGGGGTATGCCCCGACCGGCAAGCGCAATCTTATTAGCGGGTCACGTGCTATGGAAGCTGGATGCACGTGGTCTGGCAAGAAAGATGAAATATTGGTTAGAAATGAGAATGAAAAACCAATACTGAAATTTACGAGGTCTAAGGGATTGTTTAAGTTGGCAGCAACTAAATGTAGTTCTAATTCCGGTACTTTGGGGCCAAAGGCAATTAATGGGTTTAGTCAAAATAAGGTTAACGTTACTGAAAGTAAATCATCTGGGGATTTTGAATTGTGGCATCGGAGACTGATGCATATTAATGTAGACTCAATGGTTAATATGTCAAAGAAGAATATTGCACGGGGTCTACCAGATTTGACTAAAAAGGAAATGAACTGCATTACTTGCATAAAAGCTAAACAGACCAAAAAGTACGGCAAAGCTAAAACCAAGATTACATCATCGGGGGTTTTGGATTAAGTTCATACGGATGTGTGGGGTCCCACCAAATATGAAAGCAAAGGTGGGGCGAAATATTATGTGTCCTTCATAGATGATTATACGAGATGGGTTAAAGTTTACGTGATGAAAAACAAATCTCAAGTTATTGGCTGTTTTATTGATTACATTAACTATATAAAGAGATTGACTGGAGCAAAAATTAAACGTTTGCGTTCCGACAACGGAACTGAATATTGTAATACAAAATTGGCAGAGATTTGTAAAACCCATAATATCAAACACGAGGTCACTAACATATATTCGCCACACATGAATGGTGTGGCCGAACGTTTTAACAGGTCAGCCATTGAGGCATTAAGAGCTACTATTGTTGATGATAATTTAGATAGGGTCTGGTGGGCCGAAGTTTTGATGGCCTACACACACGTTAAGAATCGTTTGAGTCAGAGACTTTTAGAGGGTCGGACGCCCTATGAGCGATTGTTTGATCGCAAGCCCAACATACATTATTTTCGTGTTATCGGTTCGAAATGTTATAGACTATTACCCAAGCCCCAACGTGATAGTAAATTGGGGCCTGTATCCAAGGAATGCATTTTAATGGGGTATTCTTGGAACACTAAGGGATATAGGATATACGATCCTGATGACGACAAGATTTACAATACTCAAGATGTGAGATTTATCGAGACCTCATACGCAAATGCTACGAAGCATTCAATTAGTTTTGGGCCTGATGATAATGGGGACCGGGGGAATAAAATTATTAACCCATCTATCCCTAAACCCAATGTAATCCCAATATTGCCAACTTCAAAAGTCATTGTTAAAGATGAAGGGCAGGTTAAATCTGGGGGTAATTGGGAGCGGGTAGTCAAGCAGCGACCTGCAACAGGGAAATACCCAAATCGTTATGATGCGACTCTGTCATACCAAGGTCAGAGGTTTCGTTCAGCAAAAGCAATGTTTAAATATTGTGATGATAACGATATCGACCAAAAGCGTTACGAAATCCTTCCAATACACGAATCCATATGTGGGTATGTGGGATATTCAAGATGTTGGCGACGGGGGTCAGCTGAGAATTCTCCAGATCTTGATTCTCCAGATCTTGATTCTCCAGATGAATCAAATTTGCTGTCAACATCCACAACTAATTTGGTCGATTTAACTATATTTCGAAGGTTTGAAATGTTCCAATGTGGATCTAGCAAACCCACTTACTTATTCTGAGGCCATAGCTTCTCCTGACAAGTCAGATTGGGAAACAGCTATGGGCGACGAGATTGAAACTCTCAGAGAGAGGAATGTATTTAAAGAAATAGCTCGTACCTCCCAAATGAAGGTGTTAGACCATAAATGGGTTTTTGTTTGCAAGAGGAATTCCGAGGGCAAAGTCATACGCCACCATGCGCGACTTGTTGTGAGGGGATTCTTGCAGAATTATGGGACAGAGTTTACCGAGGTGTATAACCCAGTTGTAAATTTTATTATTGCAAGATTGTTCTTTGTGATCTTAGTTTTATTTCTGAAATGGGTTGATACACACCTTGATGTAAAATGCGCTTATCTATATGGGGATCTGCACAAAGACATCTACATGTCTATTCCTGACATTTTACATGCGGGAAAGAATAAAGTCTGGAAATTAACAAAGTCTTTGTTGAAACAAGCGGGTAGACAATGGTACATAAAATTGAGTGAAGAAATTGTTAATTTGGGTTTTATTAAGTTCACTTCAACTCAATGTGTGTACAGACTTAATTGGGATGCCATTATTCTGTTCTATGTCGACGATATTATAATTTTTGCTAAAGATGAGAAAAGCAAATCACATGTAATCAGTTTATTGAACAAGTCATTCAAATGTGTTGATTTGGGTAGATCGAAAAGATTCTTAGGTATCGACATCATTCGAGAAAGGGATGGTATAAAGTTCAGTCAGACCTCATATATTGAGGAAATCTCGAAGAGATTAAATAGTTTTGTTTTTAAGAAGGCTACGGAGCCGTTTAAAGTGGGTTTCGATCTGAATGAACTGAATCTTGAAGGTGACATCTTGGATGCGAATCAGTATCCGTATCGTACGATGGTCGGCATATTACTGTTTATAGCCAGGTATACTAGACCTGACATATGTGTAGCAATTAACATTTTGGCACGGTACAATGCAAAACCAAGGCTTGTGCATTGGAATTGCATCATGAACCTTTGGAGTTACGTGGTTAGCACTAAAGACAAGTGCATCCATTTTAATAATCAGTCAAACTTAACAGTTAATTGTTACGTAGACGCCAGTTGGGCGACCACAATACCCGACAGGAAATCAGTAACGGGATATTTAATAACGATTGGGAATAACTTAATTCTTTGGCGAACGACAAAGCAAGGCTTAGTCACTATGAGCGCTATGGAAGCGGAGCTTATAGCATTATCGGAGTTAGTCAAAGAAATAATTTGGTTTAAGCGTTGTTTAGAGGAAGTTAGCAATGTTCAATGTTTAGTTTTTGAAAAGATAATTGTTAATTGTGACAACCAAGCTGGTATACACTTTATCCAAAATGATGTAGAGAATTCCAAAACTAAATATATAGACGTAAAGCTACAATTCGTCAGAGAACATTACAAGAACAATTTATTTAATTTGCAGTATATCTAAAGAACTTAGCAGATATGTTAACGAAACGTGTAAATAAGGAAAAAATTACGGAACTGTGTAAATACCTTGATTCATATGATTGATTATTTTTTGTTTTTAGAAGGAATAAATCCAAAAGGGGAATTTGTTGCGATATTCTGTTTTCTTATGTTTGTATTTATTCTGTACTCATTATTATATATAAGTTCTTTATTAATATTATGTTGAATATTTATATGTGTACAGTAAGCTACTGTACAATTATGTATTATTGTGTTTATTTGTAAGTTGGCTATTCGAAGCCTCCGTAGTTTCACCGTGGTTATTTTTAGATTTTAAATAAAAATATACTCACTTGCCGGTTTGCCTGTGAGATGTCAACTGCCTCTCGTTTCTCTGCTTCAACACGGAATAATCCAGGATAAAACAACATACGTGCATTACACCAAACCAGGACGGTACAAGTTGGATCCACGCGCTTGGAGAGGGACTTTGGTCGGATACGTGTATACGTGACTGTCTTATCTTTATTATTGTTTTATTTCAGTCACTTGTATTGTTTATGCAGTTTATTATTAGGATATTTATATTTTGTATAATAGTTAGCTTCTCTGTATAACAAGTGCTTAGTTTTGCAAACTAACAGTTTTGCAAACAGTTTTGGCTGTCAACCTCACTTAAGTTTGTTTTCATTATTTGTACACTGGTCCAAGATGAGGACCTTGAGTTTTGGTGTGATGTCTCATGTGTATTCATACTATTTTCCAAGCCTGGTTCTCTACAGAAATAATGCGTGGGGTAATACGCGGAATGTGAGTCAAACCACTTAGGTCGTCACTTGGCTGTGGCCTGACCATTTACACCTCTTTTTCTTCCCCTAATATTTTATTGCAGTGAAGTTGATTGCATTATGCTTTCTTGCATAGATGCAATCAATCTATCTTGTTCCTTTTGGGTTGTGACAAACTTAAGTCGACCATATCCCTCAGGATTGCCAAGATATCACCATTGTGTTAAGCCTAAGCACATGGACCAAACAGGCCTAAGGTATGCAAATCGATCACATTTGCATATCTTAGCATTTGTACAATTGTAAGTGTAAATAAATTCTAGTAATAAATTAAAACTATATTTATATAATTTATTCTCGGTACATTTTGGTGTTTTGTATCGTGTTATATGCATGGTGGGTCGGATGATAGTATTGTAATATCGATCCCGATTCCACATTGTCACACGTGGAGGCTGACGCTGACCCCTAGACAACTGTAATAAAGGCCAAACTCACAAATTCACTATCATCTCTGCTATTTCACATGACGAAGGCATTCAGCGCAGCCCTCTTATTCTCCCAAGTAAGGGCTGTGCAAACCGCCCCAGTCACAATATCGCTACTAAAGAATAGCAAGGTTGCTGGAATAAGGGATTAAATCTGCACATTCGTGAACTGATTACATCATTATACAAGAATATGTACAAAAAATCTTAACCCTCAGATGCCTAACATTTTGGATCAACGCAAAGACCTATTAGTGGTGTCAATTGACATGGTTTATATACTCCGAGTTGAAGCGCTTTAGTGCTGTTACCATGGTTACCATGGTTTCTGTTGTTATTATTATTCAACAACAATGTAAAAAATGCAGAAGTTGATTGTTGGTAAAAGAAAAGAAAGTGTGTTTAAGTTTAAGACTAACAAGAGTGATCAAGGTAGTATCACATCAAGCAGTGAGTTTTATTTAACAAAGTGCGGTCCTTATATAGGATCCTTTAATTGCAAAGCTGCACGTCAGGTGGACGTGACAGGTCCGCCAATCAGTGATTGACAGGCGAAGCATGACGTAATTTGATACGTCCATGCGACGTGTGCGGATGACATGGTCAACACGCACTTCCAACACTCTCCCTCAAACAGTGATGAAAGACTTTAATTCTTTAAATGGCTTTAAGGCCCAGTTCTTTAGTGAACTGGTTGTGCTTGGGAGCGAAGAGTCCCTTAGTTAGGATGTCGGCAGGCAGAGCATCTGTTTGGAGGAATTTGACTTCGATCAGACCGTCTTCATTGGCCTCCCTTATGAAGTGATATCTCACATCTATATGTTTGGTTCTCGAATGGAACACTGGATTCACCACGAGTTTTTCTGCACTTTGATTATCGTTGAAGATAGTGATTGCTTCGTTTTTGATGAGTCCCAACTCATATAACACGTTTCCGAGGTAAATTGCCTCTCGTGCACTGTCAGAAAGCGCCATATATCCGGTTTCAGTTGATGACAGTGCGACTGTCCGTTGTTTTCGAGCTTCCCAGCAGATTGCTGCACCGGATAGTTTAAAGGCAAATCCTGTGTACGAATGGCGGTCATTAATATCACCTGTCCAATCTGCGTCGGCTTATCCAGTTAACTGGTCATCTGATTGGGTAAATTTTAAACCAAGATTTGTGCTCCCCCTTAAATAGCGCAATACTCGCTTCCCTGCTTTTATGTGTGATTCATCAAAATTTGTATTAAATTGTGACAATGCGCTAACAGAGTAAGCGATGTCAGGTCGGGTAAACACCGAAAGGTACATCAGTGAGCCGACAAGGCTTTGATAAGGGAAGTTGATGACTTCTGAATTTTTGATTGCATCAGCTTTAGGTTTTTCCAATTTGCTGTTTGCGTCGAGTGGAGTTGCAATTTTCTTGCAATTTTCCATTACAAACCTTTTGAGTACATCTTCAGCGTACTTCTTTTGGCACATGGTTATTGTACCATTTTCAAGGTTTTGGGAGAATTCAACTCCCAGACAATACGATATGGGGCCGAGATCTTTCATCTCAAATTCGCCCATAAGTAAGTTTTTAATTTTCTTCATTGATTCCATATTGTTCGTTGCGATGATGAGATCATCAACGTACACACCAATGATAATAATTTCTTTCTTTGTTTCGAGAAAGTAAATGCACAGCTCCGTTTTAAGTGGTTTTAGTCCAATTTTACGTAGATTTAAATCTAACTTTTTATACCATTGTCGCCCTGATTGTTTCAGACCGTAGATTGATTTTTGCAAAAGTAGCACTTTATCATTGTCTACGTTTAATAGCTCGTTTAGCATCTCAGGTTTTTCCATGTAGATTGCCTCATCGAGATCACCATTTAGGTATGCTGTTTTGACATCCATTTGGTGCACAATTAGATCGTGTTTGGCAGCTAAAGTTGCGATAAGGCGTATGGAATTCACCCTGGCAACTGGTGCGAAAGTTTCTTGGTAATCGATGCCGTATCGTTGGGAAAAACCCTTGGCTACAAGTCGGGCCTTGCGTTTTTCGATGGTCCCGTTTGTTTTTAAAACCCAACGACTTCCTGTTGGTATTTAGAATGCGTTATGTGATCGAGTATTATTTGTTCATGCATAGTTATATTTGTAATGCACAATTGTGTTTTATTTACTGTTTGCTAATGTGTTAGCTTTAAGTTTTGTTAACAGATGGCATTGCTTCACAGTTCCAGAAGCAGTGGCATCATGCAGCTCTGAGTTTGTGACATCACAACTCACAACTGGCATCATGCAGTCCTGAGTCTGTGACATCACAACTCACAACTCACAACTCACTCATCTGTTCTCCAAGCAAGCCAAGATGGCTGCTAGCTAGAGTTTATTTCTGATTTTAAGTTATGTATAGTTTATTTATTATTTAATGATTAAATGGTTTGTTTTATTATTTTTACAAACCTGTGCTCATTCTTCTAATTAAATCACACTGACTGTCCACATGCATATCCAACTTCATCATCTCAACCTCAACCGCCCAGCAAATTCCACATATATCCACATGTTAGTTTTGGATATCAACATGGTAGCAGAGGTCTGGAGAGAGAATCCATGCCCCTCAGATGTCTATTTGGGGCCACATGCGTAAGTAATTTCTTGAATTGCAAAATTTTAAGAATTCTTACTCATATTTGTTTTTTTTCAATTTTGTGAAATTTTGATGACCTTAGATGACCTTGGACCATAGCAAGTCAATCAGTAAGTGAATTAGCCAAAGGAAAGATACCTATACTGGACAACTCTAATTATGAGCAATGGAAGAGACAAATCAAGATGTATTTGATGTCCGAAGGATTATGGGATTTTGTCACAGAAGATGAGAAATTGGATCCTAAAGCAACAGATAAAGAAATCAAGAAATTTTATAAGCGCCGTAACCGAGCTCTAGGACAGATTTATATTCATGTGTCAGATGCAAAACAATCATCCATAGATGAATGCAAAACTCCAAAGGAAAGTTAGGATGCATTGGTTAAAATTTGTGCTCCAAGTTCCAGAGCAAGACAAGCATCCATGCGGAAGAATTTTCTTCAACTAAAGCTCAAGCCAGGTGAAGAGATGTCAGATTTCTTGTCTAGAGTGGATCATGCAGTCCGTACCTTACGAGATGTTAAGGAAATAATTGCGGAAACTCATCATGCGTACCAATACCTAGATTTTCTTCCACCAGAGTATGGACAAGCATCTTTTGCCATTTATCACTGGAGTGATGACGACTTCAAGCCTGCTAAAGTCGCGAATCAGTTGTTGGCGGAGTTTATGCGTCTTAAATCAATTATTGGCCGATCAAATGGGAAATTTGATGCAAATGCAAGCAAGGCATTCGCCAGTGAAAGACCAAATGCGTATTCACAGCCACAACGGAGCTTATCCAGTGTTCAGTGCTTCAATTGTGAAGATTACGGTCATTATGCTAATAAATGTCCGCATCCACGTGACAAAAGCTCCTGTTATGTCTCGACTGTTGCTCCTGTAGTTGTCTCGTTCATTGTCACAATGAGACAATGAACGAGACAACTACAGGAGCAACAGTCGAGACAACAGAAACACTCAGATTAGCAACAACCGAAGAAATCAGAGCAGAAATAGGAACAGGAATCAACAAGACCGCAACCGTCAATCATCTGTGTCTAGACCATCTCGAGAAGCAGCTTATTTTGTAGCAGGGAATGCATACAGTGCTAGTGATAGGTTTAATTCAAGAGCATATTTTGGTAAAGCGGGTAATGCGGGAAGTTGGTATTTGGATTGTGGGGCTTCAGATCATGTCTCATTTCATAGGGAATGGTTTGTACATTTTGTTGAATTACCCCCATTTCAATTAGAGTTAGGGCAAGGTGGCTCAACTGTGTCAGGTAAAGGTGATATCATTTTAAAACTTGATGTAAAAGGTGAATATTGCCGTGTTACTTTGAAAAATGTTCTTTTTGCTCCTGATTTTACAACTAATCTTATTTCAGTGTCTAGGATGGATAAAGCACATGCACACATCCATATTTATGATTTCACTTTGACAGTTTAGGAAAAACGCATGTCTGAAGCTGTAATGATAAGAAAATTATTTAATGGATTGTATTATTTGGATGGGGTTGAAGTAGAAATTAATAATTCTTCAGCTAGTATTACCAAAGTTCCTACTTCAGATAATGATGTGACTAAACTGATCAAGGATGAGTCTGTTACTGTTCAAACAATTGAGAGGGTAAATAACAGTGATTCTAAGTCTGTAAAAGATGATATTGTTGTTTTTACTAATCCAAATGTTATTAATTCAGTTAAAAGTTCTGTGTCTAAATTGTCAAATGCTAAAATTGAATCAAATAATTGTTTAGACCAAAATACTAATTGTTTTTCAATTTTACAGCCCGTTAGTGACATGAATGCACGCGCCTATGACTCCAACCGTAGAGACCAACCTAACGCAACACAGCTCGCAACGAGGGATCTATGCGTCTTTGGCATTCCAGAATGGCTCATTTCCATGTGAAGTCTCTTAAACGATTAGCCCAGGATAAAGATGTTTTTGGTTTGGAAAATTGTACTTTTGCCAACAAGATGTCATGTGATGCATGTAACAAGGCGAAGTCTACCAGAGCATCGTTTAAAGCTTCCGAAGAACCGATCACAACTCAACCGCTCGATTTATTACATTTAGATGTATGGGGCAAGAACCGCGTCAAATCAATTGGTGGAGCCGAGTACCTGCTCACAATTATTGATGATTCAACGCGTTATCTTTGGGTTTTTCCTATGCGTAAGAAGAGTGAAGTATTTTCCATTTTTCAAGATTTTGTAACGCATGTCGAGAGGATTTCGGGCCGGAAGATTAGGGCTATTAGGACTGATCAAGGAGGCGAGTTCGTGTCTAATGAGTTTATCAAATATCTCAATGATGCTGGAATTGAAGGTCAACGGACGAATCCGCACTCACCGGAGATGAACGGAGTCGCAGAACGGATAAATCGTACGATGTTTGATTCCGTGCGTGCCATGTTAGCAGAAACCGGATTGCCGCATCGTCTTTGGGCGGAATTATCGCTTACATTCGCTTATTTGAAGAACCGGAGTCCACATTCAAGTTTGGATTTTAAAGTTCCTTAAGTGAAGTGGAAGCAGCTACGACTTTCTTTACGTCATCTTAAACAACCAGGCGCCAAATGTTTTGTTTATCACACAGCACCAGGACGAGGGAAATTAGAAGATCGTGCCTGGGTTGGCGTGCTCGTTGGTTATGCGTTTGGAACGAGGGGATATCGAGTTTGGGACCCCGCTACGGATCGTGTTGTGCAGACCAAGCACGTTAAAATTGATGAGACTGTTCTTTATAAGCATTTTGGACGTCAACAGGAAGTCGAGTCTCTTCAAACTGTTGATTCATCACCTGTAACGGAACGCAACTGGCCGAAACCATTGTCAGATTCCAGTGATGACAGTAGCAGTGCAGACAGCGATGATGATTCTCCTGCACCAGTTATGACTACACCGGAAAGGAATTTACTTTTGGCTACTATTCCCGACGCGACAAGTGTTGAAGATAGTCAATCATCGACGTCACAGTCAGGTTGACGTTTGACTGATGCATTATTGTATTTGACTACGCCGAAACCAATTCTTAAGCATTCAACTGGCAGACGAGAGTTGGATTTACCGCAATCGGATAATGTAGAGCCTGATGATCAAGATAATGAAGATTTTGAAGATGCCGAGTCACTTCCCACCAACGAACTCAAACGCAGAGTTAATTTTCCGTGGAGATTAATTGGTGGATCCTCTATTTACAGCCATTGGCGTCGAGAGGAGCATCTTAGGCAAGATGGAAGTGGACGTATCGATGTTTACTATTATCCAGCACCTAAAATCCGATTGAGAAGCATGAAGGATGTTAATGCATACTGTACTCAAGCTGGCATACCGTATGATTATCAACGTTTTAATTTTACGCCAATTGAGAACCATGCTACTTTTGCGTATCAATCTGAACCGGATCATGTACCTCAAGTTCATTTTACGAGAGTGGAACCACGATGTTACGCTGAAGCAATGAAGTCAGCAGATGCCAAGCAGTGGCAAGAAGCCGTTCAAGAGGAACTGGACACGTTTAAAGAACGCGATGTCTATACTGAAGTCAAACCACCAAAGGGGACAACCATCTTAGGAAACCGATGGATTTTTAAACTGAAGAAGAATGCACTTGGTGAAGTAGTGCGTTACCGTGCACGCTTAGTAGCCCAAGGCTTTTGGCAGACCATGGGAGTGGATTTCGATGAAGTATTCAGTCCAGTTGTTAATTTTGTCCTTATTAGGCTTTTCTTCTGTCTTCTAGTTGTTTTATGCGGATGGATCGACACGCATATTGATGTTAAGGCAGCTTACCTTTATGGTGAATTGGACAAGCCTATCTACATGCGTATACCTCTAGGTGCAACACCTACTCATCCGCGACATGTTTGGTTTCTTACCAAGGCACTCTATGGTTTACACCAGAGTGGCCGCATGTGGTATGCGAACCTCAACAGCACTCTACTCACTCTTGGTTTCAACAAGTTACCTGCTTGTAACTGTGCCTACATGTTGGATAAACGAGCTATTTTATTGGTTTATGTCGACGATATGATTCTATTCGCAGAGGATGAAGTCACTAAACAGGACATTGTTCGTCGTTTATCGACTTGTTTTTCAATTGTGGACTTAGGCCAAGTTAAAGTCTTACTGGGAGTTGAATTTATAAGAGAGCAAGGCAGGATATTCATGTCACAACGTGGTTATATTGCGAAGTTAGGTAAAAAGTTTAAGTTAGTGTTTAATCATTTAGTTATGGTTCCTGTAACCGTAGGTACTAATTTAACGCGTGAACCTAATGTATTACCAAATGATTTTCCGTACCGTTCACTAATTGGTTCTTTACTTTTTCTAGCCTCTCGTACCCGACCTGATATTTTGTATTCTGTGATAGCTTTGTCTCAATACAATGGAGCGCATACTATCAAACACGTCAAAGCTCTTTTACAAGTTTTGCAATACATTGTGAACACCAGTGACTATAGGATCGAACTTACCCTGTGCACTTCCGAACGCTTATGGGCTTACTCTGATGCGTCTTGGGCTAGTGATGCCGCTACATCCCTCAGTTTTGGAGGTTTTATAGTATATGTAGGTGGTGCCCCGATAGGCTGGAGTTGCCATAAGCAAACCAGCGTGGCCTGTTCGACCATGGAAACTGAGTTTGTAGCTTTGGTCGATTGTGTTCAGGAAGTCTACTGGCTATCACATGTTTTTCAAGCTTGTCCAATCTTTGAACCTATCAGTACACCTTCTATTTATGCTGATGCTATGTCTTCTATTTAGGCTGATGCTATGTCTTCCATTCAGTTCACGTCAAATGATGTTGAAAATTCACGTATTAAGCATATTCGCGTTAAGTTTCATTGGTTACGCGAGTAGTATGTTAAGCATTATTTTCAATTGCATAAAATCCCAGGAGAGATAAATATAGCTGATATTTTTACTAAGTGGCTGAATGGAGACAGGATCAGATTTTTGTGTACTAAAGTTTTTGATAATGTTTGATTTGTATTTTTCATGCGTTGTTAGTTTTTTTGTTATTTTGCATTGTATAACTTTGTTTATGGTTTTGTATATTTAACGCTTACTCTATTGTTTTCTCTTTTTGTTGAATGAACGTATAATTCTCGTTCATGGGGGATTTGTTAGTATTTAGAATGCGTTATGTGACCGAGTATTATTTGTTCATGCATAGTTATATTTGTAATGCATCAATTGTGTTTTATTTACTGTTTGCTAATGTGTTAGCTTTAAGTTTTGTTAACAGATGGCATTGCTTCACAGTTCCAGAAGCAGTGGCATCATGCAGCTCTGAGTTTGTGACATCACAACTCACAACTGGCATCATGCAGTCCTGAGTCTGTGACATCACAACTCACAACTCACAACTCACTCATCTGTTCTTCAAGCAAGCCAAGATGGCTGCTAGCTAGAGTTTATTTCTGATTTTAAGTTATATATAGTTTATTTATTATTTAATGATTAAATGGTTTGTTTTATTATTTTTACAAACCTGTGCTCATTCTTCTAATCAAATCACACTGACTGAGCTCATGTCCACATGCATATCCAACTTCATCATCTCAACCTCAACCGCCCAGCAAATTCCACATATATCCACATGTTAGTTTTGGATATCAACACTTCCGATTGTTTTTCGGTTTTTGGGTCGTTCGACTTCCTTCCAAGTTTTATTTTTGATGAGTGCATCATACTCGGATTGGAGTGCATTTCTCCATTCTTTACTGTCACTTCCTTTTAATGCCTCTTGGCCGGTAATTGGATCGCTGTGGATGGCAAGATTTGCGACTTCCGGTTCAACGGGCGCTTTTTGTTGTAATAGTGCAGGAAATTGGTCAGAACTTGGTGTGTGAGCTGGAGACAAGGAGAGACGTGTTGCATGTACACTATGCAATATCGCAAGTGTTAACTTTTTATTTAAAAACATATAGGTGGCGCCAAAGACCTACGGTAGTCCATAGGTGACACCCAAATATAAAATACAATTAATACAGTGTCTCACAGGAGACAACAAAACATAATGAATAGAAACATAATATATTAAATAAGTACAAATTAAATGAGAACATAAATTAACACTTTTGGTGTTTCTAGTTTTTCCGTGTTGTAAATTTTTCTCGGGCGTCCACGTTTGCCAGTTCGTTCGAAAGTTGGTTTCCCAGGTAATCTTTTGGGTCTTCTGGGTTCTACGAGGATTTCAGCCTCATTTTCATTTTGAGTATTCTCATTTTCGAAATGAGTTATCTCATTTTCGTCCGGTTCATTGTTTTCATCTGGTTCAATATTTTCTTCCGATTCATCGAGTTCATTTGTGCGTTGATTTCCCTCGCCCCTTGAATCTGACTCAGGATTCGTAGATTTCGTAGGTTGTGAGTTAGAATCGATACGACGTACAAATTCGAAAGTATTGTCGTCAGGTTTTTCCTGATCTTCCATTTGAGTTTTAATCTCGGATTCGTCTTCAATGAAACGTACGTCTCGACTGGTAATACCACATTTTTTGTTATTGTTCCAAAGTCGATATGCTTTGGATTCGCTAGAATAACCTATAAAAATGTATTTATTCGATTTTGTTTCGAATTTCCCGGTTTTACCGTCTTTTTGAAGTGCAAATGCAGGAATGCCAAATTTTCTAAAATAGCAGACATTTGCTTTTCGACCTGTCCACGACTCATGCGGTGTTTTACCCGCTAAACTTCGTGTCGGACATCGATTGCGAACATAATTCGCAGTATTAATGGATTCAGTCCAAAAAGATAATGGTAGGTTTGCAGCAATGAGGTTGCACCTGGCCATTTCTACGAGAGTACGATTTTTCCTCTCGGCAATTCCATTTTGTTGTGGCGTGTATGGTACGGTTAACTGCCGCGTAATACCATTTTCAGCCAAAAATTTGTCGAATTCCTTATTGCAGTATTCTCAACCGTTTGTCAGTCGTAAAATCTTGATTTTATTACCAATTTGATTTTCGGCTGCAACTTTAAATTTTTTGAAAGTATTAAAAACTTCAGATTTGTGTTTGAGGAAGTAAACTTTGGTCCAACGCGACATATCAGTAAAAGTAACGAAATATTTCGCCCCTCCGAGTGAATTCGCTTTCATGGGCCCACATACATCGGAATGTATTATTTCCAAAAGTTTTGTACTTTTTGATTCACTTGCTTGTGGGAACGAATTTTGCGTATGCTTCCCTTTAATACACGTAATGCAAGTTGGCATATTTTCGGCTATATTGAGTTTTACTCCATTTACAAGTTTATTTTTAACAAGTAGTTTGAGGTCTTGCTCATTCAAGTGTCCGAATCGTTCATGCCAAGTCGATAGTTTAGATTTTTTCTTTTCTTTGACAGTATTTGCACTTTCATTGGCTGTATCAACGTAATAAAGATTTCCAATTTTTTGTGCAGTAGCAGAAGTTTTTCCTTCTTTATATATTACTGTTGCGGAGTCATTTTCAAATATGACTTTATAATCTTTATTAGTTATTCTTGCAACTGACATCAGATTGGATCTGCATTCTGGTAAGAGGAGTGTATCTCCAAGATTTGCAGATTTTCCATCTGGTTGAAAAATGCGTACAGTTCCGACCCCTTTAACTTGAGATGTATCTGCGTTCGCCATTTGTAGAACATGCCTTTTACTTTCATCTAAACTGATGAAGGCATTTTTGTTTGCACAAATATGCGAGGTTGCACCGCTATCGAGAATCCATTTGGGTGTCTCACCATTTGACTCGACGATGTTGAAAACATGGAAATTTGAGGCAACATGTGCTGTTTTGTCAGTTTTAATCTGTTCGGATTTTTTCCGATAAAAACAGTCTTCGCTTATGTGTTCTGTACGGCCACAATAGTCGCATTTGGAGTTTCCTTTTGGATTTACTCCATTTTGTTTGGGTTTTGATTCCCATTTTCCATTTTTAGGTTTGAAATCCTTTTCTTTTTGCGTGTTTCGATTGTTTCGATTATCACGTCGGTTATCACCTTTTGTGAACAATGCAGTATCGTTCGTACTCGACGTTTCTGCTGCTTGTCGGCCGCGTTTGTCTTCCAGGATTCGCTTCCTTGTATCATCAAGTGACGGCATGGTGAACAATGTCCGAATGGCGCTTCGAATGGAAGAGTAATTCTCTGGTAATCCTAGCAACAATGCTACAACGGCGACTTTCTCGTATGAAAATTTACTAGGATTTTCATCCAATGTTCGTGCGGTGTCCGTAAAGAATTCAATGTATTTTTCTAAGTCTTTTAAACTTTCACCTGAATTTAATCGCTTTGTCATCATGGCGGTGATCAATGTGACGATTTGGATATTCGTTTTTTCGTGAATTTCGTTTATCTTCAACCACATCTCGTTTGCGGTATTTAGGCCGCAGAGATGTTTGCATTCTGCCGTGGATAGAGAGAGGAGAAGGTCGCTACTTGCCTTACTATCTTCTTCTTCCCACGTGGTAATGTCGGCTTCTGTAGTTGTGTTTAAAAGATTTTTTTCATCGATTTCCGGTTTTGGAATCTTTGTAGAAAGATATTTCCAGGTTTTGTTTGCGATACACACAGCTTTAATCTGCATATTCCACGTGGTGTAATTTTTCCCGGTCAATTTATCTATTTTTGACGCTTCCGGCATTTTTCTATGTCTTTGATTGGCGAGGATTCAAAAGATTATTTGCACTTATTGGATATTTACCCTTTGTGTAGAATTGTGTGTGCGATTTTTAGCTTCTCGATCCGTTTACGCTTACAATCGTCATGCTGGGGTCATAACCTGTTGTTATTATTATTCAACAACAATGTAAAAAATGCAGAAGTTGATTGTTGGTAAAAGAAAAGAAAGTAGACACGTGTGTTTAAGTTTAAGACTAACAAGAGTGATCAAGGTAGTATCACATCAAGCAGTGAGTTTTATTTAACAAAGTGCGGTCCTTATGTAGGATCCTTTAATTGCAAAGCTGCACGTCAGGTGGACGTGACAGGTCCGCCAATCAGTGATTGACAGGCGAAGCATGACGTAATTTGATACGTCCATGCGACGTGTGCGGATGACATGGTCAACACGCACTTCCAACAGTTTCACCAACTGAGGCTAGGTGTCACCGATTGTAAAAGTCAAGACACTCGTTCAAAATGTGATCATTTGAACAGCGTGCAAGATGTTTAATCATTTATTTACAATAATTGTGTATATTAACTTAATTTTAATTCCAATTAGTGCAATTAGTTGCAATTGATATGAAATGTGAACTGAACATGTGCCGACATGTGCTTTGTTTATTCTCTACTTTGCATATAGGTGGCGTTGTATTTTAAAAGCGCTCTCACTAAAGAGAAAAATGCAGTGAAAACAGCAAACTTTTATGCTGAGATTTTAAGGGGTTCATATTTTCTCTTTACAATAACTTTTTTTTATAAGTCTGAAAGTTACCAAATAAATTGAGTGTATGTAAAACCACTTTTTGAACAGCTCCAGAAAATTTCAGATTTTTTTAAAAATTTGTTGAAAAAAATTTGTATTCAGAACTATTGCCTGTGTCAATTGTCCCATAGGATAGGCTTCTGAGGGTTAAATCTTCAATTTAATTATTTCTAGTTTCAGGCAATTAGTAAGGTCGTAAGAATAAAGTAAAAAACAATTAAACTTATACTTAGTTCACACTGGATGTAACATAACGTAACTTAAGGAATTTTAACGAAACTTAAGGAATTTTAACGTAACTTAAGGAATTTTAACGTAACTTAAGGAATTTTAACGTAACTTAAGGAATTTTAACGTAACTTAAGGAATTTTAACGTAACTTAAGGAATTTTAACGTAACTTAAGGAATTTTAACGTAACTTAAGGAATTTTAACGTAACTTAAGAATTTTAACGTAACTTAACGTATGGTTTGGTTCACACTGCTTACAAACAGTAAATTTAAACCGACCAATCAGAATAAATTGAGTTGGATTTAGATCCAAAACCACATTAAATTCCAGTTTCACAAAGCAGAAATAAATGATAATTCTGAAGGATAATTAGTAAATGATAATTCTGAAGGATAATTAGTAAATGATAATTCTGAAGGATAATTAGTAAATGATAATTCTGAAGGATAATTAGTAAATGATAATTCTGAAGGATAATTAGTAAATGATAATTCTGAAGGATAATTAGTAAATGATAATTCTGAAGGATAATTAGTAAATGATAATTCTGAAGGATAATTAGTAAATGATAATTCTGAAGGATAATTAGTAAATGATAATTCTGAAGGATAATTAGTTGATTTGCTGCTGTTAGCAACAATGATTACAATGTTATTTGAAAAAAGCTAGAAACTGTCAAAAACATTTATTTTAGGATTAAAAATACAACAATCACATCTAGTGTATGCGTGGCTTGCTCACTGGTTCTATCTTCGATAATAGTCTATGCATTCTCCTTGGTATTTTTTTCACTAAACTGATATTCCATAAATTCCATAAATCTTTAACCAGCCCAATACTAAACTCATCTACACAGGGTGTATCAGAATTCATGTTACACAGAAATAGGGGATATAGAGGGGACCAGGAGATCACATTTCCACTAACCAAAAATTTCAAAAGAAATCTCAAATTTTCAAATAAAAACACACAATCGGTAGCCAATAGCAGTTTATTGCTCTAGAGCATCTCTTGTAATAAACTTCTGCTGTTGGCTACCGATTGTGTTTTTATTTGAGAATTGCGCTTTAACCCTCAAAGCCCTGAAATTTTGGAACAACGTAAAGCCCGATTAATGGGCACAATTGTGCCCATTTGGAGTCTCTATTTCGAAGCGCTTTAGTGCTATTACCATGGTTATGATGGTTTTACTAACCGACACTAGGTGTCAACGACTGTAAAAATAAAAACATGTGATCAAAATGTTGTTTTAAACGGCATGCAATTGTTTTTAATCATATATTTATAATAACAATTATTTTTATTAACTTAATTTAAATTACAATTAGTCTCACATTAACTCAGTTGACCATGTGTTTCTAAGATGAAGGGTTAATGCTGTGTATGTTTGTTTAGTTTATATATAGGGGGCGCAATATTCTAAAAGCACTTTCACTAGAGTAAAATTTGCAGTGAAAACAACAAAAAACTTAAGCTGGGAATTTAAGGGGACTATTTTTTCTTTTGACAATAACTTTTTATTTTTTGTCTGTTTTTTATCAAATTAATTCAGAAAATGTAAATTCATATTGTGACTGTGTCACGACCCAGGCGCACGGCAACGGCTCGCGTCATGTCCCCCTAGTGGACGGTGCGGACATGACCACTTCCGGTCAAGACAGGAAGTCAGGGAAGGCAGGTAGAGGCAGAGCGGATCCAGGGACAGGAGTTGTTTGAGAGCCAGCAACCAGTGCAGACATGCATTGGCCAAGCTCTGCCGACTCCCTGGTTTCCCCAATGAAGCCCGGGCTCCCAGTTCTCTGGGCCCCGCCTCCATGAGCGAGAACAGTGGCTGCAAGTCCGTAGATCGGGTTGCAGCATGGTTATTGTTATTTCGACCACGCGGTCCTTGGTTCAACCGCCATGGCCCGCGGGTCGGGTTTGATTAGCACATACCGGTGGTACAGACATATGAGTAGCAGGTGGAGGCTGACGCTGACCCCTAGACAACTGTAATAAAGACCAAACACCCAAATACAGCGTCATCTCTGCTATTTCACATGACGAAGGCGTCCAGCGCAGTCCTCTTATTCTCCCAAGTAGGGACTGTGCAAACCGCCGCAGTCACAATTGTGGGCCCGTCCTGGATCCGAATCTGAGATTTTGTCCGAAAATCCATGTGGTGGATTTAGGCCTATTTTGCAAGAATGTCATTTCTTACGACAAAGAAACATGCGACTGCTTTGTGATTGCTAGTGTTACGATTATTTTTAGTAATTTATTATTGAAATAAAAAATTTCACTATGGACTTTTTGGCAAAAATTTTAAAAAATTTTTTTTTTCAATTTTTGCGCTAAAAGTGGTCAAATCTACCGACCAACTGGACGCAATTCTTGATTTGCATGTGGAAACTGGATAGGGCATCATCAGTTTTGGTGCAAATGTGCTTTTGTGTCCTAAGAACCGTGTAACAGGGTGATTATGGTGCGTTTTGTGACGGAGGAGCCGTAACTTTGTCGCACGACCCGTTTAGATGTGTTTTGCTCAAAACCCATCACATTGTCGCACTGTTGCACGACACTGCTGTAATGGCATTGTCGAGGACGAATTGCTGTTGTTGGGCAGTAAGGACCGTCGGTAGAGCATCCTATACGTTGGGACACCAGCCTAGTTTCGCCCAACCAAAGGCAGAAATAAACTGCAAAGGCAGGCAACAGGAGTAATTAACCTGGTCTGAGTTTGTGTGAAGTTGGCTGGCCACCGAGAGTCGAAGGTGATAACGTTTGCAACGTGGGAAGGACGCCGTCTCTGTAGCAAAATCTGTAGAGCAAAGGTGGCAGGTTTATCGGTTTGGTCAAGCAGGCATTGATGTATTTTTCGATGAAAAATATGGGATGTCTGTATTGGGCACGTAGCACACGCCAGAACATGGGGAAAATGAGAGCCGTGCAGCAGTTGTAAATAGTGGAACTGTTTTGCATTTTGTCTCATTTTTAGTGTAAAACTTTAAATCAGTGATTTGCAGGCAATATCCTGCGAATTGCACCGAGCCAACGTTCTTAGATTCCCTCAGACAGGGAGGAATCCTGTTGATTGTTCGATCAATTGGAGGAAAACATGAGCAAATGGAGAAATGGCAGATGTACACTGTTGTCTCTTTTGGTAAAGTTTGTCTCTGTTGACCAAAAATGAGACATCAATCGATTGGATAGGCGACTAATCGCGTGGGGATGCTTTTAGTGACGTGCCCAAATTCCGCGTAATTGTGGTGAGTGAGATATCCTGGTTACGACATTGCCTAGTCCAGTGGTCATGCCTGGGCTGAAGTGACTTTACTTTCTTCTTCTGGTGTTTCGATGGCTGTGTGCTGAAGTTATTTTTCCCTACCATAAAGGTGATAGTGGTATTTTTTGCAGTGAGTAGGGCAAGAGGCGCTGAAGAATCGAATTCGACTGCGAATCTTGCAGGGGAGACATGTAAAGTCTTCACGGCTGCCTCTGCAGGTACTTGACCGGCTTTTGTAGGTTTTTCAGTGCTCATTGCGGTGAGAAAAATACCATTGTAGGTGTAGACAGAGGGAAGTCTTTGCCAATGATCCCAAATCGACTGCGATTCCTTTGGCAAATGGAAGCGGGTGAAACCCCGAGTCCTCCATCGGCAGAAGACCGGCTTTAGTAAGATTGTTGGTGGTGTTCGAGTAACTAGTTTTGTGGCTGAAACGGACAGGAGTGCTGACTCCTTAAGTAGATGGGCAAAATTAGTGAAAGATAGGTGGGCACAATTTTTTGTTACCGTTTTTGAGTGCGCAACGACATAGAAAATAGAGTAGAACCATGGTACTTTTTGCGGATTTTTATTGCCAAACTTGGAAAAATCAGCACACAAAAACCCTTTTTTAAGAACATTGGTGTAGATGTGTCATCAGTTCCTTTCGAAACAACACTTTCTAATGACCCAGATACTTTTGGCCAGATACGGAAGTGCGAAAGAACTTCAAACAAAATTTAGCGATGCAAACACAAAATTTTTTTTTTGTAATAAAGCGTCCAAAAATTTTATTTTACCTATGTAAATTAATCAAAGGACTTGTCCTTAATTTTAGGAGATTCCTACGACCCAAACTCACTTGTTTTGAGATTTTTGACGTTTTTCAGTGTTCACTTTATTAAAGGGAAACTGCACCTTCGATAAAAAGGGTTGGATACGCTTATTTTTCTGTTTTCGATCGTACAGACCTCGAATATAATGATTCGTAACTATTTCGCCCTTACGACATCTATATCAGATGACTTTCGGACGAAATCACCATTTTTTTTGTGAAAATTTTTAATGAAAATACGAAGTGTTTTTTATTTTTTGCAAAGAAGAGTTCTTTTTGTTTTACCAATAACATCATGTTTCTCCGATTAAAAAAGTATTTATAACGGTACGACGTCATAGATTGACTCCGTATTGAAAAAATTGCATACATTTGCGAATTACCGAAACACCGGATCGGTGCGCCGAGAATTCAAAATCGTTACAAACCAGCAGCCGACAAAAATCGGTTGTAAAATCACATGGTGCTCACTAAATACGAACTGAACGAAGAAATAAATTCTTATTGGAAAATTCCGCCGTAACACGTATAAAATACCATGAATCGATTCGATTTATGATGTAAACGAACTGAAAATATTTACCGAACGTAACCCTTTCGATCCAACTACAAATCATCGTCTTGGAACCCATCGCGGGTTAACAGACAAATTTGTAGGTATTTAGTAAATCCAACATGTGATTTCAGTCCAATTATGGCTGTGTTAATGTCAAAGATTGTCATAACACAGCTCTGAATTATTTTCTTTGTAACAAAGGCCCCTGTGTTATAACAATTGCCCATTAGGCATTTAAGATATTGTCTGTTATTTCATTTTGGCAATTATTGATCATTAACAGTTATTTTGGTATTATTAATTTTGTTAATGGTCTTGGTTAGTTTACCAAATTGGTAGTTTTTGTTTTCATGTCAAAACTGTATTTTCTGTACCAATTTGGTCCATTTGTTTGTCATTTCTCCTTTTAGAGAACTGCATGTCAAGTGATCTAGATGTATGACATCAGTTCTCTATTTTACAAAGCATTTTCATCACCTAGGTGATGAGTGGCTATTTTTAGAAATGACTTAATGCTTTTATTCAGCCCGAGACTACAATTTGTCCCGGGCCTTCTCCTTCCTACTCAGGTTCAGCCAAGATGGCGCCTGTGAAGTGCTCCTGCCAATAAACAAGTTGTTTTACAAGTTTGGACCGTTTGAGTGTGAGTTTTCTCGAAATTACATGCATTAATTCACTTGCGACATATAAGCAGTTTGTCTGCGGCCACCGAGAGCCTTTACGCGGCCGAAGAAGTACGCAGAGCCACGTCGCCGGTTCCGAGACGTAGTGCGCAAATCGAAGTTCACGTAAGTCAGCCAGAAGCCGCTCGTCCCACATGCGGCTGGAATTCAGTGCCGGTTCCCTACATCGTACCGCAGCAAAGCACCATTCGGTGCACTTTTGGTTTTCACCTTACTGCGGTATTTTTGATGTCCAGTGCGTACCAGTTGAGTCGAAATTCTAAAATTACTGCCAGGTACCAAGCAAGGTACGAGGAACACAGCCAGCCTATTGCCGGAGCGCTCAGAAGCATATTTAGGGCCGACTTTTGGGTCGACGGGAATCGCGGCAACTTTTGGCCGCAGCCGGGCCACCGAGTCCGCCGAGCGATCTCGGATTTTCCATCCAAAATCAAAATTTCCAAAAATTGCAAAATGTGCTCGTGGGTCCTGGTCAAACGTATTCCACAACAAAATTATATTCGAAATCCGACCTTTTTTGGAATAACATGACGATGAAACACGACTATAAACTCAAACACGTCTTTACTTGAACAAAAAGTACGATAAAACGTGCAAAACTTACGATTTTTATGAAGAACTTCCGTGATGGTCGTCTTCTGCCTCATAGTATGCCGTCAAGCGCAGCAACAATAAGACATAGAGTTTCTTACTCACACTATTTCAGGACGAATATTCCGTCACTAGTTGGCGCTGACATTCGTTTTTATAGGTTTTCGGCTATTTTTGGTCCGGAATCGCCGAATTTTCACAGTTTTGCATAACAAACATCTTAAAATCGTGATTGTGTATCAACCTGACTAAGGTTTTCAATGCTTCTGAAAATTATTTCGTAACTTTTTGCTCCGATGCACTGAAATGTTGCAGACAATCCTCAAACTACTATATAAGCATAACTGCTTCTATATTTATTTGAGTGGAGTGAAAAGTGAAGTCTAGTATGGTGTTGCGAGGACACGGCCAAGGATCCTACTTATACGCTATGGGGCCGGCTTACCCTGCAAGCGGAAGATCCATACAAATTCCGTCCCGGAAGTCTGTTACACCGAAGGAATACTGATCTTAGTAAACAAGCTCACGCGCGATCATTTAGGTTTAAGGCATAGAGAGAAAGTACTTGGATACAGGGTACTTACGCCAAAAATAAAGTGAAAAATGGCAGATTTTGCCAGATTTTTGCTCAAAAAATAAGAAAATCTTTAATAAAATTTTTTTAATTATCCCTTCTTATAACCCGAAATAAAGGCTAGAAAACTATTTTTTTTAGTTACTCACTTTATTTTATTTTATTTCTTGAAAAATACAAATTCGGAAAAATTTGTGAAAAGTCTTTTTATTAAAGTCATACAAGCATTAAGAGGAGAGTGAACCCCGTAAAAGTGTTTTTCGCTGCGTTGTCAAAACGTCGACGCCATTTGCATTTTCCTTCAAAATTATGCAAACTGCCAGACTACCGAAAATTTTTTTTTTTGGGCGAAATATTTCTATATCTTGCCACTATTTAGATTTTGGGAGATAAAGTCAAAGTTGGTCAAGATTCAAATGAGTCATACAATCTGGCATCCAATCGGATTGCAAGAATTACAGGAATGTGCTTATCTGGGGGGATTAAGGGATTAAAATTCCAAAGAATTGCTTAAAACCCTCTATACAAGCAAAAAGTCTCTTTCTGTCGTCAACCAGCTTCCAACACGAAGACTCGACGAAAGGCGTACGCTTCACCTAACCCGGTATCCAAAGCAAGAAAACAGTTCTGCAGGAAAACGGGCTTCAACTTCCAATAAACACTTAGTTTCGACCGCTGCAAATCAGCCTTCCGAAACAAATCATTCTAACACTACTGAAAATCAGAGTGCAGACCACGTGGATTTTACGGACGATACTCCAAATAATTCCACTACAATGGCCGTTCCGCAACAAATTGCCGACATTTTGGCAAATACTTTCTTACTGGATCCAACTAAAATAGTGGATCTAGCTGGATTGCAAGCTGAGTTAGATCAGTTTGCACAAAGAAAGTTGGATGTGGAAAACCACAACCAACAAGAATTGGGCGCCGCGCAAACGCAAATCGACAATGCTGTTGCCGACAAGCAACAGGCGCTCATGGATTTACTAGTGGCCCAACAAGCAGCCGTTGCTGCAAGGGACCAATACAGTAAAGATATATCAACTTTGAAATTACAATTGTTGACGCCCGCCAAAGTATGGGCATCTACATCGACAAACTGGACTCAGTGGCCAAACAAGCCATGCAGGGAATACGAGGCCGATGGAATCAGCCATTCTATCGGACAAATCAAAAGATTAAAATTACTCGATTTGACGGGAACAAATCGAAAGCACGACTCTTTGAATCTGCTGACTAATCAGATTGTTGCATATGCAGCATTTCGCGATGAGATTGTGCAGTTGCATTTGGCACCATTCTTCGAAGGTGATGCCGCAGAGTGGTTCCTGTGTGAAATAAATATGTCAAAAATTATTATGGAGCCTATTAAGCTGCAAATAAAAAATATAATTATTTCGGTCGAAACATCACAAAAACGTCGTATCGACGTAATGCGCAAAGCGGCCATTTGCAGGATCCAATCAAAAGACAGGATCCCAAAAAACGCACAACGTACATATACGTGACGTTTCAAGCACCTATATAAACGCACTGGTTGGATTACAATTCATTAATTCAATCTGATCTCAGTGTAGACACTATTAGATCACCAGTGAACCGACTTGAAAAGTAAAGAAGACTTCCAACTTTCAAACCAACTTATGATGGCTGAAGGAGAAGCAAACCTAATTGACTGCCCTGTGTGTGGTGGTTTAGGACAGGGCGTAAACGTGCACACTGGATTCCGATCTATGTGTGTGAATTGCCTTGGCAACGGCAAGGTGAACCCTCTGTTACCGTTGACCCGGCATTTCCGAATGTTTGGCGCAAGCGCCAATGAAACCACGAAAAACCTTAAAAAGGATTGACGCGATCTACCATGATAATCGGAACTGTCGGGCGAAAAAGATCCGGAAGTTAATCGACGACTCGTCTGCACCAGAACCATGTCGGATGGTTCATCCTTCCCAGCTTGGCTATTAGTGGCTCATGCGTAGCGCTCATCCAGAAAGCGGCTGTTCTCCAGCGGGTTGCGGATGGTCGCTGATCCGGAGCAGTCAGTTAACACCAACACAGGCCCCTCTCTCAATCTCGGCACCAGATGAGAAAACAATTATATCAAAAACTTTAGGCCGAGCTAATTGCTCTCATAGGCCAAAGAATAAATACTAAACTAAACTAAAACCATAAACTAAATTTAATTGGAAAAATAAATAAAACTTACATAACTAAAGAAAACCTAAACAAGCACTCCTACTACCTGTAGGGTGCCATCTTTGATTGCTATTAATAACACATCAAAACAGTCACTCCACCTGGTGACAAACTAATAAATCAAAATACAAAATAAACCAAATCAAAACAACAACAAATCAAAATGTAAACAAACTCTCAAATAAGCTAAACAACCAAAGAAAAACAAATCTACTAATTATCAAATAATTAAAATTAACTCATATAAAATAACTTAATCTAAACAATACAAAACTTAATAATTATTAAACAATAAATCAAAT
>JH431102.1:5808-29021 GCA_000239455.1 Strigamia maritima
AACCAATCAGGGACCTATAAGGGAAATCCTTGTCAACAATATCTTTATTCCCTTTTCGCAAAGTTGTCCCTATTGTAACGTTGGGGTTTTTGTTAGTGTATTAGGGGTTATATTAAAAGATTCAGCCAACGCTTTTATAAATTTCTATTGGTGGATTAAAATTTTATTATCCTGATCACGCTCAAACTGAACTCCTAATAAATATTCCACTCTACCTAATATCACTATCTTAAATTTGTCATTAATTTTATCCAATAATTTGGTTTGTAAATCACTGGATGATGAAAAGAGGACTAAATCATCTACATATACGAGTAGAATGGCATCAGAACCGTATTGATACACACAATTAATTCCTAGTAGCTTAGTAAAGCCTATTTCTCTAAGTCCCTCATCCAGTGCTTCATACCATATACGGCCCGACTGATGAAGCCCATATAGGAACTTAGTCAACAGCCACATCTTATTGGCGTCACACTCAAAACCAGGTGGGACACGCATTGTGAATTGGGATGTCCAACTTGCCAGAGAGGTATGCACACTTTATGTCAAGCTGCACATCCACCCAACCTCTTAAAACTACGAGTAGGCAAAAGAAAAATCTAATAAGTGAAAAGTTGACCACTGGTGAGAAAACCTCTTCATAGTCTATGCCAGGTGACTGGCGAAACCCTTGCTCTACCAGTCTCGCACGGTATCGAGTTATTTTCCCATGGGCATCTCTTTTAATTTTAAAAATCCACTTATTACCCAAGATTTTTCCCCTTTCCGGTTTATTAACTACTTTATAAATGTCACGTTCAGAAAATGTTCCCAGTTCCGTCTCAATGGCCTTCTCCCACTCCTTGCGCTGTGGTGAAGCCATGGCTTCCTCAAAATTCTGTGGCTCCAAAAAGGTGCAATAGGCCTGCACATTCATTGCCGTGTCCAGATCCTGCTGGGGGTCGGAATCAGAAGCGCTTCCCCATGATTGAGGCTCAGAACTAGAAATAGTTTGAGTCCTGGCAGTTGAAACATTGGGTTCATTTCCTTTCCTAGGCTCAAACTGAAAATTTTCCTTACTAAAAGGAACATTTAATTTCTTGCAACACCTTTCTATGTCGGCATGACTTCGCATTGGCCCCTTCCCACTGGCATCATAAAAATACTTGTCTACACCAAATGACATGACGTTAAACATAAGTCGTCCAATTGGTGAGCAAAACGCCGTCTTTTCCTTATCTGCCTCTTCAAGCTCTACTTGCCAATATTTTTTAGACAAGTCCATTGTAGTGATCCAGCTAAAGAGACTGAGCTCTCTCAAAATAGTTTCGATGGCGGGCATTTGAATTGGGTCTATCTTGGTGATCTTATTTAGAGGTCGGAAGTCAATGCATAATCTGGGATCTGATCCTGGGCGCATGACTAAGACGATCCTCATCGCGTACTCGCCTATAGCTTTCGAAACAATACCTTTATCGAGTAGGTCTTGGCAAATGCTCTGATTATTTCTCGTTGTTGGGGATTCATCCCCTTAAACGGTACTTTTATCGGCTGGTCGGTGGATTACACAATCTCATGTTTCGTGATATGTGTCCGTCCTGGTGTCTTTTTCAAAATGTCATGATGCTGTTGTAACATTTTCTCCAACGGTTTTGCTTGTGTAGCGTCAAGGTCTGCTTCCATTACCAAAGTTTGAATGAGGTTCTCCTCTTTCAATTGGGTATTAAAAGCATGAACATTGTAATCTTGTACAAATTTTTGCATGTTCTATTCATTCCACTTGTCTTCCTCGTCCTCTGCTGGTCCTAAAATGTCGGTTGGAACGATGATCTCTCGTCGGGGTTCTCCTTCGAGTTGGATCCAATTACAGGATCTGGTGACAGGATTGGCTTGGATCTTCATCTTCTCCATTAAATCCTGACCAATCAGAATCATCGACTCGTAGGTGGGCAAGACGATGAAAGAGCTGGTCTCTACTCCGTGTTCCCATATGAATTTGGTGTCGACAGTGCCTTCGGGGCGGACTACTGACGTTAAAGTCTGTACTACTAATCGATTTCCGACTCCTTTCATTTTTTCGAGCAGATCGAATTTTTCTACCAAATCTCTTGAAATGAATGAATAGTCGGCTCCAGAATCCAATATGGCTATGATCTTTTTTTCTTTAATCCGAATAGGAATTAAAGAAAGTCGACTGGGCTCGTGCTTGCCCAGCGCACATTTTGTCACTGTAGCTCCGTTCGACTCATCGTCAGCGTTTGGTGGCAACTCGTTGAACTTTTTCGTAATCTGTTCCTCGTCTCGTACGTCAAACTTTGTACGGTAGCAGACTGCTGTTTTGGTATTAAGGAGAGGTTCCTCTCCTTTTTTCTAATTGTTGACTTGGTTTTTCGCAATTGCGAGCGAGTCAGACTCACTCTTCCAGTATTTTACTGGTTGGTAGTACTGAGCTCGTCTCCGTTTCCGATCCGGAAGTGGGTTGGTCGCAGGTGGCGAGATTATTTTTTTGACACATGCGCTTCCCCGTTTTTTGACTCCTTTAATAATTCCGCCACGGCGGCTTTAACGATGTCAGTTATCTTCTTTGTCTGATCAGCTTGCTCGAACGGGCAATGTCGGATCCAGTGATCCGTAGTCTTGCATCTATGACATGGGGCTTTTTCTCCCGCTTTTGCGCTGGCTGGAGTATTGGGGCTGGCGGTTCCCTCCTTTTTAGTGAAGGAAGTGTTTCCTCGCTGCCCTGGAGAGCGCTATGCTGCTGAAAATCGGCGACCAATCTGCGCAAACACCACGTCAGTCTCTATTAATTTTCCTTCGCTGTCGTACTTGTCCACTTCCGCATCTGATTCCATGTTGGCCGAATTGTCCGTTTTTGCAACAGTAGTCAACAAGGCTTTTTTTTGGCGCTGGATGAGGATTCGTAGAGATTGTCTCTATTTTTCCTTTTTCGACAGGTTTTTTTTCACTGGTGAAGTAGGATCGTGCTTGAAGTATATTCTCCGAACCTTTACGTCTTTCTGCTATCCTCCTTGAGCGGGTGGCGGCCAGTGCTGCCTCCTCTTTAGACAAGGATTCGCTATATCGTGCATCCATGTCAGTGAAGTTGTCATCGGTGAAACGGCATGCGGCACCAAAGTTTTCTTCGGTAGGCGCATTCATGTCGCGTAAGACTTTTCGAGCGAAGTTATTGAGTCCTTTGTAGTGTAGAAGATAACGGGCTTCTTCGTTGAGGTTGTGTCCACTGTCTCCGAATACTTCTTTGGCTCGATTTATATAACTTCTGATCGATTCTCCTGGTTCTTGCTTGAGGTTGGTAACTCTTCTTCGGATTTCTTCGTCAGTTTCACCGAATTCCAAAGTGAATTTTCTGATGAAGTCGTCCCAAGTATTGATGTCTGCATTATTGAACCAGGTATGAGCCCGACCAATTAGACAGAGAGGTAATTCTTTCTGTACTAATTTGTCTGGATCAGCGTTTAGACATGTGATGGAGTACGCAAGGGTTAATAAATATTGATCCCCTGCTTGCTAAGACCCGTCAAACTTGACTAGCTTGATCTGAGCCCATTTTATGGCTGTGTCTACACGTTGTGATGCCCATCTTACTGCGGAGAAACGATTGTGCACTCTATCTAGTTTATTTTGTGCACCTGTCAAGGTTCTTCCGATACCACTCCCTTGGGATGGGCTGTTAGATCTAGATGCGTCGTTTCTCTGTTGAATTCGTGTTATGAATTCTTCTAAACTAACGCCTCTTGGTAAATTGTAAGGGTTATTATTGGTAGAGTCTGTGTTCCGGGGTGAGGCAGGTAGTTCCCGCCGAGTTTCTCCCGAAGTACTTTCTTCACTTCCTCTACTTTGTTCGCCCGTCAGAAATTCAACGTTATTTCCGTTCTGACTATTTGAGGGAGGTATTCCTCCCGTAGGTTGACGTTGGTTGCGCTCGTCAATCAACTGTTCGACTTGGTTGAGACCAGGAACGGAAGTTCGGTTAGTTCGGGGTCTAGTTGACTCCTGATTTCTTTCGGAGGTTTTTTCCTTTAGCGCGGGCAGTCGGCGAGGTGATTGAATTTGTTCCTTTGCTTGCAAAGATACTTCTTTGCATCGAAGCTCAGCTTCTTTCTCCTCGATTTGGCGGATCCGTTCCGAGTGTTCCAGTGTCTGATAAGCTGCTGCCTCGTGTTGTTCACGTTGCAGTTGCAACGATTGTTTTTCTTGATGCAGCTCCTCTTCTTTCTCCTTTAAGCGATCCTTCGTCGCTCTCATTTTTCGCTAGGTCATTTCCTGCTGTTGTTGGAACTGCGTTAATTCTTCCTGCTTCTGTCTCTGGTTTTCTTTCTCCTGTTCGAGATCGTGTTTTTCGCTCAAGAGTTGATGTTGTTCACGGATAAAGTTATCTTTTTCCTGTGCTAAGTCGATCTTCTCTTTTTCGAATTCTTCTCGTCCTTGGGTGGATTCCCCCAGTTCGAGATTGTTCTCGTTTTGCGTTTCTTCGTCCGGCAAAGCGGCTCCGACACGCAAAATATATTCGGACAGGTACTCGTTGGTTTTGAGTGACGTGTCGACTCGTTGCATTTGAGCGTTATTTAGGAATTTGACCAGAGCCAGTGGTTCGTTGATGAGGGTGGTCACCCAAGCTGGTGGAGTATCCTCCTCGTGCTGGGTGTCATCCTCTTCGGAGGAACCATTGTTTAAGTCTTCCGATTCACGGACATTAATGTCTACATCTTCGTCTGAATTGGTTTTCTTGTTCAAGATCCTGATCGGGTGGAAAAATAGCTTCATCCACTTCCGCTTCAGAATTTTGTTCTTCGTAATCTTCATATTTCTTGGGTTTTCGTCTTTGAGATTTTTCCCTAAGTACGGGTACCTTTTTTACATCTCTTCGCACCATGTTTTTTAGATTTTATTCGCAAAGTCGTAATAAAATTCTCTTAACAAATCGCTTTCTTGGGTTGATCTTACAATAGGATGATTTCCAATACTAAGATCCCGGATGGGCCCCCAAGTGTCGTAACTGTGACATATTATCAATTTGTAATTCTTTAATAAATTTTATTTACTTTTATTTTTATTTTGTTGATCGTATAGTGGATTTATTTTTATCTAATTTATTCTATTGGTTCTCCGTGTGCGCGGTGGATTGAAACAAAGGACTCGAAACAATTGTAATTTGAATAAACACTTTTATTAAAAATAACTAAACCTAACATGGATAAAATTTAGCAAACACAATACAATCAATTCAATTCTTCTTACTATTAAACTCGGCATTCAAACCATTTGAATGAAGCGCACGTACTCAATCGGGTCAATCGGGTTGCTTAATCGGATTGCTTAATCGGGCTTCTCTTTCTCGCACCGTGTGTTTTGTTGGCTGACACGCGGGGGCCGTCAACGATAACGATCGCATTAAAGGCGGACTCACAGATGGATCAAGAATGGCGACGAGTTTGGGCAAGTTCGCGTATATATATCGTCCTGACCGGAAGTGGTCGTTTGCTGGACGTTACAGTCCGACGGTGACGTTTTTAGTGGCGCCGCCTGTCGAGAATGTGGCGAATCTATGCCACAAACCCTCCATCCTTAGTTTATTGTCTCCTGACAATAAATTTTAACGAAGCAAAGGAATAAAATACAAGCAAGTTGAAAAGAAAAGATATGTGTGCCATTTGAATAAAAATTTACAAGAAAAATATTTTCAAAAAAAATCAAAAGAGAATTAAAGGTGAAATTAACTGGAAAAATAAAAATTAGTTTTGTTCGAAAGTCGATGTTGTAATATCTGTAAAGGCAAAATTTATTAACACCATTCCGTCATTTTCCGCATAGGTTCCGATTTAAGCTTTTCTTCAGAAATAAAGGATTAAACTCAATGTGATACAAGAGAAAAATTGAAAGATGTAAGGTATTTGCCAAAGTTTCGAACAACAAAATCCAAAGAGGAAAAAAATAAGGAAAAGTAAAAAATAAAAAAAGTAATACCTATACTAGCAATTTTAATTCTAAGGTGTAATCTGTCGTGCTTTCTCATGTTATTTCTCTGCTTCACTGGTTTCCCAGGCATTAAACAGACGGAAATAATTTTGAAAGTTTCGAGATGCGAGAGAATTCTTACTAGTTTCATAAAAAAATGTCATTAATCGGTAGAAAACGTCGCTAGATGTTTTTTTTTTTAAACGTTATGTGAACGTTGCGCGCTGATAAAATGGGAAAAAACCTTCTAATTGGCCGAAAAACCCATACGCGACAATTGGTTCGCCATACATTGCAACCCAGTATCTACGCGTATATAAGCGCGAAATTCAATAGTTTAAAACACAATCTAATTGCTATTGATTCTGATAGCTTTTCTATTAGATCCGAATCCGACTTTCTTACTTTTATTTTGACATGGGACCCAAAAAGTGTGTTGTATTTACGGAAGAAGGAATTCGAGAACTGTGTAGGAAACTGACCGAAATACGAATCCAATCGGAGCGTGCTCGAGCTCTGATGGACGAAGAGTTCCTTGACGGTTACAGAAATGCTAGCGATCTGCATGGGGATATGAAGTTTTGGGGCACTCGACAACTGGAGCCGATAGTAGTGTATCGCTGTCTCTTACAAGCGGAGGAAACAATTCGCTTTGTTCTAACACGTACTGGTTCCGTTTTGTCTTGTGTATCGTCGTTTGCCGCGCCATTGTCGATGTTGACGGGCTGGGGCTCGACTACCGGTCTGTCTGGTTCAATTGGCGGTTGAACTTCCACAGGTGGTACGTAAGGGAAAGGCGGTGGTCTGAAAACTGGAAAAACCTCGTTTTCATCCTCTATTTCGGATTCACAATCCGACAATAAAGTTTCGTTCTCATTTTCAAACTCTTCTTTCTCATCTTCCTCGAATTGCATTTCTACATAAACTTTTGGTTCAACTATTTTCTTTAATCGATCAACATGAACTGTTTGGGACTTATCTGAGATGTTTAATAACCTAATTTCATAATTCACGTCATTTAAGCGCGCAGTAACTCGAAATGATCCCGTATTTGGTTGTGCTAATTTCCTATTATCCCCAACAGGTATTCGAATCTGGTGCAAAAACACTAAATCGCCAACTTGGATATTCTTATCGTGCGCGTTTTTTAAACTATCTTCATTTTGTTTTCGCGCTTGAGCTGCTAAAGCTAATTTA
The DNA here is from genome assembly GCA_000239455.1 of Strigamia maritima. Taxonomy (NCBI): domain Eukaryota; kingdom Metazoa; phylum Arthropoda; class Chilopoda; order Geophilomorpha; family Linotaeniidae; genus Strigamia; species Strigamia maritima. Next base: position 12,964 of record JH431102.1, read on the forward strand.
ACCCTTTTAAATGCTGCCTCCAATCGTTCGCTTCTCTGCGACACAAAATTCAAGTTTTGAAATTCTGCTGCCTTAAACATTTCATAAACTTGAAATGGGTCTCTGCCCGTAAATAAATAGATAGGGGAATGGCCAGTGATTTTATGCACTGCCATTCTATATGTCATTAAAGTCAAATCGATATGCAAATCCCAATCTGCCTGAGTTTCCCTAAGCATATGCGATAAGGTGGCTGCAAGTGTTGCATTAAATCGTTCTATGAGACCGTTACATTGTGGGTGATAAGCAGTCGTCGTAACGTGTTTAATACCTAACTCTTTACACCATGCATTGAATTGCTTAGAAATAAAGGGTTTTCCCTGATCAGTTAATAAAGTTTTCATTGGGCCATGTCTGCTTGTTAACCCTCGGATATGCAAGCTTTAAAAACAACATTAGTGGATAACCCATAAACACAATCATGTTCATATTTCGGGTAAAGTAGTTAAAGCGCTGTTGCATTTGGTTGAAAAAACTGCCGCTGTTGGCGCTAGTTTTTTCCAAAAACAGCCACTGCACATGCGCACAGAGTTTCATCTTTACTTGGCTTTCCTGCTTCACAATCTTTTTTCAATGTGATCGTCTGCTAGTAACCCTAAACAGAAGCGCTTTAGCCAATATGCAGTGAAGCCAGCTTTTTTTTCTGCTGGAGTTTTAAGGGGCTAAAATTGGCCGATCAATTATTTTAATAAATATCAAAGCAAATACTTCAAATTTTTTTTATATAAAGTTTATTAGTATTTGAACAAAGTCAGAAAATTTCAGCTTCATAAGATAAGCCAAAAAAAATTTCCTATTCAAGAAAAGAGCTGAACACAATTGTGTCATAGGTTGCCCATCTAAGGGTTAAAGATGATTCGAGAGCTTTAATTATACTTTCTGAATTTTGCACCTTTAATGCCACAGCTTCTGGCCACTTGCTAAAATAGTCGATAGCTACCACAATAAATTTATTTTCCCTGGGTATTTCTCTAAGTGGGCCTAATATATCACATGCTATGCGCTCCATAGGAACGCCAACTGGTTGAAAAATCTGAATTGGGGCCCGTCCAACTGGTTTCTTGCGTGCATTGCACTGATTACAAGAAACAACAAAATTTGTGATGTCCCTGTATGCCCCTGGCCAAAAATATAAACTCATTACGGTATTACGGTATTACGGTATCTTTTCGATGCCGTAATGACCCCCTTTGTCGTAAGTTTGCATTAAGATAGCCGGAATCATCGGTTCTGGCACCACCAAGGTCGTTACTACGTCGTCATTTCTACATTTCACTTTAAAAATTAATTTATCCTTGTCATAATAAAAAGTGTCCTATTTTTTGAAACGACTTTTAAAAGGAATTGGCCCCTTATCCAGCACTTTAATAATTTCTGCTAAATTCGGGTCGCTCTGCTGGGCTTCCCGTATACGCTCGACATTCCAATCACTTAGTTTCATAATTTTTGAACTCAAAAGGTTAACTTTAACATTTTCTAATGGCAAAAGTCGGGAAAGGGAATCTGCTTTATTAGTTGGTCCCGCTTTATAAACAATGTCAAACTCATACTCCTGCAACGCTTGACTCCATCGATTAAACTGCGCTTTCGTATGCGTCGTCTGCATGAGAAAAGTTAGCGGTTGATGGTCTGTATGCAGAACAAATTTTCGTCCGAGCAAATAATATTTAAAGTGCTTGACCGCAAAAATGCAGCCCAGCACCTCCAATTGCACGGCTGGATAGTTTTGCTCAGCTCCATTTAACCGCCGACTCGCAAATGCAATCGGATGCAAACGGCCATTCAAATTTTGTTGCAAAATGACGCCTAACCCTATCGCTGACGCGTCTGTTTCTAAAATGAAGGTCTCTTCCCAATTTGGTAAAATTAAAATAGGATGGGAAATCAGTTTTGATTTCAAAGTCTCAAAAGCTGTTTGTTGTTTTTCATCCCACTCGAATTTTATATCTTTCTTTAATAGGTCGCTCATTGGCGCCGCAATTGATGAGAAATTTTTAATAAATCGGCGATAATACCCCGTTAACCCCAAATAAGATCTAATTTTGGCAATTGATTTAGGTGGTCGGCATTTTTAAAGTGCTTCTACCTTAGTTTGAATCGGCCGAATTGTGCCCTCTTTAATAATGTGACCCAAATAAGTCACTTCTTGGGACGCAAAAACACATTTACTCGGTTTAAGTTTTAAATTTGCCGCTCGAATTTGATTAAAAATCTCTCGCAAAAGGTATGGGTGTTTCCTAAACATACGGGTCCATCCCAAAACGTCATCAATAAAGACCCCACTCTGTTTTATTGGTTCTAATGTTTTGCTTAAAAGTCGCTGAAAATTGGCTGGGCTAGTTTTCAAACCCATGGGAACTCGGGTCCATTGGAAAGTGCCAAAAGGGGTAATAAAGGCAGTTTTGTGCCTATCTTCAATGGCGACAGGCACTTGCCAAAACCCATTGGACAAATCCACGGTCGAGAAATAAATTCCCTCCTTTAACTGCACTAGAAGTTCCTCAATCAATGGCAATGGATAGTTGTCTGGTACAACTTTCAAATTAAGTCCTCTGTAGTCTATCACTAATCTGGGTGGTTTGCCCTCTCGTATGATAAGCATACATGGCGCTGCTAGACAGAATTGCAGTCTATAATGCCTGCTGCTTTTAATTTATCGATAAGTTCCCTCAAAGTCGCATAGTGCGCTTCTGGAAGATGATAAGGACGTTTAGCCACTGGAATATCATCTGTTAAGAATATTCTGTGCTCTATTTTATTAGTGCATCCTAACCCAAAGATGTCCTTAGCAAAAATATCCAAATAGTCATCCAAACGTTCCACCATTATGACTTTATCTGTCCCTTCTAAATGGTCTAATTTAAAGTCACTAATTGTGATGGATTCCAACTGCCCTACTTCTAAAATAGATAAAGTGTTCTGTTCACTAAATGGATTTTGTAGCAAGTTTGCTTCAATTTCTTCTAAATAAGAATAAAATAATTCTTCATTTTTATTATTTTCCCACCATGATTCAACATTAAAACTTAATTCACTGGACAAAGTCGACCAAGGCATTTCTGATCTCGATGGCGACTCAATTTCTAAAATTTTCTTAAAACTTTCGCTAATTCTCAACAATTCCCTGTTATAAGGTACAATAATATCTTTTTCCACCCTACCATGTTTGTAAAATAAACCCACTTGGTTTTTCAAGTCATCCGTAAACCAAAGTTCATGCAAATCAGTATTTATTAAAGTTTTAAAATTTTGTAATAAATCTAATCCCATAATATCATTCAATTTAATTTCACTAGCTGAGTTGCCATACACATACATCCATGCCTTGTTTGACTTTTTTCCTACTTCCAACTCAAGTTCGACTTTCTTTAACGTTTTCATAAAAGTGCCCGTCACTCCCACCAACTGGCAATCGACAACTCCCTCAACAAACGGAATATTGTAATTTCGTAATTTATTCTACGTGTGTACGTGCAACAAACTGGCTGCTGCGCCTGTATCTACCAAAAGTTTTAATTCAAACTTATCGATTTTGACGCTAACATGATAAAGCTTAGTCGGCAATCCGACTTTCCCATTCTCACCCAAAGTATTAATTTGAATAATCGGTAAATATTTATTTATTTCGATGTCCAAATTATTTTTATTTGCTAAGTTATTGAATTTCCTAATCCCATCACTAATTTCATTTTTACTTTGCACGCAACCGCTGACTCGTGCGCGATTTCCCGTAAAAGTTGTGCCGGGCTGCCGAACGGAAAAGGGACAGCAACAGCTGTCGTCCCCGCGATTCCCCGTAAAAGTCGCGCAGTGCGGCTCATCGGTGGGGCAGCCACGCGCTCCAACTCCGTTGTTAGGCGCTGCAATTGTCGGTGCGCCATAGTTTTCCGCCGCGAGTTTGATTTGTGGAATCGAATCGATGGTTTCAACTGCGCCGGCCAACTGATTGCAGACACCTATGCACAATTCATTCTCAGATTTTATTGTAAGTACTACTGTATTTTCTGCTAATAAATCTTCAACTTCTTTTATTAATTTGCCTACATTTATTTTCTCGTTATTATTATTATTATTTATTTATTTTCCGCTTCAAAATCAAAGTCAACTAGTAAATCGCACTCATAATTTATTTCTAGGATTTCATATCTGACTAATTTATCTGGCACTTCATGTCCTACGCTACTTTGAAAAATTTCTCGGATTTTATATTTGTCTTCATTAAAACCCTGTGGGTCTTTATGCCCTTCTTTTCTAATTTTACCTAAATACTGTTGAACTTTATGTTCTTCTAAATTGCCTGGTTCTTTATGACCCGCTAAAAATTTTGGAACTTCATGCCCTACACTGTTTTCGAAAACTTCTTGAATTTTATATTCGACTAAATCTTTTGGAACTTCATGTCCTACGCTAATTTCGAAACTTTCCTGAATTTTATATTCTTCTAAAATGTGTGGCACGTTATGGCTCGCTAAAACTTTTGGAACTTTATATCCAAACTTCTTTTTGGAAAACTCTAAATGGATCTTCATGTCCGACGCAATCTTTGAAGATATTTTGAACTTTGTGTTCGACTAATTTCTGGATTTTATATCCTATTTCTGGAACTTCTGGGACTTTATGTCCATCTAAAAACTTTTGAATTTTACATTCGACTTTATTAAAACATTGTGGATCTTTATGCCCATCTAAAAACTTTTGAATTTTATATTCGACACTATTTTCTTGGAAATTATTTTCAACTGCGGTTTCGACTAAACTATCTAAAATGGGTTCCACGATGTCATCATCGTCAAACAATTCATACATGTCTGCTAACTCTTTTTTCGTAAACCTGTCGCTAGTGTCCAGCTCCGATACTGGTTCCGCTTATTCTACTTCTAGAATTTTAACTTTTTTACGCTCCAAAGTCAATTCATCGGTGTTACCCCCAAATAATTTTATTGAATTTGGAAACAATGTCATTGGGATTTTCATCATCCCAACTGACTTTCTTGGAGATCACACCATCCTGCGGCCTAATGCCCGTCACCTGACCTATTCTCGCAGCATTTTGGGCTGTGTCGATGTCTGGTCGTGACATTAACTGCCCAATCAGTTTAAAGGAACTGAAGCTGTTGTAGAATCGGCCTGCCCTTCATCATTAGATGGTGGCACATACCTAGCGTCCTGAACATTTTGGAAACCAGCATTCTGATTGTTAGATTGACGATTTCCACCATACCCTGGGTTATAATTACCCCTACCCCTATTATTGATGTATCCATTTCCTCGATAGCCTGAATTATTCCTATTGTTATTATTAAAACCTCCTCTGCTATTATTATTATAACCTTGACCATTGGAATAGCCAGAACCATTCGAGCCGCCATTGTTTTGGTCGCCAGAATTGTTCTGTCCACCATTTTGGTCATTTTGACGTCGAAACCACTCTTTCTCGTCATCGTTCCATTACACCGCTACATTACAATACTTTTCGATGTGCCCCACCCATCGCATCAATGACACAAGTAGTTTCTGGTTTGAGTGCGACAATCCATCGCCATGTGTCCCAAAAGCCCACATTTGAAACAATAGCGATCATTTTGTCGACGCCGGTCATTTAGCGCAAACTGGTCGGTACCAGAGTTGACGCCAACCGCCTGCATCTTTTCCAATTGTCCCTTTAAATCTGCTAACTGCTTTGTTAAAACCTCCACTTCATTAACTGTTGGTTTTTCCACTTTTTTGGTTTTTGGCTGTTGCTGAACAGCCGAGACCTCTAAACTGGCTAATTTGACGTTGCCGTTTTGGCAATACTACTCATTACCAGCTCCTGACGTGTCACCCAGTTAACACATTCTTGTAAATCACTAAAGTCTCTCTGCATCGCCATTTTTTCTCTAATATCGGCTTTTGACCCCAACTTAAACCTAGTCATTAATGTGCGATCTTTATTTGCCGTATAATCGCTCTGTTTTCGCATAATGCGCTCGAGATAACCCCTAAGTCTGACCGCAAAGTTAATCGCGCTCTCCTCTTTTGTTTAAGTTGCCGTTTGGAACTGATCGATGTGTATTTCGATCAAAATGATCTGCCCAAATCTTCCCCGCAAAAGTTCGAAAAACTCAACTTTATCTGCACAATTAATCATTTCATAGCTGTCGTTCAACCATATATTCGCATCTTCCACAAATTTCGATCTGATTACCTTACAAATTTTCGCACCTGTTAGCCCTGAATCAGTTTCAAATTCGTTAATCGCCGCAATAAAACGCTCCACTGAACTACCGCCCGCCTTATTACTGCCTGAAAATTTTGGGATCATCGCGATCAAGTTGGACATGATGAGCGCAACATTAATCGCTGCATGCGCTTCAGACGCTAATTCTTCTGCCGTTTTACTCATTTCAAAATAATTGTAAGCTAGTTGTCTAAAATCAAACTCTGTGTTCATATATCGTGCTCAAAAAAAAATTTTAACCCTATCCTAGCACGCTGTCGTAACTGTCAGAATTGCAAAACCCAAAAACACACTTTTTCAAAATAAAGGCCACTTTTTATTAAAAGTCAAAAACTTAATCCTAACACTACAATCGAATTCCCAAAATGAAGCACAAAAATCTTCAAATCACAACTGAATCCGTACGAGTTTCAATCGACGCACTCTATTTACTACGAAATTTCGCCATTTAAGCCCAATTGACCATGCGGTAAAAAATTTTAAAATTAAAAAATTGTGCAAAATTGCAACTAAAAAGCTGGTTTGGTCAAGGCACCATTGTGACATATTATCAATTTGTAATTCTTTAATAAATTTTATTTACTTTTATTTTTATTTTTATGATCGTATAGTGGATTTATTTTTATCTAATTTATTCTATCGGTTCTCCGTGTGCGCGGTGGATTGAAACAAAGGACTCGAAACAATTGTAATTTGAATAAACACTTTTATTAAAAATAACTAAACCTAACATGGATAAAATTTAGCAAACACAATACAATCAATTCAATTCTTCTTACTATTAAACTCGGCATTCAAACCATTTGAATGGAGCGCGCGAACTCAATCGGGACAATCGGGTTGCTTAATCGGGCTTCTCTTTCTCGCATCGCGTGTTTTGTCGGCTGACACACGCGTGGCTGTCAACGATAACGATCGCGTAGGAGGCGGACTCACAGATGGATCAGCAATGGCAACGGGTTTGGGCAAGTTTGCGTATATATTTCGTCCTGACCGGAAGTGGTCGTTTGCTGGACGTTACAGTCCGACGGTGACGTTTTTAGTGGCGCCGCCTGTCGAGAATGTGGCGAATCTATGCCACATAACCTTTAGTTTCCTGTTGGTAGCGATTAATGAGAAATTAAATAATAATACGAGCGATATAAAATAAACGTAATTCTTTATTAGACTGAGTCTGATTTTACACAGATAGGATCGAGATTTATCTCGATCTATTGTTGATGAATATACAAGTTGATGCGATAAAATATTATCGTGGGTCCTGAATTCGGTTCGGTCACGATTGGATGCTAAACTAGAAGTTATTCTGGTTTAGTCTGAATCCGGGTGGTTGGTCTGTTGTCTAGGGTTCTTCGGTTGTTCCGTTGGGTCTTCGGTTATATCGCGTTGGTCTATTTGCTTAACTTTGCAAAGTTTATCACTCCCTTTAGGCGTGGCGAAACACGTGTCGTTGGCTAGGCCTTGCACACGCGTGGATGTTCGAACAAAGGGGTTTCTCTTTGTAGTGTTTGGTGGTTGAGTTTTGGTTCGTCGACGGTCCTATTCGTCTTCGTTGCGCTAACTCATCAGTCCGGTGAGTTATTCGGTGTGTATCCGTGGTAGTCAATCCCTGTATTTTACGGGGCCTGATCTGGCGAGGAAGTTTGATGCTCTGTGGTTTACCTTGGTTCTCTGTGAATGTCTTGAATAATCTCCCAAACTTCCTGTTGCAAGAGCTTTTATACTCTTGGTGTCACATGACCAAACAGGTGGTGAAGAGAGATGCTAATCCCCTACGGAATGAGACTACAAAGGAGTTGAGTCATCTCAACTCCTCCCAACATTGATGGTGGAGAATGTTCGTACTATGGCGAGGGTTAACTCTCGCCTTACGATATAATTTAAAAGGAATATTAAATTAATTACACTTTATTAATTACTAATAACACTAGTCACCACAGGCTTAATTAATGCAAAACTATGCCACAATAACGAAACTCACTCGTTTTCAGTGCAAACACATAACCGACAACTCGCTACTCTCGCGTCATCTGCTTCAAAACATCGCTCCACTCATTGCAATGGCCCATAACCTTGTTGGTTGCAGAATCCCATGCTGCAGTGGATTGGAGACAATGAAATAAACAGGTAAAGCAAGGTAAAATCCAATGATACTTTATTGACAGGTCCTGCCTGGATCATACCAAAATAGCGAGTGACCAATACATCAAAATACAACATAGAGGGCACTAAAAATATAAGATAGAAAACAAAAACATAATAGAGACCACCCTCCATACAAGAGCGCCATAGTGACCACTTATGGTACTATAAACTTAATAATATAGTTATAAAACCAACAAAAAACTTTAATTAAATAAATCCACTATATGATCAGAATTTAAAATAGAAAAATGTTTATTAAATTCAAATTGGTAAAATGCCACAATGGTGCTGTGACCAATCCAACTTTTTAGTTGCTATTTTGCGAAAATTTTAACTTTGAAAAAATTTTGACCGCATGGACAATTAGGGTTAGTTGGTGAAATTTTGCATTAAAAAGTGTGTGCCGATTGAAACTTGAACAGATTCAGTTGCGAGCTGGTCATTTTTAGTGTTTATTTTTTTGTGAATTCAGTTGTAATTGCTAGGATTAAGTTTTGGTTTTATTAAAAACGTTTTGACTGGTAAGAAAAGAATTTTTTTTGTTTTTTTTTGCATATTATGTATGATTCCGACATCTTTGCTACAGCCTAATTACCCTAATTAACCCTGAATATCCTAATTTACCCTAATTAACCCTAATTAGGGTTAACGTTTTAGCGCGTAATATATGAACTCAGAGCTCGATTTTAGAAGACTAGCTTATACGTATTTTGAAAGGATCACTACAAAACAAGGGGTACCCAATGCGGGATACCCCAAAATCCAGAAATGAGTAATCAAATTTTAAAAAAATTAAAAAACAGGAAACAAATTTTAAAAACATTAAAAAATGAGTACTATCTACATTTATTAGGCTTGGTACAAAATATGCGAGATCTATGTGATTCATGGAGTGCTCCAATATCAATTTCCAGTCCACTTTACCTAATAAGGTAAGGTCAGCCCGCCGCAGGCATTAGGCTAGGACATGTGAAAAGTGAACCTAGCAGTAGTGAGGCTCCATGTTTTGAACGAAATAAAAACAAATAAAATAGAAAATTAAAAATCACATCAATTTTTTTTACAAAAATAACAAGATATTTTTCTTAAAGTTATTTAATTTAATTATTCTAATTTTTGTTTCATAATTTCGTTTTTAGATTCTGTATATTCTGTATATTAATTTTTGTAATGTATTTTATGACATTTAATTTAATTTTTTAATTGAAAAAATAGTCTATACTATGCAAGTTTTCATACCAACAATTATTAATCACTTGTGTCTGGCTTTCAAGTTGCAGAAGGGATAGTTGGAAAAGGTGATACAAATAATTTCATAATGAAAAATTGTATATTTCTATGCACCAAAATCCTTTTAAAACTTAATTTTTATCAAGAAAGCAATTAAGTTTTTTTCTATATTCATTTTATTTATTTGTTTTTTTAATTTACATTAATTTTGGATACCCCAATTTGGGTACCCAATTTTGGGTATACCCCTTGTTTTGTAGTGACCCATTTTGAAATGGAAAAACTCCAGAAGAATTAGCGTCCAAAGCGCAAGCCACGATGAATGTTGTGCTCAACATGTCAAATCTGATCGCTATGATCCCAAAATTCTCAGGTAGCAACAAAGCAAGCGGAAGCTCCGTAGAACGATTTATAGCTGCGATTAACGAGTTTGAAACAAATTCAGGATTGACAGGCGCAAAGATTTGCAAGGTTATCTGTTCTAAGTTTGTTGAGGACGCAAATGTATGGCTAAAGGACAGTTATGAGATCATTAATTGTGTTGTTAAAGTAGAATTTTTTTAACTTTTGCACGGGAGATTTGGACAAACTATCCCGATCGAAATCCACATCGATCAGTTTCAAACAGCGACGCAAAAGAAAGATGAGAGCGTAGTTAACTTTCCAGCGAGAATTAGGAGTTATTTAGAGCGCATTATGCGAAAACAAAGCGACTATACAGCAAACCGAGACAGAACACTCAAGACTAGATTTAAGTTAGGATCAAAAGCAGATATACGAGAGAAAATGGCGATGCAAGGGGATCTCAGCGACCTATAGGAATGTGTAAATTGGATTACAAGGCAAGAGTTCGTAATGACCAGCGAAAACAGCGACATCCAGTTTAGCTAGTTTAGTTAAATTAGTTAAATTTGTAGAAAAATCAGAAATTTTGAATGAGATTTCTACAGTTTGAACAGGTGAAAAAAGAAGATTTGTAGATTTTCATTGATTGTCTGATTGCTTTATTAATTTTTTAAACTTATTGTTTTTTTAAATATTATTATTATTAATTATTATTTTTTTATTCCCGTGTAATTTTACACGGGTAACCACTTGTCACATGCTAGAGCTGAGTTGAATCTATAGTTAATAAAATCGCACTCAATGCATTGACATTAACTTTTACCTAGGCACTGACATTTTCTTTACTTGAATTTTCTACTGGTCAACTTTCATGACTAGTTTTTTGCATTACTAGTCGAAGCAGGCGTGGCTGGCACATTGGTACCAGTATTCGCCTTGTGTAAGTCAACTAATTGGTCTAATACACTCTGCATCATGTTTTTATTTTCCAGTCATTGAAAGCCTCGATCAGTTTCTCCTGCGTGACCCAATTTTGTCGTAGTCTCTTTGCATCTGGTTCATCTGTCGTCATGCCCTGTCGATTATTTGTTCGTTTAGACGCTGTTTTTTCCACTTCCTTCTTTTTTTTCCATGCAAGTTATTTGTAGCACTTCCTCTTTTGGTGTCCTGTCTTTGAACAGAAGAAACATTTGTCTGGTTTCCTATTGATCACAACTGCCAGTGCAGCATCTTTTTCTGTAATGTGAAAAACCTGAAAATGCAACTCCAAATCCTCATCAGAATCGTCACCTGACGTCTTCTCAATGATTTGACCACTTTTGGCGCGAAAATCAAGAAGAAAAAAAAATTTGAAATTTTTACCAAAAAGTCCATAGTGAAATTCATATTTTAATAATAAATTACTAAAAATCCTAACACTAGCAATCACAAAGCAGTCGCATGTTTCTTTGTTGTAAGAAATGACATTCTTGCAAAATAGGCCTAAATCCACCACGTGGATTTTTTGGACCATCGTGCGAAAAAAAAATTCAAATCTCAGATTCGGATCTAGGACGGGCCCACAATTGTGACTGGGGCGGTTTGCACAGTCCCTACTTGGGGGAATAAGAGGACTGCGCCGGACGCCTTCGTCATGTGAAATAGCAGAGACGACGCTGTATATGGGTGTTTGGCCTTTATTACAGTTGTCTAGGGGTCAGCATCAGCCTCCACCTGCTACTCATATGTCTGTGCCACTGGTATGTGCTAGTCAAACCCGACTCGCGGGCCATGGCGGTTGAACCAAGGACCGCGTGGTCGAAGTATTCTCAACCATGCTGCAATCCATTGTTATGGACTTGCAGCCACTGTTCTCGCTCATGGAGGCGGGGCCCAGAGAACTGGGATCCCGGGCTTCATAGCAGAAAGCAGGGAGTTGGAGGAGCTTGCCCAATGCATGTCTGCACTGGTTGCTGGCTCTCGAACAACTCTTCTCCCTGGATCCGCTCTGCCTCTACCTGCCTTCCCTTATTTCCTGTCTTGACCGGAAGTGGTCATGTCCGCACCATCCACTAGGAGGACATGACGCGGGTCGTTGCCGTGCGCCTGGGTCGTGACACGGTCACAACTGTTATAATAAACACATTTATACTTTTTAAACAATAGGGGCATAAAATAGATAAAGCTTACATACTTTTGAAACATCTATTCATAACTTAAGAACTAAAGACAGTCAAAGCCACAGAGTGAGAACTTAAACACATAACACATGCTGTGGATTAGACCTCTGATGTTAATTAACATTAAACAAAGGATATAAATAGCGAGTCGTTTATAATACATCAACATTCGCCCCTTTAAACAACCGCTATTTCAAAAACACATCTTGGGACAATAAACCAAACACAGTACTGTACAATCTTTTTAACTTTTTGCCTGATAACCATTTAGTAAAAATGTCAGCGATATTGGTTTCACCTGGAACCTTATACAATTTAAAATAATCCCGCTCATACCAATCACGTAAGAAATAATACCTTATGCGAATGTGTTTGGTTTTTACATTCTCAATATCATTACTAGCAAATTGAATTGATGATAGAGAATCAGTATATATGGCTGGCACATTAGTACGATTAACAAAATACAATTCTCAAATATGTTTCCATCCAGTAAGCTCTTTTACTGCTGGGCCAGCGCAATATATTCGGACTCCATGGAACTGCAAGCAATGCCGCTTGTTCTTGCATCCCCATCCGACCATGGCACCACCCAAATACATGACAAACCCTCCAAAACTTTTGCAACCGACAAGATCGGTTGCCCACGAGGCGTCTGAGTATAAGTATAAACTCTCATTCTGACAAGCACTTAAATTAATGCATAAATCTTTGGTATTGACTACATACTGCAATATCTGTAATAACACTTTAACATGCCTGTGAGAATGCCGGGTATTGAATTGTGACAAATAAATCACGAAGTACATTATATCTGGTCTGGTCCGTGATGCCAAGAACATTAGGCTACCGACAAGATTCCGGTACGGAAAATCTTCGTCTAATTCATGGTCTTTACAATCACCAAGTGTGGTGCCGACAGACACTGGTACTTTTACAAGACTATTAGGCACTACTGCGTATTGTTGGGCTAACTTTTCAATAAACTGAGTTTGATGTAATAAAATTTTATCATCTGTACGTTTAAATTCTACGCCTAACAATTTAGATACGGGGCCTAAACTAAGGATATTAAAATGTTTACTCAGCTCTTTAATTAACTTTTCTTTAACTTATCAGAAATAGCAAACAACACAATGTCATCGACATAAACTAAGAGTATAGTCTGATCTGAATATGAGTAAACAGTTAAAACCACGTACTCTTGTAAAACCAACCTCATTCAACGCATTGTCGAGTGTCTGGTACCACATACGTCCCGACTGGTGTAAACCATACAAAGCTTTGGTTAAATACCATACACAGTTCGGGCGTTTGGAGTACACACCTTTTGGCAGCTCCATGTAGATAGGACGATCGAGAGTACCGTACAAATACGCGCACTTGACATCCAAATGGACATCAACCCACTTGCGCAATACAACAAGAAGACAGAAAAATAGCCTAACAAGTGTAAAATTTACCACAGGACTAAAAACTTCAGTGTAATCGATATTGTAAATCTGTCTGAAACCCTGCGCAACTAAACGGGCCCTATAGCGTACAATCTCACCTAAGGCATTGTGTTTTAATTTAAAAATCCATTTACTACCGAGTATATGGAATGATTCGGGCGAGGCTTGACTTCGAACACGCTTCTCTCTTCTAACGTATAAAGCTCCTCTCGCATGGCATCAGCCCATTTCTCTTTCTCTGGAGAAATTACTGCTTCTTCAAACGTGCTAGGTTCTTCAACACTAGTGCAGTATACTCGGACACAACACGCTTCGGATTCACCGTTTGTATCGCTATTGGAGCTTGGGACAAAACTCTCGTCATCCTTATCTACTGTACTAATTTCAGTTCGGTCTAAGTCAAAAGTATCAACTGATTGACTAGTTGGACCCCACTTAAAATCTTGGGGATCATACTTGACTTTAAGAGTCTTACAATAATCTTCTACTTCTGGTCTACTTCTAAGAGGTCTAACTCTACCTGGACCATAAAAATAGACATCCCACTGCCCAGCTGTCATGCCTGACTGACGTTGCACTTCCTCTCTCTCCCAACCTGGTCTATTAGGGACTCTCTAAAAGCTATCCTATTTGGTCTAGACACTGTGGTACTAGACGGGCCAGTGTTACATTTTGTTCTAGTTGTAACATACTGCATGGGAGGGTGCTGTACTAGCAGTTGGTAATGGGAGTTTTGAAACTGGTAATCTCGCGCTTGGAATTACTGGAACTAAAGGTTGTTGGAAAAAACTATCTTCATCGGAACTGTCATCCGAATCCTCATGCAAACAAAGCTATCACGTCTATCGGGTTTCTGGAAGGGGCCCTCGTTTTGAAAATCTTGATTAACATCTTTATAAAGTCTTGTCTCATCAACTTTAACATGTATACTTTCATATACAGCATTAGACAAGGGGTCCCAAATCCTATACCCTTTGGTTTGCATTGAATATCCCACAATAACGCCTTTCCATGCGCGGACATTAAGCTTACTAGTCTGTTTCTGCTTAGGAATATTAACATACGCTAATGAACCAATAATTTTAAGATGACTAACTGAAACGGGACGCTTCCGCCACAAGACATACGGAATCTGATTATTTAAGCGAGCATGGGGAAACCTATTCTTTAAATAAACTGTCGTTAACGCTAACTCTGCCCAGAGTTTCTTGGGAAGCCCAGATCCTAACAACAAGGCGCGTACACTATTCAAAATTGTCCTATTTACGCGCTCAGCGACACCATTCATTTCGGGACTGTAAGGATTGGTTCGCTGTATCTGGACACCTAAACCTGTCAAGAACTCCTCAAAAGCGCCAGCAGTAAATTCTCCGCCTCGGTCCGTTCTAATCATCTTTATCTTAAGACCACTTAAACGTTCAACTCGATAATGAAATGACTTATACACTTTAAAGACTTGGTCCTTAGACTTCAAAGGGAACACCCATGTGTACCTAGTACAATCATCAACAATGCATAATAAATGCTTTGAACCACCTAAGGATTCACTCTGGCATGGGCCCACAAGTCCTTGTGTAACAAACCTAAAGGTTTGTCCGCAACACATGTCAAGTCTGTCTTAAAGCTTGCTCAAGTTGACTTAGAAATTAAACAGTCATCACAAACAGAACCTTTGACTTGAAAACTGAAACTAATACCTTTAACATTTACATTGTTATTTAAATAATTTAAACCTTTATAATACATGTGGGCAAACCTCTTGTGCCATGTTTCTACACTTATAGCATGTGCCGAGAAATTGTTCTGATTGGGCGTTTGTACTTTAAGACCATTTGACACAGACGCATCAAATGCCGAGCCTGATTCAAACGTTACAGGTGTTGGTTTTAGTAAATTCAAACTGCTTCTCATGAAAGGTATTGTGTAATGCAAGCAGCATATACAATGTGTCTAATCACAAGAGTGTGTTTTCTTTATTTGTCATGGTATTATTGTCAAAGTATTGTTTAAACTTAAAGCATTCTTGTGAAACAGTGTCAATATATTTATTTGGCATCACCATATTTATCTTGATGTAATAGTGATGCATTTGCTATATTGGTTGATTATTTTATCAATAGATGGCATTAGCAGTAGAAGCAATGTGTCTCATCTACTGCCTTGCCTTAGCTTGTCTTCTACATTGTGCTTGTCACATGTTCCTATCATGTGACAAGAAGCTATATAAGTCTTGACTGAACTTTGTAGAGACACTTACTCTAGACGGACATGACTGGTTCACAGTAGTCTAACCTGAGCAGGTCCTCGTTTCCTTATCACAAATAAACCTATTATGTTATTTTTACAAGCAGAGTATTTGATTTTCACAAATAACATTTATTACATTCTGTAGGTTTTCTGTGGGGTTCCGCTTATCGCTAAATAACTCGGTGAGTTTTGTTGCTACAGAGCTGAAACAGGCACCAT
>JH431103.1:1401-17114 GCA_000239455.1 Strigamia maritima
CTCAAAATAAATATTATCGCAACAATAATCCCCACCAAAATGACAGATAGGGAGGCACCATCTACCAGATCCTCGGGATGAAAATAAATGTCCCTTAAGGTTAGGTAGCCTCTTAGGTGAAAATGTGAAAGGAAAATAAGTACAACAAATAAAAAGCAAAGATCTCCACTAAAGGAGCGACGTCTTCCAATGAAGGCTTCAGTGGTGACTTCCTGTGGTAATTGTTCGTGAATTTTGATCCGCAAAATCCCACGAAGCACACGAAATCCAAAAAGCGGCGAAAAAGTCCAAAAATATGACGCTCGTCGTCAAAATTCCACACAAACCGCACTGTCGACCACAATATCGTACACCAAACAGCTCGGCTCCACGTAAACGATCTAGTTAGATCCGGAACGTCCTTGTCGTGTCCTTCAATCCGGCAAAAATGGCGTCCGTCACTATAAAAACGAAAATTCGGCAATAAAAGGCTCAAAATATAACGAAAATCAGGAATTACCTGACTGTCTCCAGTCGGTTGGAGACACACAAACCGCTCACGTTTTCTCCTCGCAACTCGCGATTAGGCCTCACGAACTCAAGTTGCGACCTCGCGCTCGAAAATCGCACGCAACAGGCCAAACACACCAAAAACAACCTTGCAAACATCAAAAAGTAGTGGCAAACCTGCCTGGGCCCATAACCATGTTGTAATAGTGCAGGAAATTGGTCAGAACTTGGTGTGTGAGCTGGAGACAAAGAGAGATGTGTTGCATGTACACTGTGCAATATCGCAAGTGTTAACTTTTTATTTAAAAACATATAGGTGGCGCCAAAGACCTACGGTAGTCCATAGGTGACACCCAAATATAAAATACAATTAATACAGTGTCTCACAGGAGACAACAAAACATAATGAATAGAAACATAATATATTAAATAAATACAAATTAAATGAGAACATAAATTAACACATAGCCTCCTCATAGGTAGACGGCTCTTGCACTTTAGCGCAGTAAACACACACAGAATAAGTCTCTGCTTCACCATTGTCAACTTCTGGTTCAACCTCTGCATCTCTTGATTGTTCAACGTCATCATCGCTGTCTGAATCCACAGCATGGGTGGGATTGAAGTCATACTCGTCTGCTTTGTATATTTCTTTTAAGTGGTTTAAAACATCTATTTTTAATGCATATCCTAATTAAGATTTAAAATTTTAGTGTAATGACATTATGGAAAAACTTCTAGTTTAATCTTTCATTATTCTATCTACCATAGGCCTATGGTAGATAGAATAATGAAAGATTAAACTAGAAGTATATCCATAATGTCATTACACTAAAATTTTAAATTCTTTTAAGTGGACTTCACACCAAGCTTTAATATCTGGCCTGCTGCGCAATGCAGTACGTAGACCCGGGGCATAATAATATACATCCCACTGCCCTTTTGTGGCACCCGATTGTCTTTGGACTTCCTCTCTTTTCCAACCTAGTTTATGGAGTACAGGCACCCTGTGCGCTATCCTGGTGGGTCTTAAAGGAGTGGTGGCAATCGAAAAACCTTTCTTACGCGTCGACACAGAAGGAGGGATATCTTGAGTCGAAAATCTCTGCGCTGCAGGTGCTGGAATAGGAGGTGGGGGACGCGTCGGCGTGAGTCTGGGACGTGGGGGTGTGGTATCCTCATTATCAGTGTCACTAGTATCACTGGGTGATGGAGCAAACACATTCTTACCAACACTAGTCTCAAATGGACTGTCCCCTACATAGGTCTGTACAACATCTTTGTACAACCTAGTCTCGTCAAACTTGACGTGCTTAGACTCATACACATCACCTGATATCGGATCCCAGATCCTAAAACCCCTGGTTTCCATAGCATATCCCACCATTACACTCTTCCAGGCTCGTGACTCCAACTTGTCACGCCTACTTGGCTTTGGCACATGCACATAAGCCAAGGAACCTGGAATCTTTAAGTGTGCTAAGGACACTGGGCGTTTCCAAAACAAGACAAGGGATTTTATTTCCCAACGAGAGTGAGGATACCTGTTCTTTAGGTAGACCAGGGTTATAGCTAATTCGGCCCAGAGTGGCTTTGGCAGTCCAGCACCGAGTAACATGCTGTTTAAAACCGTGCGGTTTACTCGCTCTGCCACGCCATTCATTTCTGGGCTATAGCTATTAGTTCATTGTATACTCACACCAAGTGAGGTTAAGAACTGCTCGAATTCACTAGATGTGAACTTCCTATCTCGGTCTATGCGGATTGCTTTGACTTTCTTACCGGTTGAACGTTCAATACGCACATGAAACTTCTTATAGGTTTCAAATACTTGGTCTTTGGAGCGCAAAGGGAAAATCCAAGTATAGCGGGTAGCATCATTCACTACGCATAATAAATACTTCGCTTCCCCTAGGGATGGGACAGGACAGGGCCCCCATAGGTCCATGTGAAGTAATTCGAGGGGCTCACTAGCTACTAGCAGACTTTCAGACTTAAATCCTGCCCTGGTGGATTTTGACAACTCACAATTGTCACAAATGGAATTTGACACCTTTTAGTGCAACTCAATACTCTTAACATTAATATTGTTCAATAAATAATTTAAACCCTTTGTGTACATGTGTCCAAAACGTTGGTGCCACATGTTCACAGAAACACTGTAATTCCCAGACTTGTCCGTTGGACTTGGCTCTGTTGCACGAGTTTCAGACTTATTTAAACTAGAATGACTATTCTGTCGTACTTAACAGGCCCTTGAATACGGTAGAGTCCATCCTCTAATTTATCGTACAACGAGCAAACCTTGGAATTAGTTTTATACACTTTCATTAAATTATTATAAATTGACACATCGTATTTTGCACAATCGATTTTGCCAATAGAAATGAGATTACGCTTAAAGTTCTTTACAAAGTACACATTTAGAAGCTTGATCTTATGAGGGGCTCCTTGCACTTGCACTGTGAGCTCAATTGTACCACGACCGGTGATACTGGATGAGCCCTCACCCAACTCTAGGCGCATGGGTTGAAGTTCTTCGAACTCGCATAACATTTCCCTGTTGCCGCAAACATGGTGTGACGCACATGAATCCAAGTACCATGCTGTTGAGGTGACATCCACACTTGCACTGCACACCTGAGTTGACTTTGGAACAGTTGGTTCACCTGGTGCGTTGGTAAACCATGCAGACTGGCTTGTGCCCTTCAGCCGGTACACTAGGCGCTTGATGCCCACTTCGGCGTCTTCCTCGGCCACGACCACGCCTTTGTTGCTGTGGATGGTCCTGCTGTGGCTGCTGAGACCTAGGCACCTTTGGTTTGGTGCAATCACGTGCGAAGTGACCCTTGATGCCACAGTTGTAGCAGGTGATTGACTGCAGTCGAGCTTTGCTGTGACTGGATGAAGCACCACTATCACTCACTACACTATGGCCTATAAGACTTAATGAATAAGCCGTAGCCGCCTCGAGAGATTTTTCACTAAGTTTCCTGCGGTTGTTTTCTAACAATAACGCTTCTTGGACCTTACATTCTGGGCAATCTCGTATAAAATGTCCTTTTTTGTGGCAGTTGAAGCATGTCAGGGACTCGGAGTTTGACATTTGTTTTCTGGTTTTGACATCTTGTTTGGAATGCTGCCTACATCTCCAACAGGTGATTCCTGCATGGTCCTTCCTGCTGCTTGACTTGGTTATGTCCTTCTCGGACATCTTGGCGATCTGAAAAACCAAAAGACAAGACAATTTCCGCTCAAATTGAAGAATTTGCAATTTCTTACTGATTTTTGCCCAAATTCACTTTTGGGCAATTTTGGATGCTTGTCCTGGATTGCTTGTCCAATTTCTTCACCTAGGTGAAGAAATTGGTGGAAATCAAATTCTTGCAATTTTTGGAAATTTTGATTTTGGATGGAAAATCTGAGATCGCTCGGCGGGACTCGGTGGCCCGGCTGCGGCCAAAAGTATACGCGATTCTCGTCGACCAAAAAGTCGGCCCTAAATATGCTTCTGAGCGCTCCGGCGATAGGCTGGCTGTGTTCCTCGTGCCTTGCTTGGTATCTGACAGTAATTTCAGAATTTCGACTCGACTGGTATGCACTGGACATCAAAAATACCGCAATAAGGTGAAAACCAAAAGTGCACCGAATGGTGCTTTGCTGCGGTACGATGTAGGGAGTTCTCGCTGAATTCCAGCCGCATGTGGGACGAGCGGCTTCTGGCTGACGTACGTGAACTTCGATTCGCGCACTACGTCTCGGAACCGGCGACGTGACTTTGCGTACTTCTTCGGCCGCGTAAAAGCTCTCGGCGGCCGCAGACAAACTGCTTATATGCCGCAAGTGAATTAATGCATGTAATTTCGAGAAAACTCACTCTTAAATGGTCCAAACATGTAAAACAACTTGTTTATTGGCAGGAGCACTTCACAGGCGCCATCTTGGCTGAACCTGGACAGGAAGGAGAAGGCCCGGGACAAATTGTAGTCTCGGGCTGAATAAAAGCATTAAGTCATTTCTAAAAATAGCCACTCATCACCAAGGTGATGGAAATGCCTTGTAAAATAGAGAACTGATGTCATACATCTAGATCACTTGACATGCAGTTCTCTAAAAGGAGAAATGACAAACAAATGGACCAAATTGGTGCAGAAAATACAGTTTTGACATGAAAACAAAAACTACCAATTTGGTAAACTAACCAAGACCATTAACTAAATTAATAATACCAAAATAACTGTTAATGATCAATAATTGCCAAAATGAATTTACAGACAATATTTTAAATGCCTAATTGGCAATTATTATAACACGGGGCCTTTGTTATTAAATAAAACAATTCAGAGCTGTGTTATGACAATCTTTGACATAAACACAACCATAATTGGGCTGAAATCACATGTTAGATTTACTAAATACCTACGGTAATTTGATTACAACTTCGGGTTTTGAAGAAATAGATTTTATTTGGCAAAACCAGAAGAAAGAAGAAAATAAAACTTTTAAATTAGCCGAGTTAGAAGAATGTATTAGTCAATTTAAGAATATCAAATTAGATGATACAAACATTTTTGAAATTTTACCGTATCAGCTACCTGTTGAAAAAGCCGTAGCTCGACACATACGATGTATGGTAGGCGAAGACATCACTGTTACGAAGACTTTACCTACAATGCAAATTCAGACGCTGAACAGTAAGGCCCTAGCTTTACTTGATTCAGGCGCCAACAAATGTTTTATTTCTAAGTCCGTTGCGAACGCACTTGGACTTTTTGGAGAAATGAAGACGACTCCCGCAGGATTTAAAATTTCAACGGCTGCGAATGATGTAGAACCATTAGGACGCATTGACATTTCATTCAGATGGATTGGAGGAATTGTCCAACATCCTTTTCTCATCTTACCAACAGAAAATCCAATTTTAATCATCGAATGCGATTTAATGCAACGTTTACGCATACAGCCAAATCCTGTAAACATGTCTTGGAATTTTGTTGCACCAGTTGACACAACCTCCTATATTTCACAAACTATTCTGAACCAGAATTACCCAAAACAGTTGGAAGCCACTTGCTCGACTACCATGTGGAACACGGACACCAAAAAATTTAATGTCATCATTAAAATTCCAGATATAATAGTCACTTTAATTGAGAAAGCGTCAGTAGGAATGACGGAGTCTCTGATTTTGGAGAAGATTTTACGGAAATTCGAAAAAATACTTACTAAAGAACCAGGAAGGACGTCTGTCATGAAACATTCGATTATTTTAGACACTGATTTACCACTGCGAATGCCATTCAAAAGCACTAATCCACAAAAGCGAGAGATAACCAAACAGTTATGTATGGATATGAAGCAGAAAGGAATTGTTTCCGACGCTACTGGAGATAATGGCATGCGTATTGTCTTAGTCATGCGACCAGGATGTGATCCTCGGTTATGCATAGATTTTAGGCCGGTAAATGAACATACTATTTACGATCTTCTGCAGATGCCATCTATAGAGGAAATTCTAAGAGAAATAGGACAGTTTGAGTGGGTGACAACTATTGATCTCTCCAAAGGATATTGGCAGATCGAGTTGAACGAAAAGGATAAACCCAAAACAGCATTTTGGAGCCCCATCGGAAGACTGATGTTCAATGTCATGCCTTTTGGATTGGTGAATGCACCTACCACTTTCCAATGCCTCATAGAATAAGTATTAGGGACTGCCTACTGCGTGTTTGCGTGGGCATACTTGGATGATATAATCATCGTGTCAAGGAATTTCGAAGATCATATGCAACACATTGAGGAAGTTTTGACAAAATTGCAAAACGCCGGACTTCACGTACATCCAGAAAAGTCCAAATTTTGCAAAAAAGAACTTATTTTCTTGGGATATAAGTTGGGAATCAACGGAATCAGTGTGGACCCTCGAAAAATGGAGGCTATTACGAAATATCCCCCTCCAACCAATTTGAAAGAACTTCAGCGATTTTTAGGAATGGTCAACTTCTTTCATAGATTATTGAAAAATTTGTCTGTGCTGACAGAACCAATTAGACCTCTGTTACGCAAGGATACCCCATTCACTTGGACTGAAGACTGTCAAAACGCATTTCAAGCTATTAAAAACGCCTTAACAAATGCAGAAATCATGACGTTACCAAACCTACGTCAACCATTTATTGTACATACTGATGCCAGTAGACAAGGACTTGGAGCAGCTTTAATGCAGTTAAGAACCATTGATAACTGAGAGGTAGAAGCCCCCTGTGTGTATATCAGCCGCTGTCTCCAACCCGCGGAGAAAAACTACAGTGCAACCGAACTGGAATGTTTAGCAGTCGTATGGGCTTTAAGAAAATTTAGATCATATCTTGAATGTACGAAATTCACTGTTCAGACTGATCATCAAGCTCTGAAATGGTTAATGCAGCTACATGAGCCAGCAGGAAGACTTGCTCGTTGGCAAATGGAACTGATGACCTATTCTTTTGAAATTCAGTACATCAAAGGACCGCTTAACGTACTAGCTGACGCTTTGTCACTTTCACCAGTCAGTTTACCTCAAGATCCAGAAGATGACGGAGACAATGATGATAATTTATCATATTGCCCTACCCCGAATCGTTCCTGATACTTGGAAAAGAAAATGAGCTTCCAACCTCGACCATCCGACAAGATGAAGACAGGAAGGAGGATCAGGAAATTATTAATTTTTGGATAAATGTATGTAATGAAGACAACTGTCCCGTTACAAGCAACCTAGTTAATCAAGTATACCTACCACAATCTTAAAACCCTATTCTACAAGCTTTTATTGTCAAAGTGACGGAACACCTGGAATGCTACCCACCAGACCGTCGAGAATATATAAAACAACAGAAAAGAGACCCATTTTGTAGGGGAATTCGGAATTACATGGAATACCAATTTTATCCACCGGATGTCAAAACAAAAAACAAAAAATTACATTATCAACGCCTTGCGGCACGCCATTTAATTGAAGAGAACCTATTGTTGAAGTATATGCCAACTATGACCGATGAACTTGGAGAAGAAGAATTTTTGATTTAAGAAGATGTACTCAACTACATTTGGACCCTGACATTAAATTTACCAAATTTAAGGTCAATGACCTGGTATGGCGAGACAGTCATGTTCTAAGCAGCACTCAAAAAGAAATTTCAGCCGCTCTTTCGGATCAGCGAACAGGACCGTATGCTATAACCAAGATTCACCAAGGTAGAGCCGTCGAACTGAAATGATTAACAGATAATGTTCATTTCGAATCAATACATGCATCCGAATTATCCCCCTATTTCCCAGAATTTAAACAAGAAATTTGGACAGAAGATGATGATGTAGATCTTCCAGCATCCATCACGCTTGTAATCTTGCAGGAAATTCCTGCAGAACCAATAGAAAATGAAATTTTAAGAAAGAAACAGACTACAAAGTTTGATTTCTCTTCACAAAAATTCATTGAAATAATAAAGCTAAAAGATTTGGATTTTTTATCTAAAAATGCGGGGAAATGGAGAGAAAATAAAAAGGAATCAGAAAGTGAAAGTCAAAAACTTGAAAGAAAAATAGAGAAACATGACCTCGAACCTGTCGATGAGTCATCTCAACTAGTAAACAAGAGTGACAGTGGTCAAGTTGATCAGTCACTACAAAACAAAAAACATTACCAGAAAATCCACAGGAAAAACCTAGAGACGAAAATTTTCCAAAATTTCGATATGATCTACGAAGTAGATCGAACCGAGAATGTGATCTTTTAAAAAGCGGAACTAAAGCCAAGATCCATCACCAGAAGATGATACCGTATGACGTAACGCATACACATTACGTCACACAGCGACCAATCACGAAGCAAGTATCTGCTGTTGGTTTGTAAACTGGAAAATGTGACATTTGTGCATTTAAGGTCATTGCGCAAATATTTATTCAGTTGTTTAAATTTATTGCTGTTGTGTATATTGTTATTTGAAGTTTTTCAGGTCTGCAAGTGTGCAGAACCAATACCAGAATTTGTGTCTAATTTTAGAGTCTTTGTTTACTATAACAGATTTATAGTTTGTTGTTTGACCCATGAGTGTATGTGTATCTAAGTTATTGTAAGACTCTGTTTATTTTGTGTGAAAAATGAGTCAAGTTTCATATTTTTAAGGTTTGGGATTGTTTGAGAATTTTTCCTTTGTGTTGCGCTTGTTATTTTGATGTAAATCTTAAAAAATGTATTTTTCTTATCTGCGATCACTGAACATGACTGCTATGTAGTGGTTGGCTTTGTTATGATGGATCTGGCTTGTTATGTCATGTTCTGTGATTGTTTTGCTTATTGAAGTTCTGAATATGACATATTGTCATGATGTCATGACAGCTTGTCATAACTTATCATCTGTTACTGTCTCAAGCATTTTTCATGACATGTTACTATGATGTCATGGAAAATTTATTCTGTGATGACCACTCTGGTCTTAGTCTGGGTTCCAGACAGGTACTCTGGTTCCCGATGTGTTATGTATCGCCAAGATGGCGCCCGTTTTGCTCAACCTGTTCAATAAACCTGGATTGTGTTTTTTAAAGACTTTATACGTGAGTTTCCTCGTTATTTAAGAATTAACTTGTCTTTTATTGTTCTCGGCACTATAAGCGGACTGTCCGCGGCCAATTTGAAGCGATTATACCGCCAGTTACGAGTGCCGAGGTCCGGCACAGGCGGTACGACGGAGTGCGTCATTTGCGAACAACGACGGCCGCGACACGAAGACCGAAGACGCGGCCTAAACGAGCGAGAAGTAACGTCGCGCGTCACGAAAACGAAGTGCGATAATCGAGGATTATCGCGACGCACGGAGTTCGAAGCCATCGTTACGCGGACGCCGAGTCGTGTTGGAGCTGTCGATCCAACCGGATGTTACGGGCCGCGCATTGCCGAGAAGCACGACAAGTTGGAAATTTGAATTGCGGTGTCAAGGCGGTTTTTCTCCGATTCCGTGAAAACCGCTCAGTTGAAAAATTTGAAATTAAGAGGGGATAGAGTCCGAAGCACGAGGAACAAGGCCCGCTATTCGCCGAGCTCGAAAAACGGATATTTCGAGCCGACTTTTTCGTCGACGGGAATCGACGAACTTTTCAGCCGCAGCCGGGCCACTTGCTTCGGCCGAGCCGATATCGATTTTGCGTCGAATTTCAAAAACTTGGAAAACGTCCGAAAATCGCTTCCACTGCAAATCTTGGACAGCAGAGCAGTTAATGGTCCAAGCCACGATCCAGAAACCCCACATCTGCAACTACTAATGTGGTAGAGACGTCACTTCCATCCCGTCACTAACTTAGTAGCAGACAGCAGAGAAGAAGGTAACGCGAAACTTTTCCTTCAACGTCGATTCAATTTTGAAATGGCCAGTTGCGGAGCGCCCGGAGATGGCGATCGTCCGCAAAAACGAGAAGATTTCAAGCAATCCACGTGGGCAGAACAAGTGGAGGACGAGGACAATCGAATTAAAAAAGAAACATCTTCCTCAATAATGTAAAAATTCAATGAAAAATCGCAACTAATGATCTAACGATAGCTAGAATCATTATTCCCCTTTGAAATGGCCAGATTCAGATAGAATGTGTCATTTCCAATCGAAACAAGTATTTTTTCTTTTAGAACTTTTTGAAATTAATTAATTAACGAATTTTTACGATTTTTAACTTTTTTCTTACAAAGTGGCCGATTCATCACTTAGTGACGTCATCGCCCGCATTGTAAAGGGGTGTCACCATGACAACCTCGGATTAGACTTAAAATAACTAAAACTATTTATTGCATTACTTCCCCTAATTTTTACAACTTGTATTTTCAACAAACAATTTTTTTTTGTTTTATGTTTGACCAGTCAACCCATTACTGTGTCGACAATATCAAATTATCAAAAGTTTTTGTTTACTTTTAACTATTAGATTAATCAGATTAAAAGCGGAGTAGGCAAACTGCCGGAAGACTTTGCGGTTAGTGCCCGAATATTTCGAGGAGCACTCCCACAAGAAATTTGCCAGGAAATTCTCTTTCCATCCCGAAATTGGACCGCCCGAAAAATATTCTCGAAAGCAGTATTTTTGCGATGGGGATCCAAGGACCGCATTTGGAATTTTTTGTCGCCGGAAGACAAAACTTCTTTCTGTCGATGAGTATTTAGACGAGACCCACCAGCTCTGCTGTGGTCTCCGATGTTGGCCGATCGTTTTCCCCACACCCGAAGAACTCGACGATTATTACGCATTTTTCGACAACGATATAGAGGGAATCCAAGGCCCCTTTTTGCGAAAGATCACCGTCAAACTTCAGTGACAGAAAACCACGTTAAGAGAATTTCAAAACAAAGCTCTTATTTCGAAACGAGAGAAAGGAGGAATGGAACGCTTGTGGCCCTCCTCCCAGTACGAAATGCACCAGCTAGGAATGGCGGGCATTTTGAATCAGCATTACGATAATGCGACACCAGAAAACAGCATTTCGACTTTGGAAGACCAACCTACCAATTTTCAACCGCCTGTATGTGTGAGAGACGAGCGTTTCTACCGGGACAGCGGACACAGAAAAAATTCACATCAACGCAGAGCCATTCGAACCGAAATTCGGCAAGAAGCAATTGTAACCCGAATTCGAGAGCACAGAGGTTGTGCAGTCCATGAATATGAATCCACCAAGTCCACCTTCACTGCGCCCTTCAACTGTAACGTTGGATACCGAAAATTGGGACGACATTCTCATTATCGATCCCCTTCCCAATGACAAATCTCCACTCCCGTCTCAAGATTCCACACCCATTAAAGCCGAAGATCTGATAGCTGCCGGACCATCGTCAGCACCACAGTACAGTGAATCCTGCGATTCGCACCCCTTCACCAAGTTACGAGACGACCCGTTTACGCTAAAACCCCAAACCCCATTTGAATGCACAACACACAAGAAGATTTGGATGTCCCACTGCCGAATTTGATTGCTCCCCGTTTCGGAGACCCAGTTCGAATGGAGAACCTCCCTCCTCAAGAGTACTTTTTCCAACAGTAGCATTCCATAGAACATTTGCCTCTTGACGCCTGTCAGGCAATGTTGCAGTCGATCTACGAGTATGCCGTCGCTCAACTGCAAGAAGCAATTAAAAACTGGCGCCGCGTCGCTTACGCCTTTTCTCACCATCCCGCGATGTCGGAGAAGCAGCAGGATCGAAGCAACAACCGTCTCCAGCGTCAGCTACGGCCCGGACTGGAACGACTGCTCTTTTCGGGAGTTTTCCCACCGACCGTCTTGCCTTCGTCGCCATCGCATTAATTCAGCAGATTGCACTTGGAATTCCAAGTGACTGCATTGAAGACTGGCACTCCATATTGTTGTGCCCAGCCACCATGCGGTACGACCTGACAGAACAACTTTCCCGCACCACCGAAGATTCCGTGTCCCGTGCATTGAGACTCCGTCGTGAATGGCAACAACGGATCGCCGCCAACGCTCACGCGCAGCTTCACACTGTACCCACCGGACACCCAACCAATTTTGGAATCACGAATCCCGCGTCTACTGCAACCACTGCACCAATGCGAACTGCCATTCCTGAGCATCGAGCCTCACCATACCACGCGATGGATCGGAGCATTACCCAAACTGCCAAACGGTCGAAAACCAAAGGTAAACCCTCCGCGAATATAAAGTCTTGACTTGGACCGCGAATTTGTGCGTCTCTGCCAATCTCACCTAACAATGAAGCTCTTCGAACCGGTGCCCGCCCCAGAGAGCCAACCTTGCAAGGAAAGCGGATAACCCGACAGCAAAGCCGTACGCCGCCACCCCCACCTTCTTTGTCAACTAGAACTTCTCCACCGACCAGAATGGTCATTTCTTCCGCCTCTTCGCAATGCTCAGTAGTTGAAGAGCATTCGGCACTTCGAACTCTTCAAACGGTCTATCCTCGACTACAATTCACAGTCACGACCCGAATTTTATTAAACGATAACGAACCTCTTTGCCGACGAGTGTTTGCCTGGTTGGAGACTGCGATTCGAAGACGGACGCCGTTACAAACGCATCAACGCCTTGTCCGAGCTCGCCGAACTCCGTCAAGCGCCACTTCCCGACTTGCCATGAATTACGATTATGATGAATTCGCCAAAAACATTCAACTCGTGTGGTTGCAAGTGAATCCAGAACTTCCGTTCGAGACCTCCTTCCCATCCACTCAACTGTGCGTCGTCAACGAGAGTGCGGATCCAACCGACGATGGAACTACAATGTTCATTAAAAGATTGTGAGCATTCCAATGTCTTCACTGCGAATCTTCGCTAAATGCGGGGAAATGCAGTGACCAAAAAAACCTATTTTTAGTACTGAATAAATGTGAGAACTCTGGATATTATTGTTTGATAATTTTTAATCCTAATTAGTGCCAAAAGTGTGCAGACACTTTTCCCCTCGGTTACGACACACCCCATGGGGTGTTGCCATAACAACTGAAATGAATTTTGCACCCGAATTTCAGGGGGCCATGCGATCTGCGCATGCGTCCCAGTGCAAATCACTGGTTTGCACCCTCGATCTTGACTCTTTTTCCCTTTGCCTTTGACCTGATCACATCATCAACCTCTGCTCACCCCAGACTCGTTGATTTGTGATATCTTCAAAGAGGCACGAAAAAGACTCAACTGAATCATCGACCAGTTACTTGTCCAACTAGGAACGTTGGACACGGTAAATATAAGTCAGTGTATTGATTTTCCCGTGGTTTGACTCGATCGAGGTCAAACTGCGAACTACAGAGAGTAAGACCATGGCATACGAGTCTTACTTTCCCGCCAAGAACAGTGATGATTGAGAAGGACGAGGCCGCTAGTTTCCCGCCGAAACTCAACCGACGCCCAGCCCAGTAACTTTCTAGTCATTAATCTATTTTATTTGTTTAACCATGCGAATAGTATTCAGTTTGATTATAGTTTGTACTTTGGAAAAGTGTGTTTTAATATATATATAACTTTGTCTTGAAATAAAGATTGCATTTAAATTTGAAAAGCGAATGAAACAAGTCTTAACTTATTTCATTCCAACCTTCGCAGATGAGAGTAAGTTCCTTTATCATAACCCCTAGGCAGCAGCCACGAGTAAGCCTGTTCTACAGCATCACCTCGCGATTCATAATTATTTGAATTCGCGGACTTTTACTTATTCTATTATCATTTGCAGTTATTGTAGTGTTAGAAATCGTGATCGCGACACACTAAGGCAAGGGATCAACTCTAGCCATACCAAACTGTGCCAAGGAGCTGTGCAGGACACAAAGCTACCTTCTACTAAAAAGCGCCGAGCTCCGCTTACTTGACGCCAAAGTTTTGGCTTCACTAACATCGGAGGATGACATCAACCAAGAGATGACCAGGTGCGAGGAGGACTATAACATCAAAGTGAGTGACTGCATTTGTGATCTAGAAGATGTCCTGAGCATCCTTGCTATGCCCGCTCCTACCACACCTCCAGCCGTGGTTACAAACAACTATAATGGTAATGGTCAGCCACACGACGCATCCATGCGCCTACCAAAATACTAGGCCATCAAATATGGCGGTGAACCACTGGACTGGGCCGACTTTTGGAGTAACTTCGAAATTAGTGTTGACTCCAATGAGCACGCCACTAACAAGAAAAAACTAGTGTACCTCAAGTCCTATCTAGTGGGTGAGGCCGCACTCGTGCTTAAAAACCTGCCACCTGTTGACGAGAATTATCCTGTTGCAAAAGAACAGTTGGTTGAGCGTTTTGGACGACCTGACATCCTAATGAGCGCTCATTTGTAAGCACTAGTGACTCTGACGCCAGTGACCAGCATACACGACTCCAAGGCATTAAAGAGACTATGACGAGGTGGAAGGTCATGTGCGTGGGCTCACCGCACATGAACTCATCCGCCATTGACGCAACCTTTTGCCCATTCATATTGGGTGGGCTGCCCCGACAAATCGGACTCGAGTTCAGTAAACAACATCCAGATGGGCAATATAAGATGATTGATCTGCTCGTTCTGATCCGTGCTGAGTTGGTACATCACAACAAGATGGATAATTTTGCCAGCTTGCGGGCCAATCGAGAAGTGAAACCCTCAAGTGTTCCTGAAAAGCAACAACAAAATCGTAAACAGAGTGAAAAAAAGTGCCAATTAGTGTGATGCTGACCACCACTGTGGACTGTATGTTTTGCAAAAAAGAGCATGACCAAACATCCTGCCCTCTGACTGCCCTTGAGCGACGAGACATTGCTGCCAAGCAAGGGCACTGCTTCAAGTGTTTGAGATAAGGTCACAAAACCATTCAATGCACCATTAGGCTTAGCTGTCGTGTGTGTAAAAAACCCCACAACACTTTGGTATGCGACCAGGCTGACCCAAATAAACAGGATGTGATCACCAACTGCCACGTGCAAGCATCGAAATCAAAATCATCACTCCTGGCCACCATTTTTGTGCGAATCAACAATGGCTCACGTTCGTCCATCGTCCAGTGTCTCATTGATCCGGGCAGCCAATGTTCATTCATCCTGTCTCAGTTGGCCACTGATCTTCAATTGAGGTCACATGGGTCCGCAGATGTAACCGTTGCTCCATTTGAGAGTATGAATCCAGTTTCATCGCGAAGAAAAATGTTTGGATTTAATGTGTGTGCTCACAACAATCTCACCAAAACTTTGCATGTAAACGCCATCGAGTCGACCTTCATCACTAAGCCCATCTATGCAGAGCTGCGAGCAAACTTGCGCGATGACCCTGAAAAACAAAATATTGAACTTTTTGATGATAAAAATATTAATCATGATATCTTACTGCTCTTTGGTGTAGATTACATCGGAAAATTAATGACGGGTCAGGTCCAAAAAATTGAAGAAATTGGTCGCAGTTGAAACATTTTTTGGGTGGACACTGATGGGGTCATCATCAATATCTTGGTCTCCACCATGCTGACCAGAGTGTTCAACATCCAGGTTGAAACACGTCTCGATGATGAACTACGCAAATTTTGGGAACTCGAGGCAATTGGGATCCGTCACGAAAGCGAGGACAACACACCTACTGATCGGAACTCATGTGCCCTCCGATTCCGCGAGACCACTTCAAGGTCGCCAGAGGGGCGATACATCGTCGCATTGCCCTGGCTCGTCGATCCCTCCACATTAGCCACAAATTATGACGTTGCTGAAA
>JH431107.1:0-16106 GCA_000239455.1 Strigamia maritima
GGAGGATACATGCTATTGTTGGGCACAGTGCCCATTTTATGGCAATGCCGTAAGCAGACGAAGATTGCGACCAGCACCATGGAAGCGGAGTATGTCACCATGGTGGACTGTGTGAAAGAAGCCTATTGGATATCCTGCATCTTCGAAAATTGTGTTATTTTTAATTCAACCTCTATTCCAACCATCTATGTTGACGCATCCGCCGCAATTCAATTTACACAAAATGAAGTTGAAAACAGTAAAACCAAGCACATTCGGGTTAAATACCATTGGCTTAAGGAATGGTACGCCGATAAATTGTTTAAATTAAGAAAAGTGTCGGGCGTGATGAATGTTGCGGATTAAATATGTTCATTCATTCAAGGGGGAGTGTTGGAGAGTACGAATTTCAGAATTATTTAATTTTATATAATTTATTTTTCTAAGTTATTTTGATGTAAATCCTATTAGTAATTTATTCAAATTTTGTATAACACTTAAGAGTTTGGTCCATTGGGACATAGGCCTAAACATTTTATAGATTAGCCATATTTGTTTTTGTATAGTTTAGTTTGTTTTGATTTTGTTTGTTTGTTTACTTTTGTTAAGCAAGGCATCATGCAGTTGTTTACTTTTTGTGTTTTTGTTTATATTTTGAGTACCTTGCTTTGTATAGAGTTCTTACCTGTATTAGTGTTTGATTTTGCCCCTAGGGGGTACTTATATGTAGTCAATCCAGGTGATTGCAAATGGCTGCCAACAGGTAGTTGGCTAGTCTGGAGTTTTTGTTTTGTAAGTTTTTTATTCATTTATCCATTAAATTAATTTTATGATTTTATTATTTAATGGCTTGTTTATGAGTGTGGCTTATGAGAGCTAGGTAAGCTCAGCCAGAGGACTTACTCACTCTTCCTGTTCCGTGTTCATCATTTCCGAGGTCAGAGGAGTACTAGTGAGTACGCGAAGTGTTTCTCTGAGTCAGCGACCACCTGCAACCTGCTCAAGGCGAGCTATCATGCCAGTTGAGCGCTACGCATGATCCGAAAGTATCAAGCAGTGAAAAACGACCACCCAACAGACTCGTCTTCTGTACCAGCTCCTGCGTCCTCACATTGGATGACTTAGCACCATTTAAGTGGAGATTAGTTGGGGGTTCATTCATTTATAAGGATTGGAGAAGAGAAGAGCATCTGCGTAAAAGTGGAGATTCTGCGGATAAAAGGGTTGACGTTTATTATTATCCAACCGCAGGCAGACTTCGTAGCAAGCTGGAAGTTAATAACTATTGCGCTGAAGTCCACATTCCATTTGATGAGCAAAGATTTATTTTTCAACCCATCGAGAAGCATGAGGGATTTTTGCAAGCATCTGAAAAGTCTGAAGTTACACAACGCCACGCCCATTTTACTATGCGAGAACCTCAGACTTATGATGAAGCCATTAAGTCTACCGAATCTAAGGAATGGAAGCAGGCTATGGATGAAAAGCTTCAAACATTTGTTGATTGAGATGTTTATGAAGAGGTCGAACCACCAACTGGGCACACCATCTTAGGAAATAGATGGATTTACAAGATTAAGAAGAATGCGAATGGTAAAGTAACGCGTTTTCGTGCCCGTCTCGTTGCCCAAGGATTTAGACAAACTTTTGGTGATCTTCTTTTCTGTCGTCAATTTCGTCCTCATACATCTATTCTTTTGTCTGCTCGTAGTACTTAGAGGCTGGGTCGATGCTCACTTAGACGTAAAGTGTGCGTATCTTTATGGAGATTTGGACAAGCCCATCTTCATGAAGATTCCGAAGGGAGCCATGTGTACCAATTCATCACACGTCTGATTTCTGAAGAAGGCCCTATACGGTCTCCACCCATCCGGACGGATGTGGGATGGCGGTACGTTTGTCCGACGCCGTTTGTCCGACGCCGTTTGTCCGACGCCGTTTGTCCGACGCCGTTTGTCCAAATGGTTGTTTGTCCGAAAATTTTCGTACAAACGACCATTCGGACAAACGGTCTTCGGACAAACGGCGCATGATTTGACAAGCAAATAGTCATTTGTCTGAATTTTTTTTTTTGTTTGTTTTTATTTTTATTTACAAGTTTTTTATTATTTTTAATGGCACCAATACGTGCACCATTAGAAGGATGGCTGTGTTCTGATGGTGCTATAATTATGTGAAATTGAATGACATTTGTATTCGTCATAACGCGCCACAAGGATTCCTAAAATTCTTACATTTCCAGTAAATTTTTTCAGACAATTTCTTGCATGTAATGTATGCGTAGCCATCAATACATAATTTGGGATTACCACAGTTTGTTTTCTCCACTGAAATATTCATGTTGATATTTTTGATATATCACATTCAGAATTTTTAGGATTTTTTTTGGAGATTTTGAGTTGTTGTGATGATAATAATAATTAATGATTTACAATTTCATTTATTTATTTATATAGTATACTGTTACGTATACCGGACGTATACCGGACGCCATTTGTCCAACGGAATGTTTGTCCGACGTTGTCTGACGCCATTTGTACGAAAGTACATTTGTCCGAAAATCATCGGACATACGTACCCATACATTTATTTCGGCTTTCGGACAAACGTACTTTTGTACAAATGATCGAACACCAGATGTGGAACCAGAAGTTGGATGGGACTTTATTAGGATTGGGATTCGACAAATTACCAGAATGTAATTGCGTCTACTTATTTGAGAATCAAGCTGTATTACTCGTTTATGTTGATGACATGATTTTATTTGCTGATACGGACCACACGAAGCAGAAGATTTTGAAGAAAATTGAAGTGAACTTCGATATCGTGGATTTAAGTCAAATATCCGGAAGATTTTAGGTGTCGAGTTCATTCGTGATAGCAAGAGATCATTCATGTCACAGACAGCATATATTTTAAAGCTAGCTCGTAAGTATAAATTAGTTCCTAATATCCTGGTTAAGGTTCCTGTTACTGTAGGTACCACCCTTATCCGTGATCCTAATGTACTTCCTAATGAATTTCCTTATCGATCTTTAATTGGTTCTCTTTCATTTTTAGCCTCTCGAATGCGACCGGACATACTCTATTCGGTTATTGTTCTATCCCAGTATAACAGAGTGCACACCACCAAGCATGTGAAGGCACTGATGCAAGTGTTACAATATGTATTTAATACTGCAGAATATTCTATTGATTTGTCACAGTGTTCTTCAGAACGCGTCTGGGCTTATACAGACGCATCTTGGGCTAGTGATCCACTTACTTCATTAAGCTTTGGCGGATTCATTGTGTTCTTAGATGGTGCTCCTATAGTCTGGAGTTGTAAGAAGCAATCCAGTGTTGCCTGTAGCACAATGGAAGCCGAGTTTGTCGCGTTGGTTAATTGCGTACGAGAAGTTTATTGGTTATGTAGTGTATTTGAGGCTTGTTATTTGTTCAACTATTGTTCCATTCCAGTCATTTATTCTGATGCAATGTCAAGCATATAGTTTACTACTAATGATGTAGGAAAATAGTACGAACAAAACACATTCGTAGTAAAGTTACGTGAATGGTATGATTGTGAACGCTTTGATTTACGTAAGATACCTGGGGAATTAAATGTTGCCGACATTTTTACCAAATGGCTTGATGGTAGTCGGGTTCGGTTCTTATGTACTAAAGTTTTCACGGATCTTTGAAGTGTATTATTTTCTAGTTTTTTATTGTATTTTTGTATATCTTTGATCCAAATATGTCTGGATCATTGGGGCATTTGTTGGGGTTTAATGCTCCAGATATAATATTGTTTATTTATGCATTTATTTACAGGCGTTATTTCGGTTGGGCTGTGTTGGCCAACAATCAGTAGTTTGGCTGACACATATTGTTAATTACGCGTATATTTTGTACTATAAATTCTGTATTATTTGTGCATGCATAGTTGTATTTGTAATGCATCAATTGTATTTCATTTACTGTTTGCTAATGTGTTAGCTTTAAGTTTTGTTAACAGATGGCCTTGCTTCATGGTTCAAGAAGCAGTGGCATCATGCAGCCCTGAGTCTGTCACATAACACTCACAACTCACATGCTTCTCTCTCAACCTGCCAAGATGGCTGTTTTCATGAGTTAGTGGCTCATGAGGTTTTTATCAGACAATATATTATTTTATGTAAGTCTTTGTTATTTATTTAAACATTATTGGGCATTATAAGCTTGATTAGAGCGGCCCTACACTGGAATCAACTCCAACAAGTGTCTACTATTATCCTGGATCATCACTCCAACTTCGTGCTCTTCAAGGTCAAACCTGGGTCATCCAGTCTATGCATTAAGACTCTTAGGCCACATAAAACGCTTCCACTACATTTTTAAGAGTTTTTAACAATTTCTAGTTGTCTTATAACTAAGTCTGTTATTTGTTTGTATATTTTGCCAACAGATGGCGCCGGTATAACTTTAGGTTTGCCCTGTTTAGTAGTCACATGACATCTTACACTGTCTCATGCCATGTGACATCACACACTGCCTCTAAGGCCAGCCAAGATGGCTGCTCCTATGTGCTCTCTTAATTTCTTAGTTTGTAGTAAGTTTTTATATTACTTGGCAATTAAATTGTTTTGGTTTTTACTTTTTAGAAACCATTGAGTCATTCTGTGTGTCTGTACTCACGCGCGCACATCGCGAGTAAGCCTACTCATTTTCGTACATGGCGTTTGCTCATCACTCACGTACTCACATCAACGCTTCCACTACTTAATAAATGGAAATTCGAATAGTTGTTAGTGATTTATGCTGGGCGCAGACCTGCAGCGATCCGCATCGCGTAGCGTTTTGCCCCGTGATTCGCGACAGTGAATCGCCTCTGCTACAGCAGACTTGGCGCGAACAAATTGTTCCAAAAATATTTGTTGCTATGACAATTATTTTGGAACAATTGTTGAAAAAACCAACAAAATGGAGCAATTAGAACATGTCATGCAATACTCGCATCCCATTGAATGCGATTTGCATCACCTGTGAAAAAGTACACAGTGGCTGTACTTTTTTCAAAAGTACATTCTCTGATAGCGCAACGGAAATGACGTTTTCTGCACATGCGTAGAGCCATCCGCTATTCGAATGCGACGTGAATCGCTGCATGTCTGCGCCCAGCATTAGTGTTAATATATTTCGTTTTTATTTGAATTTGTTCTATTTATTTATTATATTATTATGTTGTATATGTTACCAGTAAGTCACGGTATGATTTTATGTTTAGTATTATTTTATGTATTGGCCATTCTAAGCCTCCGTAGATTTGGCACCAGTTGTCATGGTTTTTAAACAAAATTTAGCACTCACGTTTTAGCGTTTGTTCTGCACACACCTGGCTCATTATTTCTGCGTGTCAACACAGATTTCAGCTCTACTTTGCTACATTTTAATATGATTATGGGTTTCAGCAGGTTTGCTACTGCATTCCAATGCATTTAAGAGGATTTTCTGTGTTTTTGAGCTTTTTTTGCACTCATTTTGTGTCCGGAGCCAGACAGGTGTTTTTTGAGGTCTATCTACGAGTCGTACGCACAATTTTTCGAGGCCTAATGCGGATTTTCGAGGCCTAAACGTGAGCTGTATTAGTTTGTCTCCGCTCTTAGCGAGACAAACAAAGGTATTTATATCGTTATTTCGTGTTTGGGCATTTTACTGCCATTTATTTATTTTTTTTGAGTACGAGCACCATTTTTCATCGTGTCCATATTAATCCATATAATTAATTTGTTTAATTTTTGGGATCACGTTTTTGTTCAATATGACTGAACGTGACAGTGTTTTAAGCTTTAAGAAGCTTAATGAACACAATTTTGTTAGTTGGAAGCGGTCTGACGGTGACGTTTTTAGTGGCGCCGCCTATCGAGAGTGTGGCGAACCTATGCCACAGAGATCAACACCACATGCACATCAACCAATCACTCCGCCATTTTTCAAAGCAGCGAATATATTCTACTATATTTATATAAATCGGTCCCTGCAATATCTGGTTGATCTGTGCCACATTCACCTCCCCCGGACCCGCCAAAACCAGGTCGTTGCACGATAATTAGACATCTCTTTGCATCCGAAAACGTGATCAATGTCCTCCCTCACTTCCTTGCACACCCGACACAATTGCCAGGAATCCTCCATCCACCAAGCCCCACCACGAACCCATCCACCACATCGTAATTACATCCAAATTTTTCTTTGATATTCAGAGTTTTTCGGGTCAGTTAAATAAGTTTCTCTGCCAAATATAGTTTTTATTTCCTTGTATCTCGGACAGTAAGATGAACAATCAACACGAGACCACGTTTTCTGAATTTCTTGCGACATCAAACTCTTCAGTATATCTTCCATGTTTACTTTTATTCTTTCTAAGTCCTCGGGCACTCTAAGCAATTCTAATAATGTTCCATTTCCTGCCTCTTTAATTATCCGATCCAAATCACAATGCCAATTACTTTTTTGTACTTCTTCTTTCAACATGATCCGGAGACAAATCCTCGGCCATCGGAAGTCTTCCATCTTGAGTATGTCCACAATATATTTAAAAACTCGTTTAACAGTAAGAATCCTAACGTCATATTCAGCCAATTCCATTTTCCAGACGTAGTCTGGACAGTTACGATTAGCTTGCAGAGCCATTTTCATGTAACGTCTATGGACCCTTTCAGTGTCTTGTCGCCCTCTCAGTACCCAGATTTCCACACCATAGAATAATACTCAACCCTGCTTAGCCTGCTTAGCCTGCTTAGCAAGTAAAGGGTTAAGTAAATTCATTGATCCGAAACATGCAGTTGTTGCCGGGGCAACCGCAGATGTCGTTACACAATTTGATACGGATCAATCCAAAGCGGGTGGAATAATTTTTCTTGGCATTGAAGATAAATTAAAATGTTTGTTAGATGGTTTAGTGGGACCTGTTGAGAGATGGGAAAAATTAGGAAAAACTTTCGAATCCAAATCTAAAGCGCGTATTTCTAGATTGTTAGGGGAATTTCACTTGGCGCAATGAAGGAAAATGCATCATTTTATTTCTCAACAGAATAACCCAATTAGCTAGAGATTTGGAATTAGCGGGCAAGAAAATTTCAGATGATGACGTGGCATTCAGGATGACCTGTACCCTACCACCCCAATATCACAAAGCAGTTAGCGTAATGCATCGCTGGCCTGATACAGATTTTATTCCTAGTAAAGTTGAGGCAATGTTAATCGAGGAATTCGAAAATTTGAAAGCAAGAGATGTGCAATCAAATAATAACGGGAATAAAACAGGGAGTAGTGAGGATAATGCTTTATCTACAGATAAGAGAAGGTCCAACAAGAATAAGTCCAATACGGGAATTATTTGTTATAATTGTGGAATAAAGGGACATTATTCAAAGGATTGTCGGAAGAAATCGAAGAAGGAAGTTACTTGTTCGATTTGCAAGACTTTAGGCCATTATTCTGCGTCCTGTAAGAGGGGCAATTCCAACGTTGCAAGTGGGGATGGCTCTGCGTCTTTTTCAATGGCACTAGATGAAGACGCCCTAATTATCGATACAATGAGTGTGTCATCGCCAGATAACGAAAGGATCTGGGACACGGGTTCAGGCACACATTTATGTCACGATAAGAGTTTATTTTCACAACTATCCATAGGGAAACCTTATCAAATGAATGCGTATTCGGGGACCATTAATGTCGAAGGAGTAGGTACCGTCAAATTTACTCATTTGATTAACAATGAAACCCGGAAAATAGTTTTAAACAATGTGGGGTTTGCACCGACTGGTAAAAGAAATTTAATTAGTGGTTCACGTGTTATGGAAGCTGGATGCACGTGGATGCAAACAAGACGAAATATTGGTTCGTAATAAAGTTAATAAACCAATATTAAAATTTACTAGAAGTAAAGGTTTGTTTAAGTTGTCTGCAACTGGATACAGTTCTGATTCCAATGAAGTTAAGTCAACTTCAATTAATGGAAATAAAGTTAATGTTATCGAAAATAAATCAATTGGGGATTTAGAGTTATGGCATTGAAGAATGATGCATACTAATATTGATTCGATGGTTAGTATGTCAAAAGGGGATATTGCCAGGGGTTTACCCAAGTTGGTTAAAAAGGAAATGAACTGTATCACATGCATTAAAACTAAACAAACAACATTACGGCAAAGCTAAAACTAAAATTACATCATCGGGGGTTTTAGATTTAGTACACACTGATGTATGGGGACCCACCAAATACGAAAGCAAAGGTGGTGCAAAATATTACGTGTCTTTTGTGGATGATTATACTAGATGGGTTAAAGTATATGTGATGAAATCAAAATATCAGGTTATCGATTGCTTTAAAGATTATATTGGTTACATGAAAAGATTAACGGGAGCTAAAATTAAGCGTTTACGGTCCGATAATGGGACAGAATATTGTAACGATAAATTAAAGCAAATTTGCAAAGCCCATAATATCAAACACGAAGTCACGAACATATATTCACCACATATGAATGGTGTGGCCAAGTGCTTTAATCGGTCAGTCATTGAGGCATTGAGGGCCACTATTGTAGATGACAATATGGATCGAATGTGGTGGGCAGAAGTACTTATGGCCTACACACATGTTAAGAATCGTTTGAGTCAGAAGTTATTAGAGAGCCAAACACCTTATGAGCGGATATTCAACCGTAAACCCAATATACACTATTTTCGAGTGATAGGTTCTACGTGTTATCGTTTGTTGCCTAAGACTCAACGGGACAGCAAGTTGGGTCCTGTATCAAAGGAATGTATTTTGATTGGATATTCATGGAACACCAAGGGCTACAGGGTATATGATCCTGAGGAAGACAAAGTGTATAATACTCAAGATGTAAGATTCATTGAATCTTCGTATGCTGATGCAACGAAGAATTCTATTAGTTTTGGACCGGATGATAATGGGAACCGGGGGAATAAACCTGTTAATCCAAGTCCTAATCCCAAGGTGACTTTACCTATCCCAACTTCT
This sequence comes from Strigamia maritima, assembly GCA_000239455.1. Taxonomy (NCBI): domain Eukaryota; kingdom Metazoa; phylum Arthropoda; class Chilopoda; order Geophilomorpha; family Linotaeniidae; genus Strigamia; species Strigamia maritima. Next base: position 8,987 of record JH431107.1, read on the forward strand.
TCAATTCCAAAGGTAGTTGTTAAAGATGAGGGGCAGTCAGGGTCTATGGGCAATTGGGATAGAGTGGTTAAACAGCGTCCAACTACTGGACAGCATCCTAACCGTTATGATGCAACCTTATCATACCAAGGCCAAAAATTTCGTTCAGCTAAATCAGTTATGAAATATTGTGAGGACAATAAGATTGATTACTCGAGGAAAAGTGTTAGGGATTCCTTCAAGTATAATAATCCTTATATGGGTCCATGGGACATACGGAATGTTAGCGACGGGGGGGGGGGGCGACGGATCCTCCTGATGCTGATTCACCTGATGAATCACACTTGTCGTCAACATCCGTATCTAATTTAGTTGATTTGGCTGTTTATTTCGAGGGTTTGAAATGTTCCAATGTGGATTTGGCAAACCCACTTATGTATTCTGAGGCCATAGCTTCTCCTGATAAGTGATTGGAAAACAGCTATGGGCGACGAAGTTGAGACTCTCAGAGAGAGAAATGTTTTCAAAGAAGTTGATAAGACTCCACAAATGAAAGTACTAGATCATAAATGGGTTTTTGTTTGTAAGAAGAATGCCGAGGGCAAAGTCATACGCCATCGCGCACGACTTGTTGCGAGAGGTTTCTTACAAAACTATGGTACGGAATTTACCGAGGTATACAACCCTGTCGTTAATTTTATCATTGTTAGGTTGTTCTTTGTTATTCTAGTATTATTTCTTAAGTGGGTCGATACACATTTAGATGTTAAATGTGCTTTTCTGTACGGTGATCTGCCTGAAGACATTTATATATCTATTCCTGATATTTTGGGTGTCTAATTTGGGTGAATTATCTAAAAGATTTAGTAATTATGTTTTTAAGAAGGTTGCCGAACCATTTAAGGTTGGTTTTGATCTAGCTGAATTGAATCTTGAGGGTGATGTTTTGGATGCGAGTCAGTATCCATATCGAACAATGGTTGGCATATTGTTATTCATCTCGAGGTACTCAATTTTTCTATTGCGATTGGCATTTTGGCACGTTATAATGCCAAACCAAAGCTTATACATTGGAACCGTATAATGCATTTGTGGAATTACGTAGTGAGCACGAAGGATAAGTGTATCCATTTGAGTGGGAATTCCAATTTGAAAGTTAATTGCTATGTAGACGCAAGCTGGGCAACAACAATACCAGATAGAAAATCCGTAATGGGTTATTTGATAATGATTGGAAATTTGATTCTTTGGCGGACAACAAAGTTTAGTGACTATGAGCGCTATGGAAGCTGAGCTTATAGCATTATCAGAGTTAGTTAAGGAGATTATCTGGTTTAAACGTTGTCTAGATGAGCTAAGTAATGTTCAGAACTTAGATTTTGGAGGAATCGTAGTAAATTGTGATAACCAAGCCGGTATGCATTTTATATGAAATGGTGTTGAAAATTCCAAAACTAAGTATATCGATGTTAAACTGCAATTTGTTAGAGAGCATTACAGTAGTGATTTATTTAGTTTAAAATATATCTACAGTAAAAAGAACTTAGCTGATATATTAACTAAACGTGTAAATAAAGAGAAAATAGTAGAACTATGTAAATACTTAGATATGTATAATTAATAGTTTGTTTTATTAGAGGAATAAATTCAAACGGGGGAATTTGTTAATATATTTCGTTTTTATTTGAATTGGTTCTATTTATTTATTATATTATTATGTTGTATATGTTACCAGTAAGTCACTGTATGATTTTATGTTTAGTATTATTTTATGTATTGGCCATTCTAAGCCTCCGTAGATTTGGTACCAATAGTCATGGTTTTTAAATAAAATTTAGCACTTGCGTTTTAGCGTTTGTTCTGCACACACCTGGCTCATTATTTCTGCGTGTCAATACAGATTTCAGCTCTACTTTGCTACATTTCAACAATTAGTCGGTATTTCGAGGTTATTATCACTTGGTAATTTTCCCCAAATATTGGATCGTCACATGTGGAGGTTCTACCGAGATCTGGTTGCAATTTTGTGGTGTGGAAATTGCTAGCCGGCAGGTCGTATACTTATGTGGGTAACACGACTTGCCCCGTCGTATAGGCATTTATCATGTGATGTGTGATGTGGTCAAGTGACCACAAAATATTATCCCTGATAAACTATATACATCTAGTCATATAGACATTAATAAATAATAATTCCATTTTATTCAAATAAGGTTAAGGATACAGCCAATAACAAAATAGCGTTGTATGAATTAGGACAGATGTGTGCGTAATTTTCGATGAGATGATTATATTTCTGCGGATTTTAAACGTCTTTTCGTGAAATAATTGCACATCTGAGTTACCGAGCTAGGGTATTTGGTTCGCATCGAAATTTAGAGTCTTTTATTTCTACGATTAACTTCATCAGAGTTGAGTTGTACTTTACATTGGCCAATTCGAAACTTCTTCTTCCATCGGGTTACATCATTCCATGGAGGCGCTAGTTGGGAGAGTTGTCACTCTTTTGGTCTGTGAGTTTTATTAGTATTTCTGCATGAACGTGGAGCTCGTATGAAACTCAATCACACCGTGGTAGGACCATTACATTTTTCAGTGTAGGGCCACACGTGATTGATGGTGAGATGTGTCTGTCTCAATTCTGCTTTGAGATTTGATGCATAAGTTGAGTTAAAAAACCCTGACGCCAGTGTTCCACGCACTAGTAAAAAGAAGGAAAATAATCCAAAACAGACCAAAAATATACCGATACTAATTAAATACATTTTTTTTGGATTTAACTCTTAAGTGGGTTCGTTGACTAGACACAAAGGTTTTCCACGTGAAAAACCTTTGTCTCTAGTCAACGAACCCACTTAAGGACCACACTCTCCAGGACACCCCATGGAGTTTGTTCCATTGTGGTTCGCCTTCGTCATTCCTCCAAGCCGATAATTGTCCAAGTTACTTCTGATTTGGATCAGTACCAGTCAAGGACGGTTATTGCCGTTCTCTGATTGGCTCTCTCCCCAAAGTTGAGCTTGACGGGACATCCGGAATAACCAGGGTTTAAATATTCACGTCACAGGAAGTTTCACCTCTTTCTGCTTATAGTACTCGTTATATACAGTTTGATTTTTGTCCTACCATTTTTCGAGTATATCTTATTTCACTTTCAATAATCTTTACATGGCTTCTACAATGAGTCCCTGCATTACGGGTGCCATGGGAAGAACCGGCCAAGCTGCGCTAGAGAACACCTTGCCCCAGGGGCCACTTCCATACCATGAAGATGTTCACGAGGACGTCCAAAGAGAAGAAGTAGTGCGTACGGACCGACAGGAGATGTCGGACAAACCCATCCTGTCTACATTTGTGATCTGCAAATGCTATCGCGTCTACCTTGTCAAGTGGCAAAGGTGAAGCGAGTTCGAACGCAAGTATGTTCGAACAAGCATGCAGATACTATGTGTTGCAATATTCTGATTTTATGTTTAAATTTATTCTGAATTTATTATTATATAAGTTCTTCTTTATTGATATTGTGTTAAATATATTATTATTATTATTATTATTATTATTATAGTTTTATTGTGCTCAAGAAAGAGAAGTTACATTGGAAAGAAGAGACAGGAAGACTATTGTATGTTTAACAGGTGCTTGTATATGAGCCGTGACAAGTGTTTACAGTGGTTTTTACATGCAGCATTAGAGCAATTAAAAATGACAAAGTGAACTTCATACGGAAGGTCGTTCCACATGAGACAAACGCGATAAAGGAAGGATTTAGAAAGAAAAGTAGAACGTTTGAAGGTTAGTTCAAGTGAAACGACGGGTCCGCCTAACATTAAGTTGGGAGCGAAAGTAATGAGTAATGAAGTGACAGGGGTTAGAAGAGTCATGGCAATAGCATTGAGATCTCCAAACTTAAGTAAATTATCCAGATTCAGTAACCCTGATAGTGTGCAGGCTTTTGTGATAGAGGCTTGCTGTTGAAGGCGAAAAGCAACTCGTATCACTCGATTAAAAGCAGTGCGTAAAGGTGTAAGACGTAGGGCAGTCAAGGGAAACCAGATGGGAGATCCAAACGTAATAACTGGATAAAGTTTTGATTTGATAACTTGGACTATTTCTTTAGCAGTGAGGGTCTTACGGAGACTTTTAAACAGGTAAATAAGTTTGTTAGTTTTGGAGGTAATAAACAAAATGTGGGGTGAAAACAAAAAATGGCTGTCAAATAAGACATCCAAAATTTTAGTAGACAGATGGTCGGCAGTTTTCTTATCAATCAGAAGGATCTGAGTTTTGTCTTTATTGAGCCGCATATCATGGTTGAGGTACCAATCATCCATGAGATTCACATCACTATGAATCAAGCTGAGATGCTCGGCAGTGTGAAGGCAGAGGCAAGTGGTGTGTAGAAAGACATCATCAACAAAGCCTAAAACAGAAGTAAGAAAACGGAGGTGAAAGAGAGCAGTAAGAAAGGCAACGAAAAGAAGAGGTCCCAACTTTGAGCCTTGAACGGTCCCACGTGTCGATGGGTAGCAGTTTTTGGCGGCATCACATGTGATAGTCATGCTACGGTCAGATAGGTAAGAGACAAGGAGGTCAAGGCATTGCCCACCAAACCCAAGAGTCTGAAGACAGTCAGTAATTAAAGCGCGAGGAGGAATGTCAAAAGCTTTAGAAACATCGGTTTTGGCAAGTAGAAAGACCAAGTCAGCATCGAGTACAGCTACAACATTAAGGTAAATAGTTAACAAAAGGTGAGAGCAGTTGACTTGGGGTTTGACTCCATATTGGTTAAGGGGTAAACAGCGAAGTATACGTGGCCGTATCTGCAAAAGAACGCACTGTCGAAAATTTTACTAATGTAAGGGAGGACAGAGATGGGACGGTAATTACTGATTAAATTATGATCATCCGATTTAAATATGAGGACAATGGTGGCACATTTCCAACCAAGTGGATAAGCGCTACTATTAATAATTATATTGAAGAAATTAATGAGTTGGGGTATGAGGGCGGGGAAAATGATCTTAGCAACAGCACCTGGAATACACTCAGATTTCGGGGGAGATTTAGTATTGGCCATACCGTAGCCAAAACAATGTCATTATAAGTAACTTGGTCGAAAGTGTTGAAAGAACCCTCGGGTATATATGTGTCCAGTGAGTTACTGTACAATTATGTTTTTGTATATATTTGTAATTTGGCCATTCAAAGCTTGTAGTTTTAGAGTTATTTTTAGTCTTAATAAAATTTATCACTCGCGATTTTGCTAGTGACAAGACAACTGTGTCCTGTTTATTCCGGCTCCAAAGATTGGATTTTTCCTCACCTGTTTCCAGCATCAAACAACACTATGGCATTGCAGCCAACAAATTATTGAGTCTGAACAAGCTGTTCACACATGTGAATCGAAATCTGGAACTAATCATGTACAAGAATAAACTGAGCTTTTTTGATTATATGGAGAAAGAAGGCTTATTCGATGTATCGATCATCACACCCATAGTGAGTCAATCTTTGGATCAAGCGCAAAACGGGTCTGATCACAACTACTCCATGAACACCCAGAGTAGGGCGTCGTGTGCAACGAGAAATCTCGCTCCGTGCAACTGTGGACAGACTCGTTCCTCCAGTCAAGTGAGAAGAGCTCCATCGGGGCCTGTCGATACTCGTCATATAAGGGGCGACTTCTTACGTAAGGAGGAACTTCGGACGAGGTCCGGGCATCCGAATGAAAACTCCAACCATAATAGAGATGATCGACGTAAGAGGGAGAGAGAACCTTTGAATTTGAAAGGCCATTCCTCCTGTTGGTTTTTAGTTGTATATATTATATGTGATATAGTCCTGTATGGTCTGTATGTCCTTTTAGGCACCTGTAGTATGTTCTTGGTTTTGGCGCCCTCTGTGGGTGTGGTTATGTATTACTCACTTACTCTTTTAACCTGGGGGCGCTACAAGCAACGAATACAAGATGGATGCTTTTTTTCCCTCTCGGATCATCTGAAGTTGAAAAAGTTAATTATCAAATCTAGAAGTTAGGAAAATAACAATATAGTGTCATTATTGTGTTGCGGAATTGCGAGTAGTGTTTGTTTGCTGTTGACAATTGATTTCTCATTGATATCGAGCGTGAAGAAAAGGGTTAGGCCTAAACTGTGAATTGTTGAGTTGATTGCGGTGGTGTCGCTCCAAACGTGTGCGATACTGACGGAGTAAGTACTATTTTTTTTCACTTACTCTTTGTTGACTCTCTGAACAGCTCGTGACCTTGAATGACCTTGGACGCGCAGTGGAATGATGTCCAAATTGAAAAAGTGCTGTTTGACAAAAACCTTCAAAAGTTTGGCTCGGTTTTCCTCGAATATCTCCGCAACCGTTTGTCGAATCCAGATGAAATTGGCATCAAAAGATTCGTCTCGTTCTTGCGAATCTTTTCCATATATGTATATTGTCCAACTATGCATCTACGGGCCGGGAATTGATGTGAAACAAACTGCAACCTTTTTCCAACTCAAAATGGCGACCTACTGCAAAAACCGTTAATAACTCCGCGACGGTTAGGCCTAAGTTGATGAAACAAATACAGTTCGATGCGTCTCGCCCGTGCGCTTTTAATAGTGCCAATCTCAACTCTCTAGCACCAAAATTCGCTGAACTGTGAAGCGATAATTGTAACCCCGCAGATGAAGCTTCTTGAAATTTTCTGTAATTGAAGTCGTCGCAAATACGCAAATAACTCAGCGACAAATAGGCCTATCGGAGTGGGACAAACGCCATTTTGTTCCTCTCGGCGAGGCCTATCCAATGATGCTAGAATCACGTCTGTAGCTCAATTTAGCGACGAACGGCGTGCACAAAATCGTAACCTTACAAAACCTAAAAGTGTAACATGTTATCAGTGTAATTAAACTCTCTATTTGAACAAAATAACATATAAGGTTTATTTAAAAAGGGAAAACGAGGACCTGCTCAGGTTAGACTACTGTGAACCAGTCATGTCCGTCTAGAGCAAGTGTCTCTACAAAGTTCAGTCAAGACTTATATAACTTCTTGTCACATGACAAGAACATGTGACAAGCACAATGTAGAAGACAAGCTAAGGCAAGGCAGTAGATGAGACACATTGCTTCCACTGCTAATGCCA
>JH431107.1:16126-48584 GCA_000239455.1 Strigamia maritima
TGATGAAATTGAACGTCCTCTCAACAACTCAAAGGGAATTTTGTTACCTAACAGTTTGTGGGAAACTCTATTAATTAAATTTGTATATGAAAGGGCTAACTCTGCCCATAACCTGTAAGGCAAACCAGTACTGTTGAACAATAAACCCACTTTGTTTAAAATCATACTGTTTGCATGCTCCGCTATTTTCTCTGCACTAGTAACTGATTCTTCTGTCCCCAACAACACTATACCTAAACTGTTTAAGTAATCTCTGAAATCATTTGTAATTAAATCAAATCCCTTGTCTAATTTCACACTTAAGATTTTGGAATTGCTGAAATATCTCACACGCTTAGCAAAAACCCCAAAAACTTTGAAAACCCGCTTTACGCTAGCTAGGGGATAAACCCATGTGTATTGTGTAAATCCATCGACTATACATAATAAGAATCTCGCACCTCCCAACGATTGGGTATCACATGGCCCCCATAAGTTTAAATGTAATAATTCAAAAGGTTTGCTAGGAAAAGCATCACTCTCTGACTGTAACTGGTCTGGTTTCGGTATCTCTCGCTTATGCACATTCTTCTTTAAATTTGTAACCCGGTCATGACTAATGGAATTTTCACTCTTCTTATTCCGAATCAACTTTACTCTCTTAGTGTTATCATTATTAACTGAAAATGTCAAATCTGGTGCCTTAGGACTAATGTGGGTGACATTCTTAAAATTTTCAAAACTCACACACTTTTTTACTTTGGAATGACCAGACAATTCATTTGATTCATTAGAGCGCATGTCCGCATCACACTGATGTGATACATCTAAACTAATATCATGGTCAACTACAATGTCGTTCTCTGTGGCCAGAGTGTGATCAACATGTGTATCAATTTTGCCTGGCTGTGAAACCGGCACACACTTCACTGGGCCTACGACTCGATACAACCCATTATCGAGCATCCCAAGCAACGACAATACAGAGGAACCATGAGAATATACACTTAAACAAGAATCAAAAATCTCAATTTTGCACTTGGCCTGATCCATCTTACCCACAGAAGTCTTTGACATAATAAACACTTTTTAAAGTAATCGCACTCTTCGCACCATTAATGTCTAATAGTAAATATACAGTTCCATGTCCAGTGATCCAGGATGAACCTTTTTCCAATTGGAGTCGCACTGGCACAATTTCTTCAAACTCACTAAATAAATCACGCTGTCCACACACGTGATTTGATGCACATGTGTCTAAAAACCAGACATTTGAACCATTTGTCACACACTCACTACTTGCGATCGTTGAACTTTCATTTAATGTCGGCTCACACACTTTGGCAAACCATGCATTGACTGATGCATGTGACTCTAACTTCTCACTCAGCTGGCGCTGACGTCTGCTTCGACCACAACCATTTCTTTGACCTCTACCTCTCGGGTAGGGGAATCTGGACACTCACTAGCATAATGACCTGTTTTCCCGCACGCATAACAAGTAATGCCATCCAGATAAGCTTTTGAAATTGTTGAAATGCCATTCTCGGTGCAATCACGTGCAAAGTGTCCAACCGTGCACAATGGCCTTTTTGAATCTGACTTCACACTCACTTCACCTTTTGACGTAATCGCCGCATCATGCTTAACGGACTGCTGTTTCTGGGCCGAGAGATGTGCTGCTGCCGCTTTGAGGCTATTCTCACCAATCACGACCAAATGGCGTTGGTTACTTTCCATTAGAAGAGCTGTTGAAACTTTGTCGTACGTGAACTCATCTTTGCTCCACCGGTATATGGACTGGACCTGGTTCTCGTACTCCTTGCCGACCCTGCTGATTAAAAGATAAGCCCTTATCGAATCCTCTGGCTTCAACTTGGTGTTCGCTCCGACCAAGTCATCCTCAGCTTTATCAAGGCGGCTGATGAAGGAATCAAGCTCTTCTCCATCCTCTCGACGCATGCAATAGAAAGTCTCAACCAAACTTGCCTCTCGAGCAATAGAACTGGGCTCGAACAGCTTCTTTAAATGTTGCCACACCAGCTGTGTGGTTTCATGCTTCATCGCCGCTGGTTGAAGTTGTGGCACAATCGATTGCAGCACAATAGCCCTGAATTTGTCCTTCTCTCCGTCATATTTGTCTTTCTCGGCCTGAGCTGCTGTGGCTGGAGGTTCTACATTTTTTCCAGTGGCAAACCGCTACAACCCCTTTTCCTGGAGCAATAGCTGGACATCAATAACCCATTGATTGTAGTTTAACTTGTCCAGTTTAGCTATGCTGGCCACAGCTGACTTTGTAATATCCTTGTCTGACATTACAAATCTGAAAAATAAGAGAAAACCGGCAATAACTGTTCAAATCTAAATTTTGAGGTGTTTTACCTTATATTGCCCAAATGTTAATATTGGGCAATTCTCCAGCATGATGCATGAGCGTAACCATCCTCTGCTACCAATTGTTGACTCTCTGAACAGCTCGTGACCTTGAATGACCTTGGACGAGCAGTGGAATGATGTCCAAAAAGTGCTGTTTGGCAAAAACCTTCAAAAGTTTGGCTCGGTTTTCCTCGAATATCTCTGCAACCGTTCGTCGAATCCAGATGAAATTGGCATCAAAAGATTTGTCACGTTCTTGCGAATCTTTTCCATATATGTATATTGTCCAACTATGCATCTACGGGCCGGGAATTGATGTGAAACAAACTGCAACCTTTTTCCAACTCAAAATGGCGACCTACTGCAAAAACCGTTAATAACTCCGCGACGGTTAGGCCTAAGTTGATGAAACAAATACAGTTCGATGCGTCTCGCCCGTGCGCTTCTAATGGTGTCAATCTCAACTCTCTAGCACCAAAACTCGCTGAACTGTGAAGCGATAATCGTAACCCCGCAGATGAAGCTTCTTGAAATTTTCTGTAATTGAAGTTGTCGCAAATACGCAAATAACTCAGCGACAAATAGGCCTATCGGAGTGGGACAAACGCCATTTTGTTCCTCTCGGCGAGGCCTATCCAATGATGCTAGAATCACGTCTGTAGCTCAATTTAGCGACGAACGGCGTGCACAAAATCGTAACCTTACAAAACCTAAAAGTGTAACATGTTATCAGTGTAATTAAACTCTCTATTTGAACAAAATAACATAAGGTTTATTTAAAAGGGAAAACGAGGACCTGCTCAGGTTAGACTACTGTGAACCAGTCATGTCCGTCTAGAGCAAGTGTCTCTACAAAGTTCAGTCAAGACTTATATAACTTCTTGTCACATGACAAGAACATGTGACAAGCACAATGTAGAAGACAAGCTAAGACAAGGCAGTAGATGAGACACATTGCTTCCACTGCTAATGCCATCTATTGATAAAATGATCAACTAATATTGCAAATGCATCACCATTACATCAAGATGGTTATGGTGATGTCAAATAAATATATTAACACTGTTTCATAAGAATGCAATAAGTTTAAACAATAACTTGACAATGATACTATAACAAATCAAGAAAACACACTCTTGTAATTAGACACATGGTAAATGCAACTTGCATTACTCATTGCCTTTCATGAGAAGCAGTTTGAATTTACAAACACCAACACTCTTGAACATATTATTGATTCTATTATTTTTATCTGGATTTATACAAAATACACGAGATGTCAACCTACAAGAAACCTGAGTTGAAGAACAAGAATGGACAACAGCAAAAGACTAAGACGAAGGAAATGGATAAAGAAATACGAGTATCATCGCTGATTCCGCGATCGCCGCTTGCCAATCCGCACAAACGATCGGCCACTTCACCATTATTAGCTTCACAAGATGAAACTGGTATCCGTGACTTACTACTGAGATAAATGCGAATATAAAGTCACTGGATACATGCATGTCAAGGATTGAAGAAAAAGTGGATACCTGGAAGGGTGCGGTTGATGAAAGACTTGAAAAAATTGAATCAGTATTGGAACATCAAGTGAAGACGGTGGAAAAGTTACAGCCAGCTCAATTAGAAGAGAATTTTGGTCAATTGCATAATAATCTGGACTTTCTGAGAGGAAAAGTTGATGCCTTGGAATCTTATTCTAGAAGAGCAAATTTGGTTTTTAATCGAAACCAGGAAGATACTAAGGAATCATGGGAAAATACGGAAGAAAATGTGATTGCTGCTGTCAAATTGCACCTGGATATGGTACCAAAAAGTATTGCACGGGCACACCGGGTAGGAGTGAAAGGAAAGGGCCCTTGACCGATAATTGCAAAATTTGAGTCGGAAAAGGAGAAAAGAGGAATTCTGCTCAACCGTGCAAAGTTTAAAGGTTCGGAGGTATTTGTAGACGAGGATTTCACTAAGGAGATACGACAAAAGCGATACCACTTATTTCAAGAGGCAAAAAAATGCAGACAAGCCGGAGGAAAAGCGACAGTAAGATTCGACAAATTAGTGATCAATGAAGAAATGTACAAATGGAATGATGACCAACAGGATTTAGAATTATTGCCTAAACAGGAAGCAAAAAATGGATTACACCATCGCCCAGCTCGAGCCGAGAAGGGGGAGGGGATGAACACATCAGACTGATAGTGTGGAATGTTGCCGGCCTACGTAATAAAGGACCGTTGTTTTGGGAAACTATCAAGAAAAAAGATATTATTTTGAACGAGACCTGGTTAGAGGAAAAGGAAAATAAGCAATTTTCCAAAAAGTTGGACGACACATTTGGATGGGATTTCCTGCCGGCAACAAGAAGTAACAGAAAGGGGAGAGCCAAGGGAGGGCAGTTGATTGGCGCAAGGAAGAGGCTGGAATGGACAAGGACTTGTGAAAAATGGAAATATGGACTGGTTATCAGATATCAAATCGAATCGGATAGAGGGATTTTGGTATCGGTTTATTGTAATGAGGGGGTAAGGCGGTTAACTGAAGAACTTGACCTAATAATAGAAGAAGCAGAAGATAAGGGATGGCAAGTTATGATTACAGGAGATTTTAATGCCAGGACAGCAAATAAGCAGGTGGATCTGGGAGACAAGCTAGATGTTAGAAATTCGGAGGATGATATTATAAACGATGAAGGAAAGCTCTTATTACAATTTTGTGGTGAGCATTGCATCAAAATTTTGAATGGTATGATGGACGGCGATTGGTTGGGTAAATTTACATCAATTAATATCAGAGGTGCGGCGGTAGTAGATTACAAGCGACGAGTCAGTAGTGAATCGACTGGAAGTACAAGAAAGCACGGAATCTGAATATCTACCGTTGGTTATTGATTTTTTTTGGGATGTTAAGAAAAATATAAAGACGAAAAGAGTGAAGCGAAACCGTTGGTCTTGGGAAAAGGATAAAGGTTTTGAAACTGTTTAACCGGTGCTTGGAATCTAAATTAGTGGCAATGGATATGCCAAGTTGATAGACTCTGTGAATAATATTTTAAATACAACAGCAATGGCCATGGGCCTAACACCGACTCAAGTGACAAACAAAAATCGATCTTGGTTTGATAAGGACTGTAGAGAAGAAAAACGGGAAGTTCGAAGGGCATTAAGAAGGTTTCGTAAGTCAAGAGAGGATGAGGATAGGATTAGCTATGTAAATAAGAAAACGGATTTGAAGAAATTATACCAACGTAAGAAAAAAGAGAAAGAAGAGCAAATGTGGTCATGGATAAAATCCTGTAAAACTGGTGATTAATTCTGGCCAGAAATAAACCGATTTAGATCGAAGAAAAGGGTGAAACAGAATGAAATAAGACCAGAGCAATGGAACAAGTATTTTTGTGAGCTGCTGGAGGATAGTGAGGAATTTGTTGATGCACCAGCAGAGCAGGAACTACTAGATTTAATTGCGAAAGACGATTATCGGTTAGACCAGTGTTTTACCTTGGATGAATTCAACAAGACTTTATCAAGGTTGAAACGAGGTAAAGCACCAGGGAAGGATGACATTTTAAATGAGTTTTGGCGGTCACTCTCCTTGAGATTGATGCTCTTGTTACTAGACGTGATGAACCGTATTTGGTTGGCGGATGTTTGGCCGGACTCATGGCGTGATGGGCTGATTACACCGATTTATAAAACAGGTGATGCGATTTAGCTAATAACTATCGGGGGATCTCTCTGCTAAATACACTCTATAAGATTGTTAACAGTATGATGGCGCAAAGGATCTCCAAATGGTTATTCCTGGAAGACAAATTATCGGAGAATCAAGCAGGGTTTAGAAATAAATATAGTACACGCGACAATATTTTTGTTTTAAATGCCTAATTGAAAATAGAAAAAAAGGAAAGGTGGAAAACTGTACGTGTTATTTTTGGATCTAAAGGCAGCCTTCGACAAGATGGACAGGAAAATTTTATTTGAGAAATTATGGAAGACGGGCATAAGAGGGCGGATGTTAGACAAAATAAGAGCTATTTACCGGAAAACAAGAAATGAAGTTATTACCAACGAGGGACTATCTACTTGTTTTTGGATGATTAAAGGTGTAAGACAGGGATGCCTCTTGAGCCCATGTTTATTTTCAATCTTTATTAATGACATGGAAGATAGATGGGAATCAATGAACATTGGTGGTACGGGTATTGGGCTGTCAAAAATTTTTTGTCTGAAATTTGCAGATGATGTGGCCATTGTGGCTGAATCATGAATTGGATTGCAGGAAATGATTGACTGTCTGGCCAAATATATAACTAGAAACAAGCTTGAAATAAATACCACAAAATCGCAGATTATGATTTTTAGGAGTGGTGGACGAAAGCGAAAGGATGAAAAGTGGACTTATAACGGTGTGGAGTTGACTATTGTGAATTCATACAAGTACCTGGGATTCACTTTTACGACCTTTAATGTAATGACTGAACATGTGAAACAACGAGCTATTAAATCTCAAAGTGTGGTTAATACAGTATAGGGATTGATGAAACGGACTGGAATGCACAACCTACAAAGTAAATTCAAACTATATTCAGCATTGGTAAAATCAGTATTATTCTATGGTGTGGAAATCTGAGTACTGAGAGGACGACAAGACACTGAAAGGGTCCATAGACGTTACATGAAAATGGCTCTGCAAGCTAATCGTAACTGTCCAGACTACGTCTGGAAAATGGAATTGGCTGAATATGACGTTAGGATTCTTACTGTTAAACGAGTTTTTAAATATATTGTGGACATACTCAAGATGGAAGACTTCCGGTGGTCGAGGATTTGTCTCCGGATCATGTTGAAAGAAGAAGTACAAAAAAGTAATTGGCGTTGTGATTTGGATCGGATAATTAAAGAGGCAGGAAATGGAACGTTATTAGAATTGCTTAAAGTGCCCGAGGACTTAGAAAGGATAAAAGTAAACATGGAAGATATACTGAAGAGTTTGATGTCGCAAGAAATTCAGAAAACGTGGTCTCGTGTTGATTGTTCATCTTACTGTCCGAGATACAAGGAAATAAAAACTACATTTGGCAGAGAAACTTATTTAACTGACCCGAAAAACTCTGAATATCAAAGAAAAATTTGGATGCAATTACGATGTGGTGGATGGGTTCGTGGTGGGGCTTGGTGGACGGAGGATTCCTTGCAATTGTGTCGGGTGTGCAAGGAAGTGAGGGAGGGCATTGATCACGTTTTCGGATGGAAAGAGATGTCTAATTATCGTACAACGACCTGGTTTTGGCGGGTCCGGGGGAGGTGAATGTGGCACAGATCAACCAGATATTGCAGGGACTGATTGATATAAATATAGTAGAATATATTCGCTGCTTTGAAAAAATGGCGGAAGTGATTGGTTGATGTGCATGTGGTGTTGATCTCTGTGGCATAGGTTCGCCACACTCTCAATAGGCGGCGCCACTAAAAATGTCACCGTCAGACCGTAACGTCCAGCAAACGACCACTTCCGGTCAGGGCGTTATAAAAGCACGAACTTGCCGACAATCGTTGCCATTCCTGATCCATCTGTGAGTCCGCCTTTAACGCGATCCTTATCGTTGACGGCCACACACGTGTCAGCCGACAAAACACGCGGTGCGAGTAAGAGAAGCCCGATTAAGCAACCCGATTGTCCGATTGAATTCGCGCGCTCCATTTGAGATCGATTTGAGTGCCGAGCTATAAAGTAAGAGGAATTGAATTGATTGTTTGTGTTTGCCAATTGTTATGTTAGGATTAGTTTATTTTAATAAAAGTGTTTGAAATCAAATCACAATTGTTTTTCTTGTTCTTTGTTCCAATCCATCGCGCACGCGGAGAACCGATAGTCTTAAACAATTTAAAAATAAAATTCCACTATACGATCCAAATAAAATTAAATAATGTTTATTAATAGCAATTACAAGTTGATAATATGTCACAATGGTGCCGTGACCAAACCAGCTTTTTAGTTGCAATTTTGCAAAATTTTTGAATTTGAAAATTTTTGACCGCATGGTCAAGTAGGCTTAATTGGCGAAATTTCGCAGTAAATAGAGTGCGTCGATTGAAACTTGTACGGATTCAGTTGTGATTTGAAGATTTATGTGCTTTATTTTGAGAATTCGATTGTAGTGCTAGGATTAAGTTTTTGACTTTTAATAAAAAGTGACTTTTATTTTGAAAAAGTGTGTTTTTGGGTTTTGCAAATTCTGACATTGTTGCGACAGCGTGCTAGGGTAGGGTTAAGATTTTTTTGAGCGCGATATATGAACACGGAACTAGACTTTAGACAACTAGCATATAATTATTTCGAGTTTAGTAAGACTGTAGAAAAATTAGCGTCTGAATATGTAAGCGGCAATTAATGTTGCGCTCAACATGTGTAATTTGATCGCGATGATCCCAAAGTTTTCCGGAAGTAATAAAGCAGGAGGAAGTTTGGTAGAGCGTTTTATTGCGGCGATTAACGAATTTGAAAGTGATTCAGGGCTAACAGGTGCAAAAATTTGTAAGGTAATCAGATCGAAATTTGTAGAAGATGCGAATGTATAGTTAAACGACAGCTATGAAGTGATTAATTGTGCAGATAAGGTTGAGTTTTTCGAATTTTTGCGGGGAAGATTTGGACAGATCATTCCGATCGAAATACACATCGATCAGTTCCAAACGGCAACCCAAAAAAAAGAGGAGAGCGCGGTTAACTTTGCGGCCAGACTTAGGGGTTATCTCGAGCGCATTATGCGAAAACAGAGCGATTATACGGCAAATAAAGATCACACATTAATGACTAGGTTTAAATTGGGATCAAAAGCCGATATTAGGGAAAAAATGGCGATGCAGGGAGACTTTAGTGATTTGCAAGAATGTGTTAACTGGGTGACACGTCAGGAGCTGGTAATGAGTAGTATTGCCAAAACGGCAACGTCAAATTTAGCCACAGCAACAGTTCAGCTGTTCAGCAACAGCCGAGAACCAGAAAAGTGGAAAAACCAGCAGTTAATGAAGTGTAGGTTTTAACAAAGCAGTTAGCGGACTTAAAGGGCCAGTTAGAAAAGATGCAGGTGATTGATGTCAACTCTGGTACCAACCAGTTTGCTTTGAATGACAGGCGTCGACAGAATGATCGATATTGTTTCAAGTGTGGACTTTTGGGTCACATGGCAATGGACTGCCATACTCAAACTAAGAATTATTTGTGCCATCGATGCGATGGAAGGGGGCACATTGAAAAGTATTGCAACATGGCCAAGCAATGGAATAATGACGAGAAAGAGTGGTTTCGTCGTCAAAATGGCCAAAATGATGGGCAGAACAATTCTGGCGGCCAAAACAATGGCGGTCCGAATGGTTCTGGCTATTCAAAAGGTCAGAACATTTATAACAATGGCAGAGGAGGTTTTAATAATAATAGGGGAAACAATTCCGGGTTTAGAGGCAATGGATATAATAACAATAGAGGTAGGGGTAATTATAACCCAGGAAATTGAGGAAATCTGCAATCTGGAAATCAGAATGCAGGTTTCCAGAATGTTCAGGATGCTAGGTACGTGCCGCCATCTAAGGATGGAGGACAGGCCGATTCTACGACAGCTTCAGTTCCTTTAAACTGATTGGGCAGTTGATGTCGCGACCAGACATCGACACAGCCCAAAATGCTGCGAGAATAATCAGTTGGGATGACGAAAATCCCAATGACATTGTTTCCAATTTCAATAAAGTTAAAAAATTATATTTGAGGGGAAACACCGACGAATTGACTTTTGAGCGTGAAAAAGATAAAATTGTGGAAATAGAGCAGGCAGAACCAGTATCGGAGCTGGCCACAAGCGACAGGTTTTCAGAAAATGAGTTGGCATAAATGTACAGATTATTTGACGACGACGATATCATTGAACCCATTTTAGACAGTTTAGGTGAGGGAGCAGTGGAAAGTGAAATACAGGAAAATAGTGTCGAATGTAAAATCCAAAAGTTAGATGGGCATAAAGGTTTCGAAAGTCGGATATAAAACCCCAGAAAGAGTCGGACATGAAGTTCAAAATATTTTAGAAAGTTGTGTCGGACATAAAGATCCATGTATTTTTAATAAAGGTGAATATAAAATTCAAAAGATTTTGGAAAATCCAGTCGAACATAAAGTTCCAGAAATTTTAACGGGTCATAAAGTACCAAAATTTTTAGTCGAACATAAAGTTCAAAATTTTCAAAATGAATTTTTCAAAAGTAGTGTAGGACATGAAGTTCCAGATAAAGTGGTCAAATATGAAATTCTAAAAATAAATTATGGGTGCGAATTAATAGTTGACTTTGATTTTGAAGCAGAATACGAGAAAATAAATGTAGACAAACTAATAAAAGAAGTGGAAGATTTATTAGCAGACAATTCAGTAGCACTTACAATAAAATCTGAGAAGAAATTGTGCATAGGTGTCCACAATCAGTTGGCCGATGAAGTTGAAACTGTAGATTCGATTCCACAAATCGAACTCGCGGCGGAAAACTATGGCGCGCCGACGATTGTAGCGCCTAACAATGAGGTTGATGCGCGTGACTGTCCCACCGATGAGCTGCACTGCGCGACTTTTACGGGGAATCGCGGGGACGACAGCTGTTGCTGCCCCTTTTCCGTTCGGCAGCCCGGTACGACATTTACGGGAAATCGCGCACGGGTAGCGGTTGCGCGCAAAGTAAAAATGAAATTAGCGACGAGATTGAGAAATTCGATAATTTAGAGAATAAAAATAATTTGGGCATCGAAATAAATAAATATTTACCGATTAGTCAAATTAATACATTGGGTGAGAATAGAAAAGTCGGATTGCCGACTAAGCTTTATTATGTTAGTGTCAAAATCGACGATTTGGAATTAAAACTTTTAGTAGATACAGGCGCAGCGGCTAGTTTATTGCATGTACATACGTACGTGGAATAAATTAAGAAATTATAATATTCCATTTGTCGAGGGAGTTGTTGATTGCTAGTTAATGGGAGTAACGGGCACTTTTATGAAAATGCTGAAAAAAGTCGAACTAGAGTTGGAAGTAGGAAAGAAATCAAACAAGGCATGGATGTATGTATATGACGACTCAGCCAGTGAAGTTAAATTAAACGATATTATGGGATTAGATTTATTGCAGAATTTTAAAACTTTAATAAATACTGATTTGCATGAACTTTGGTTTACAGACGATCTTAAAAACCAAGTTGGGGTATTTTATAAACATGGTAGAGTAGAAAAGGATATAATTATACCTTATAATCGGGAATTATTAAGAATCAGCAACAGTTTTAAAAGAGCTTTAGAAATTGAGTCGCCATCAAAATCAGAAATGCCTTGGTCGACCTTGCCCAGTGAAATTAGTTTTAATATCGAATCATGGTGGGAAAATAATAAAAATGGGCAATTGTTTTATTCTTATTTAGAGGAAATTGAAGCAAACTTACTTCAAAATCCATTTAGTGAACAGAACACTTTATCTATTTTAGAAGTAGGACAGTTAGAATCCATTACAATTAGTGACTTTAAATTGGACCATTTAGAAGGAACAGATAAAGTCATAATGGTGGAACTTTTGGAAGATTATTTGGATATTTTTGCTAAGGACATCTTTGGATTAGGGTGCACTAATAAAATGGAACACCGGATTTTCCTAACTGATGACATTCCTGTGGCTAAACGTCCTTATCGTCTTCCAGAAGCGCATTATGCGACTTTAAGGAAACTTATCGATAAATTAAAGGCAGCAGGCATCATCGAAGACTGCAATTCAGCTTATGCAGCGCCGTGTATGCTTACCATACGGGAGGGCAAACCACCCAGATTAGTAATAGACTACAGAGGACTAAACATGAAAGTTGTAGCAGACAACTATCCGTTACCATTGATCGAAGAACTTTTAGCACAATTAGGGAATTTATTTCTCGACCATGGATCTGTCCAATGGGTTTTGGCAAGTGCCTGTTGCCATTGAAGATAGGCACAAAACTGCCTTTATTATCCCTTTTGGCACTTTCCAATGGATCCGAGTCCCTATGGGTTTGAAAACCAGTCCAGCTAATTTTCAGCGACTTTTAAGTAAGACATTAGAACCAATAAAACAGAGTGGGATTTTTATTGATGACGTTTTGGGTTGGACCCGTATGTTTGAGAGAGATTTTTAATCAAATTCGAGCGGCAAATTTAAAATTAAAACCAAGTAAATGCGTTTTCGCATCAAAAGAAGTGACTTATTTGGGTCACATTATTAACCTTCCAAGAGCCAATGATGTATACAAATGTATACTATCACCACACTGGTATAGGAAATTTTCCTTAAAAATTTTTTAAAAATTCTGATGCTTGGCTACTTTGTACTGTTCATAATAAAGAATTTTATCATATAAATTTAAAAAAATTTAGTTAAAAATTCTACAAATTACAAGGCTTGCAAAATTCAGCCCCTGAATCTTTCCATGTTAAATTTTGAGCAGCTGCCCTGCAATTAGTTAAAGTGCTTCGGCTTAGAGCGCCACCACCATTGGCGGTGGGAAGTAAAAACAAAACATCCAAATTTCAGTAAAGTTATGAATTTACAAATTTTTGTTCAAAACTACTGGAAAATGAGATGTTTTGTAGATAACTTATTTAGCATGTTTTAAATCTTGCAAACAGTTTTATTGCATTAAATATAGATGAATTTGAATTTTTGATACAATTAATAAAAATTTTATCGCGATCAGAGTGAGTCTCATGTTTTGAAATTATTAAATATAAGCGTCATCTAGTGCCGACCACAACAACTACTGCTAAAGCGCTACCATACAACAGCTTTATGCAATTATACAAATGTATACATTATCGGTTTGCTATGTTCATTAGAATCATTGGCTCTTGGAAGGTTAAAGAGGGCACGATTCCGTCAATTCAAACCAAGGTGGAAGCACTTGAAAAGTGTCGACCACCTAAGTCAATTGCCGAAATTCGATCCTATTTGGGGTTAACGGGGTATTATCGCCGATTTATTAAGAATTTCTCATCAATTGCAGCACCTATAGAAAGAAAGATATAAAATTTGAGTGGAGTGAAAAACAACAAACAGCTTTTGAAACATTGAAATCAAAACTGATTTTCCATCCTATTTTAATTTGACCAAATTGGAAAGAGACCTTTATTTTAGAAACAGACGCGTCAGCAATAGGGTTAGGCGCCATTTTGCAACAAAATTTGAATGGCCGTTTGCATCCGATTGCATTTGCGAGTCGGCGATTGAATGGGGCTGAGCAAAACTATCCAGCGTACATTTGGAGGCGTTGGGCTGTATTTTTGCAGTCAAACACTTTAAGTATTATCTGCTTGGACGAAAATTTGTTTTGCATACGGACCATCAGCCGCTGACTTTCCTCATGCAGACGACGCATACGAAAGCGCAGTTTAATAGATGGAGTCAGACTTTACAAAAGTACGAGTTTGACATTGTTTATAAAGCGGGACCTACAAATAAAGCAGATTCTCTTTCCCGATTTTTGCCTTTAGAAAATGTTAAAATAAATCTTTTGAGTTCTAAACTTATGAAACTTAATGATTGGAATATCGAGCGTATACGGGAAGCCCAACAAAGCGACCCAAAATTAGCTGAAATTATTAAAGTGTTAGATAAGGGCCCAATTCCTTTTAAAAGTTGTTTAGAGAAATAGAACACTTTTTATTACGACAAAGATAGGTTAATTTTCAAAGTAAAATGTAGAAACGATGACGTGGTTACGACTTTAGTAGTGCCAGAACCAATGATTCCAGCCATTTTAACACAAACTCACGATAAAGGGGGACATTACGGCATCGAAAAGATGTACAATACCGTAATGGGTTTATATTATTGGCCAGGGGCGTACAGAGACATAACAAATTTTGTGGCGTCCTGCAATCAGTGCAATGCACGCAAAAAGCCAGTTGGTAGGGCCCCAATTCAAATATTCCAACCAGTTGGTTTACCTATGGAACGCGTAGCATGTGATGGGTTAGGCCCACTTCGAGAAACACCTAGGGGAAATAGCGAAATTTTTTTAAAGAATTCTTCCCATTTATTTCAAATTTTCCGCCGACCAAACTTACTTGGAATCAACACAATTAGAACTTATTAAGAATCTTTATTTAAAAAGGAAAATTAAACTTTATTAAGAAATTAGAAAAACAAAAATAAAAGTCGAATAGTTTAAAGTCGCTTCCCGACTAGGCACACTTCCTTAAAAGTGCCATTTTCCAATTTGGATACAGGGAATGAAGTTGTACGCCTCTAAGGGAGGTAGTTAAAGAATTCCCAGTCATCCTTGGTGTAGGGAAAATCTTTGGGCAACGCGCGCCGAATCTTTCGATAGAATCCAAAAAGTTCCTTTCGAAACACGCAAACAAAGCGAATTGTTTCCTCCGCTTGAAAGAGACAACAATACACCACTATCGGCTCCAGTTGTCGAGTGCCCCAAAACTTCATATCCCCATGCAGATCGCTGGCATTTCTGTAACCATCAATTCCAATTCAATTCCAAATTGCTAGTATATGTATTGCAATTTTTTTTCTTTTCTCCTCAATTTTTTATTATTAAAAATTCTTCCATTCTTTTTCTATTGCTGTTCGAAATCTTGGCAAATACATTTCATCTTTCAATTTTCTAGTATATCACATTGGGTTTAATCCTTTATTTCAGAACAAAGCTTAAATCGGAACCTAGGCGAGATATGACGGAATGGTGCTAATAACTCTTGCCTTTACAGATAACAACAACATCAAATTCGAACAAAACTAATTTTTGTTTTTCCAGTGAATTTCACCTTTAATTTTCTCGTAATTTTAAAAAAATTCTTTTAAAAATATTTTTCTTGTAAACTTTATTCAAATGGCACACATATCTTTCTTTTCCTTTCAACTTGCTAGTATTTTTATTGCGAAAAAATATTGTTGGGAGACAATAAACTAAGGATGGAGGGTTTGTGGCATAGGTTCGCCACACTCTCGATAGGCGGCGCCACTAAAAACGTCACCGTCGGACCGTAACGTCCAGCAAACGACCACTTCCGGTCAGGACGTTATAAAAGCGCAAACTTGCCGGCAGTCGTTGCCATTCCTGATCCATCTGTGAGTCCGCCTTTAACGCGATCGTTATCGTTGACGGCCACGTGCATGTCAGCTGACAAAACACGCGGTGCGAGTAAGAGAAGCCTGATTAAGCAACCCGATTGTCCAATTGAATTCGCGCGCTCTTTTTGATATCGATTTGAATGCCGAGCTATAGAGTAAGTGGAATTGAATTGATTGTTTGTGTTTGCCAATTGTTATGTTAGGATTAGTTTATTTTAATAAAAGTATTTGAAATCAAATCGCAATTGTTTTTCTTGTTCTTTGTTCCAATCCATCGCGCACGCGGAGAACCGATAGTCTTAAACATTTTAAAAATAAAATTCCACTATACGATCCAAATAAAATTAAATAATGTTTATTAACAGCAATTACAAGTTGATAATATGTCACATCTTCGTGGAGGACGGTGGTGTGTTCTTGATTGTGTTCTGTTTATTTTCGGCATTGTATTTTGTAATTTATACTATTGTAATTCCCCCATTCAAGATGGGGCAACCCGTAAATAAATAAATTGGTAATAATAATACTCTTTTAACCTGGTCCTGAGTGGACATGGAAATAAAACTGTTTTCCTTTTTATCTTAGAGTGTTTCCTTTCCAAGTGGTGTCAGGCGGTCCTGAGTGCTTCAAGCGCTTCTGAACATTGGTTATGGGCCATTAAATATGGATGGCAGCCAACTACTTGGATTTGGAGAACAGGAGCAAGTAAAAATGAGCAGAGGTCATTAGAGGTCGAGTTATACAGGATGTGAGTGAGATCAACGAGTATCTGCATAAAACATGAAGAACTAGTGTCCGGAATTAAGTTCAATGTATTTTGTGTTTGAAATTGTGAAGTATTTGTTATTTTGAGTTCAAATACGAGTGTAGTTGCGTGTCTGAGTAAAGTGAGAAATAGGTCGTCTGCAAAGAACAAAAAGCGAGTGTGTAGAGAGCAATTGTATTCGTTAAAAAGTGAATATTCGAAACGTTTATTGTGATTTGAAAAGTGCAAGAATTACGGAGGAACATTTAATTGGACAAAGGCTGTAAGTTTGGATCGTTTTTTGGTCTATGAATAATAATTTGAGATGATGATGTTGATTTTCAATGTGAGACCGATTCGACCAAGTGACTGTTTTTGGAAACCAAAACAAAATGGCGTCCGTATTGGAGTTTAGGTGTTCTTATTCGTATTTTGATTCGAGTTCAACAAGTTTGGACCAGGAAGAGAAGAATATCAACAATTTATTGGGATAAAAGAAGATTTTCAACGATATATATGTGGCCATATTCAGTATTTGAAGAAATTTTTCTTCGTGTTTGAGCGAGAACTTCGCGAACATCAATCAACAGAGCGCAACGAGAGATTTATATTTTGGAGCAATTCTAAGATTTAACAGCCGGAGATCGAAATATTTCGTGAATTAGGGATAATAAAACGACACTTTGCTTTAATGGCATTGTCGAGGACGAATTGCTGTTGTTGGGCAGTAAGGATCGTCGGTAGAGCATTCTATACGTTGGGACACCAGCCTAGTTTCGCCCAACCAAAAGCAGAAACAAATTGCAAAGGTGGACAACAGGAGTAATTAACCTGGTCTAAGTTTGTGTGAAGTTGGCTGGCCACCGAGAGTCGAAGGTGATAACGTTCGCAACGTGGGAAGGGCGCCGTCTCTGTAGCAAAATCTGTAGAGCAAAGGTGGCAGGTTTATTGGTTTGGTCAAGCAGGCATTGGTGTGTTTTTTGATGAAAAATATGGGATGTCTGTAGTGGGCAGGTAGCACACGCCAGAACATGGGGAAAATGAGAGCCATGCAGCAGTTGTAAATAGTGGAACTGTTTTGCATTTTGTCTCATTTTTAGTGTAAAACTTTAAATCAGTGATTTGCAGGCGATATCCTGTGAGTTGCGCCGAGCCAACATTCTTAGATTCCCTCAGACAGGGAGGAATCCTGTTGATTGTTCAATTATTGGAGGGAAACACGGGCAAATGGAGAGATGGTAGCCGTACACTATTATTTCTTTTGGTAAAGTTTGTCTGTATCGACCAAAAATGAGAAACCAATCGATTGGATGGGCGACTAATCGCGTGGGGATGCTTTTAGTGACGTGCCCAAATTCCGCGTAATTGTGGTGAGTGAGATATCCTGGTTACGACATTGCCTAGTCCAGTGATCACGCCTGGACTGAGGTGACTTTACTTTTCTTCTTCTGGTGTTTTGACGGCTGTATGCAAGATGGCTGTGTGCATGACGTTTATTTTCCCCACCATAAATGGTGATAGTGGTATTTTTTGCAGAGAGTAGGGCAAGGAGCGCTGGAGAATCGAATTCGACTGCGAATCTTGCAGAGGAGACATGTAAAGTCTTCATGGCTGCCTCTGCAGTACTTGACCGGCTTTTGTAGGTTTTTTGGTGCCCATTGCGGTGAGAAAAATACCATTGTAGGTGTAGACAGAGGGAAGTCTTCGCCAATGATCCCAAATCGACTGCGATTCCTTTGGCAAATGGAAGCGGTGAAACCCCGAGTCCGCCATCAGCAGAAGACCCGCTTTAGTAAGATTGTTGGTGGTGTTCGAGTAACTAATGTTTGTGGCTGAAACGGACAGGAGTGCTGACTTCTTAAGAAGATGGGCAAAATTAGCAAAAGATAGGTGGGCACAATTTTTTGTTACCGTTTTTGAGTGCGCAATGACATAGAAAATAGAGTAGAACCATGGTACTTTTAGCAGATTTTTTATTGCCGAATTTGGAAAAATCCGCACACAAAAACCCATTTCAAAACATTGGTGTAGATGTGTAAATAGTTCCTTTCGAAACAACACTTTTTAATGTCCCAAATAAATTTTTGGCCAGATACGGAAGTGAGAAAGAACTCTCCAAAAAATTCGACAATGCTAACACAAAACGTTTTTGTAATAAGGCGTCCAAAAAATTTTTTATTTTAACTCATCTAAATTAATCGAATGACTTTCCTTAATTGTAGAGGACTCCTTCGAACCAAATTCACTTGTTTTGAGATTTTCGACGATTTTCAGTTTTTGATTTCATTAAAGGGTTAAATATTTTTATTTTTCTACTTTTCGGTCTAGAAAGTCTCAAATTGACGATTTAAGGCTCTTTGGTCCTTACGACGTCGTTATCCAACGACATTTGGACGAAATTAACGTTTATTTGTGGAAGTTTCAATAAAAATACAGAGTGTTTTCATTTTTTTCCACATAAAGTTGTCTTTTCTTGTTTTTGCGAATAAAAATCTTTTTTTTCCGATTAAACACATATTTACGGCGGTAGGAGGTCATACATTTTAGCCCGAAATCACCAAATTTTCACAGTTTTGCATAACAAACATCTTGAATCCGTTATTTCGAATCAACCTGATTAAGATTTTCATGGGATTCGGTGTTTCTGCAAATTATTTTATGACTTTCCGCTCCCATGCACTAGAATGTTGCAGACAATTCTCAAGCTACTATATAAGCATAACTGCTTCTATATTTATTTGAGTGGAGTGAAAAGTGAAGTCTAGTCTGGAGTCGCGAGGACACGGGCAAGGATCCTACTTATACGCTACGGGGCCGGCTTACCCTGCAAGCGGAAGATCCATACAAATTCCGTCCTGGAAGTCTGATACACCGAAGGAATACCGATCTTAGTAATCAAGCTCACGCGCAATGATTTAGGTTTAAGACATGGAGAGAAAGTACTTGGATACAGGGTACTTATGCCAAAAAAATCAGTGAAAAATGACAGATTTTGCCAGATTTTTGCAAATAAGAAAAATTCAAAATAAAATTATTTTTTTTATTACCCCTTCTTATACCCAAAATAAAAACTAAAAAATGATTTTTTTTAGTGTGTTCACTTTATTTTACTTTATTTTCTAGAAAATACAATTTCTGGGAAATTTATAGAAAAGCTTTTTATTAAAAGTCACACACATTAAAGGGAATGTAACCCTGAAAAAAGTTTTTCGTCGCATTACCAAAAATCGACGCAATTTGCGTTTTTCCCGAAATTATGCAAATTTGCAATCCTTTCGAAATTGTTTTGAGAAAGTCGTTTCTAGACCTCGCCACTATTTCGATTTTGGCAGAATTTGTCAGAACTCAAAATGAGTCATGCAACCTGACATCCAATCAGATTGCAAGAATTGCAGGAATGTGCTTATCTGGGAGATTAAGGGATTAAAATTCCTCAAAAATACTTAAAACCCTCTACACAAGCAAAAAAGTCTCTTTCTGTCGCAAACAGCTTCCAACACGAAGACTCGACGAAAGGCGTACGTCTCACCCAACCCTGTTTCTAAAGCAAGAAAGCAGAGTTCTGCCGGTAAGCGAACCTCGAATTTAAATAAACGCTTAGTTCCAACCGCTGCAAATCAGCCTTGTGAAACAAATCAATCCAACACTATTCAGTGTGCAGACCAAGTGGATTTTACGAACAATACTTCAAATAATCCAAATAATATAGCAGTTCCGCAACAAGTTGCTGACATTTTAGCAAACACTTTCTTGTTAGATTCCACTAAAATAGTAGATCTAGCTGGCCTTCAAGCTGAGTTAGATTAGTTTAGCCAAAGGAAACAAGACGTTGAAAATCACAGTCAACAGGAATTAGGCGCTGCACACGCGCAAAATTAACGATGCCATTGCCAATAAGCAACAGGCATTGTTGGATTTAATTACGGCCCAACAAGCAGCAGCAGCTGCAAGGGACCAATACAGTAAAGATGTCTCGGCATTGAAACTGCAATTGTCGGCGCCCACCAAAAGTATGGGCATCTACGTTGACAAGTTGGACTCAGTGGCCAAACAGGCCACACAGGGAAATACCAGACCGATGGAATCAGCCATTCTATCGGACAAAATAAAAAAGATTAAAATTACTCGATTTGACGGAAATAAGTTGAAAGCACGACTCTTTTTGAATCTGCTGACTAATCAAATTGTGGCTTATGCAGCATTTTGAGACGAGATTGTGCAATTGCATTTGGCACCATTTTTTGAAGGAAATGCCGAGAATGGTTTCTCCGCAACAATTTCCAAACTTGGAAGGAGTTCAATGAAACCTTCCGAAAACGTTTTGCTCCATCGGACGAATGTCTTCGGGAAGAGATGGATAAGGTAAAACAGACTGGCAACGACACTCCCACTGAGATCTTAGAAAGATTACAGAGGCTGTTCGAACAGATGACAGTGCCCATTCCCGAGGAGGAGAAAATGATCTACACTTTGGAGGCAATGTCAGCATCTGCTGCCAGATTGATCAAGCAATCTATAACACTAGACTGTACTTGGCCCAAACTATGCTCGGTGGTCCCGGACATAGAGCGAATGGCGAAACTCGAAGAGCGCCAGAAACAAAGGGGTAAAGCCAAAACTATTGTCGAAACCCCTAAAGTGACTTCAACTCCTACAGAAACGAAACTGCAGGAGGACAAATCAAAAAAATTGTTTGCAGTCTCAAAGAACCAAAGACGAGCAGCTGCAATAAGCGCAGCTGCCAAAGCAAAGATCTCTAACATCTTAGGAGATGCTCGAGCAACACCAACCAATGGCGGTTGCTACAGGTGTGGTGGTGGTCACTTCATGCGGGATTGTAATTTCAAGCCCGAGGACATGCACAAAGAGGCCAAAGTTAAAAGTGAGAAGGTTTTCTTGGTTCTGACCGAACTCAATAAACAACTAGAAGAACTCGGCGTTGAAGACTCTGATGAAGAGTCAAAAAACGAGAAGAAGCAAGCCCTAGAATAAAGATTACGATGGAGGCTTGCTGGAATATAAGCGATTTTTTAAGTCCAAATGTCTTGGATTTTGAAGATCTCATTTTCGACGATATTGACACAACCCAAACTAACTCTTTAGGTGTGTTAAAATCGGAACCCAAAGTTGACACTTTAATGGTTAATATTAACCAGAAAAAACCTGGTGTGTTGCCATATTTGACCGTCCAAATCGGCGGTAAAAAGGCAAAAGCATTATTTGATTGTGGGGCTTCACGACCTTACATCAGTGGAGCAATGCTTAAACATTTAAACATGCTTTATCTTGTAGAAAGAAACAATGACAACACTGTTGTCGTAACAGGTGACAGAGTCACTAAATCTTTCGGTTTCATTACATTAAATATGTCATGGAAAACTGGGAAAGGGCCTGTTAGATTTTCAGTCCTTTCCTCAGCATCCAAATATCTGCTCTTAGGAGGTACATGGATGGAGAAAAATGGAATAGTTATTTCAATGCCCTCAAAACGTTGGTGGCATATGGATTTTGATAAGGACCAGTTCCCTTTCAAACATCCACCTTCTGCAGCCGATATGGCAGCAGCGATTCTCGACAAATTCATAAAAGAACTCGATGATACGAGAGAACCCAAAATGAATCTGGAAGATTTAACAAAGTATTTGTTATCAAAATGCAAACTACAGGGCAAAGAATATGAAAGACTTTGCAAATTGATCAAAAAGTATGAAACTACTTTTGATGAAAATGCTGGTTATCATCCTGATTTGGAACATACAATTCCAACTGGTGACGCAAAACCATTCAAATGTAAAGAGCGGCCTTGCAATCCTGCAAAAACTGAGTTATTAAACCAGCTCACGGCCACTTTAATTAAAGGCGGATTTGTGGTGCCATGTGAAAGCCCATACAGAAATCCAACTGTAATTGTATCCAAAAAAGGTGGTACCTACAGATTATGCATCGATTTTAGGTAACTAAATAAGCAAACTATTAAAGATGTATACATTATGCCAACAATATCGATGATATTAGGTTTTCTTGGATGTAGCTATTTCTTTACAAGTTTAGACTTAACAAAGGGTTATCACCAGATCAAATTAAGTGAAGAGGATCAAAATAAAACTGCTTTCTCGACACCTGAAGGAACATTCAAATATACTAGAATGCCCTTTGGATTGTGCAATGCACCATCCGCATTTCAGAGAATGATGGACCAAATCTTGGGTGACATTAAAGGCAAATTTGCCTTGGCTTATCTAGACGAAATCATTATTTTTAGTAAAACGTTTGATGAACATTTATAACATATTGCACAAATCTTGGATAGATTAGATGCAAAAAAATTTAAAAGCAAGCCCAACAAAATCATTCTTTTGCGCGGAACAACTTGACTTTTTAGGATTTACGGTGTCTGCTGGCAAATATACGGCTAACGACATCAAAATCCGAGCAATATTGGATTACTCTGCGCCAAAAACTTTGAAACAACTTCAGCGTTTTATTGGAATGGTCGGATTCTATGCCCCTTTAATTAAAGACTTGAATTCAATACAAAAGCCTTTCTTTGTACAACAGAAAAAAGAAAAGTGGAATAATTTCACTTGGACTCCAGAATGTCAAAAAGCCTTTGAGATTCTGAAAGATCTACTAACAGGAGATATCGTGCTACCTTTGCCCGATTTTGCAACTCCTTTCACCATTAACACAGATGCAAGTGCTGCCGGTCTCGGTGCAGTACTCATGCAAGTAGATCTCAAAGATAACCTTTTGCACCCTGTCGCATACGCAAGCCGTACACTGCAAGGCGCAGAAGCAAATTACAGTGCTTCAGAACTGGAGTGCTTAGGAGTGATATGGGGTGTAGAAAAATTTAGACCGTATATTGAATTCTCCAAATACACGGTTGAGACTGATCATTTGGCCCTCAAATTGTTAATGAACTGTGAACATCCTGCAGGTAGATTGGCACGTTGGGCCATGAAACTTCAACAGGAAAATATAGACATTGTCTATAGGAGAGGCAAAACCAATGTAGTGACCGATGCTCTCTCCAGACTTGGCACAGAAAGTGATGAAATCACAATCCATGACCAAGATGCAGTGTATGAAAGATCCCAATTGTACTCACTATTTTTATTGACTGATTCTTATCATTGGAATATTTCAATGAAAGAGTTTGAACAAGCTCAAAGAGACGATGAAAATCTCTCTAAGATTATGGATTGGTTACAAACAGACCCAGAGGACAACACCTCCTGGCCTGATGTACCAACAGAATACACAAAACTCAAAACAGAGTTTACACTAAACAGAGATGGTGTGTTATTCATTTTTGCCCCTTCAAATCAGATATTTATCTGGAAGATGTGGACAATTCTGCTGGACTCAAAATTGTAGTCCCCAAGTCTTTGCAAGACAAATGCTTAGCACTAGTACACGACTATTCTAGTAGTGGACATGGTGGCGGTGACGTCACTTTTGAAAGACGTAGACGCTCTTTCTTTTGGGTCAATTGCAGACAAGACACTGTCAAATGTGTTGCAAAATGCGACAGATGCCAACGCTGCAAACCCATTCAGAGGAAACCAAAGGGTTTACTCCAACCAATCTCAGCTCAGATTGGCAGATTCGAAAGAATCGGCCTAGATCTGATGGGACCTAAACCAATGACAACCAATAGAAATAAATTTGTTTTAGTCATTGTAGATTATGCAACTGCATGGGTTGAAGTGGTTCCTTTAAGGATCCTAACTCTGGTTCCCCATATTATGAGATTTTTCCAAACCTATGGTGTTCCACGTTATATTGTGTCAGATAATGGCAAACAATTTGTTTCCGATATCTACAATGCACTATGCGAGAAGGCTGGGATTATTCCAAATCGCACTTTTTCTTACCATCCTCAAACTAATTATACTGAAAGGATAAACAGAAACATTAAAATAATGCTTCAAATTTTCACTTCTGAACATAAGCACTGGGACAGAGTGATTGGAAATATAAATTTCGCACTCTGTACTGGCCCATCTGCTACCACAGGTATAGCACCTGTAATGGCGACATTTCTAAAAGAACTTCGACCATTTTGGGACAACATAGACGTTGCTTACGACGCCCCTTTTGACCCAGAACAACCACATGACGCACTGAGAATGCTCATGAGTCGAATGGCTAACCTTTTGAAAACTGCTATCAGTAATAAAGAAAAGGCGCAAATTAAACAAAAGACTAATTATGACAAACATAGGTCGGATGTTCAATTTCCGATAAATGACTTAGTCCTAATTAAGACTCATGCATTGTCCAAAGCGACAATCAGATATTCCCAATCACTAGAAGACAGATACAAAGGTCCCTATGTGATTATTAAGAAAATTAGTAGCAATGCTTATGAAATTGCCAAGCCTATCACTTTACAAAGTAAGGGCCCAGTAAATATTTCAGAAATGAAACTTTACATTCTCAGTGATAAGCCAGCTGGCTGGCCAATTGCTGATGTCGATGATGACAATGAGGAAAACCTCACTGCACCATCACAAACAAACCCTGTTGCTAGTAACGATGACATGTTGGCTACACCGCAACACACGGATGAAAGCAAGGACACAGTCCTTGATCAATCATCTAAAAAATGTGGAAAACCACAGAAAACAGTGGCTAGTAACATAAATACTAAAAGTATTGACCCATTGCCCAAAAAACGTGGTAGACCACCTAAAATTGTTTCAAACCCCAACAATGGCCATACAAATCCTGTCTTGTTGCCACAAAGAGACAAATAAAACCCCCAAACAAATTAAATCTTTAATGAACTTTGGAAACATGATTTATAAAGTAATTTTATTGGTAAAATAAAATGAAAAATACAAGGATTTTAAGCATAAATGCGATAAAATATCAAAATATGGTGGAATCCATCGGGCTGTGAATAAAAAATAAATTATTTCAGTCAAAACATTGCAAAAACGTCGTTCCGACGTAACGCGCAAAGCGACCATTCGCAAAGAGCCAATCAAATGACTGGATTCGGCCCAAAACGTACAACGTACAAATACGTGACATTCCGAGCGCCTATATAAACGCGCTGGTTGGATTACAATTCATTAATTCAATCTGATCTCAGTGCAAACACTATTAGATCACCAG
Organism: Strigamia maritima; assembly: GCA_000239455.1. NCBI lineage: Eukaryota > Metazoa > Arthropoda > Chilopoda > Geophilomorpha > Linotaeniidae > Strigamia > Strigamia maritima. Next base: position 41,494 of record JH431107.1, read on the forward strand.
TGAACCGACTTAAAGTAAAAAGACTTCCAAACTATTAACCAACTAATGATGGCTGACAGTGAAGCAAACCTTATTGACTGCCCTGTGTGTGGTGGTTTGGGACAAGGTGTAAATGTGCACACCGGATTTTGATCCACATGTGCGAATTGCCTCGGCGACGGCAAAGTGAATCCACTATTGCCTTTGACTAGACACTATCAAGTGTTTGGTGCCAGCGCAAGCGAGCTGAGGAAAACGTTAAAAAGGATCGACGAGATTAATCACGATAATTGTGACTGCTGAGCCAAGAAGATTAGAAAATTGATTGCCGATTTCTCAGCTCCAGAAGCACGGGGACACATGTTGGTTTCCCTACCAATGCCCCCACTTGCCCCTTATCGAGATCCCCGACGGAAATTGACGAGACCTGCAACTAATTCGACAAGCGTGCATGTTTCGGCCAATAAGGCCCAACACACGCGAAATTTGGAACAGTATTCTGCTCCAAAAGTACTTTTGGACGAAGAAGAGGTAAAGCGCCGAATGGCCGCCCACCTTACTCTGTCCGAGAAAACGATTCGTGTGCAATTACACAAGGATAATAAAAACGCTTTAAACGCAGCAAGAATAGCGAAGAAATACCCGGAGGGTAGAAAGGTTGCTGAGTTGATCCAAAGCATTGAAAATGCGAAAATAACGAATGCAGCAAAACTTGCTAAATCTCAAAATGAGATGCAAGCAAAGCAGAAAAGAGATAATGATCTCAAATCCCTTATCACGTCATCCACAAGCCAAAAATTGGCAAATGGACAGACTGCGACATTAGAAGTAGAGAAGAAGGTCGAACAGCAATCTGCTGCTGTCCCACCCGCTTCACTGCAGGACATGTGCCTCAACGCCGTGTTTCCTGACTTGTCTGCCGCCACATCAACCGATGAGACGGACAAACCAAAGCTCTGGTACGACCAGGCCGTCCAAGAGGAAATGGCGGGACTGGCTTCAAGTATCGTGACACCAATGGAGGTTGAGGTCGAAACATCGACCCAATCACCCCCGCAAGCGTCGACTGCCGATCAAGAGATCCCAGCCATACCCGGTAAATCTATTCAGACAAAACCGAAACCTGTAGTCAAAAATAAGACTAAAAGAGGTTTGGCAGCATTTAAAAAAGCACCACCCAAACCAAAGGGTTAAATTATTAATTGTTGAATTTTTGTTTTTGTTTTTTTAAAAAAAAAAAAATACTGTTGGCAGACCGAATTCGACAAAAAAACCCGTGAAGATCACCATCAAAATTTTTTAAAATTCACCAATAAAATTAGTATTAGTATTAAGGGTGAACAGCTCATAGTAAAACACATTAAATTAAAAACCTTTTAAATAAAATAACATTTATTCTCAAAAAATCATAACATTGTAAGTACTTTCAAAAATATTTTATTAGGAGCCACGTCTTGGGTAAGTGTCACCTCTCTCGTTGCTCGTTTTGTTTTCCACTAGTATGTTATGTTTTGTTTTTTCTTAAGGAGACTAGCTCCTCGTCTTGGATGTTGCGGCGCTGTTCTCCCGCTACTCGTGCTTTGGGTTCTGCCGACATCGACCCAACTTCTTCGGAGGGGGGAGATGTGACCGTGTCAAGACCCAGGCGCACGACAACGGCCCGCGTCATGTCTCCCTAGTGGACTGGTCGGACATGACCACTTTTGGTCAAGACAGGAAGTTAGGGAAGGCAGGTAGAGGCAGAGCGGATCCAGGGACAGCAGTTGTTAGTGAGCTAGCAACCAGTGCAGACATGCATTAGCCAAGCTCTGCCAACTCCCTGGTTTCTCCTATGAAGCCCGGGTTCCCAGTTCTCTGGGCCCCGCCTCCATGAGCGAGAACAGTGGCTGCAAGTCCGTAGATCGGGTTGCAGCATGGTTTAGATATTTCGACCTTGGTTCAACCGCCATGGTCCGTGGGTCGGGTTTGATCAGCACATACCGGTGGTACAAGCATATGAGTAGCAGGTGGAGGCTGACGCTGACCCCTAGACAACTGTAATAAAGGCCAAACACCCAAATACAGCGTCGTCTCTGCTACTTACATGACGAAGGCATCCAGCGCAGTCCGCTTATTCCCCCAGGTTAGGACTGTGCAAACCGCCCCAGTCACAGTAATTTTGGAAATTAAATTTTGGGAAAAATTCAAAATAATTAGACGTTTTATTTTGAAAATAATTTATTTAAAGAAATTTTAGTTTAGAAAATTAATTTTTATATTAATTTTTTTTGAGTAGTATTTGTAATTTGACAATTCACTTGGTCTTATGGTCCTTAATTTGAGTCACCTAGAATCTTTAAATTTGAGGGGGTAGTAGGGCTAATTGTTGTTCATTAACTGGGGACCCTTAACCATACCGATTCGGAAACCGAGGATAGTAACGTCCGGAATGGACTTCTATTCGATCTGAACAAAAACAGGTGGAAAAAATTTTGGACTGGGTTGAGATTGTGAGTTCTTAAAAGGTATTTACTTGATTATTTGTGAATTTTTTTTTGTTGATTTAAAAGTGAATTTTCTGTGTTGAGTAGTATTATTGATTTTTCGTTTATTTTTCAGTCTTGGAGTTTCAGCCTAGGATTGGATTTGGTATTTTGGATCAGGAACTGGAATCCAATGAAGAGAATTGAGAATTGGAATTCATCATTTAAGAAGAATTTGAGAGGAGGCAAGCTGATAAACGATACCCAAAGAAGAATTTTGATAAAACAGCGATTTGAAGAGAAGACATCGTTTTTAGTTTTAAGATTTCAAAATTACTTGTGAACTTGAGTATTATTAACCATAATAATTAGCGGAATAACCTCTACTCATTGCACCTTGAGTGGTACTACGTCATCTTGATCTGTTTTTACAGTCAAGAAGTGTTTGAGCGAGGGGGTTTTGAGTTTGAGTTGCTTGTGATTCCGAGATATCGTGGAATTTGGAGAAGTTTTGTGAAAAGCGATTTCCAGTGATCAATGTTGGACTGTTTTGGACTAAATATCGGTTTAATTTTGGACTGTAATAGGGACTTTTTAAGTGTTTAATTAGTTAATTTTGGGAAGTTTTAATTTAGTTTAGTTTAAGGTGCGTCTCATAATTATATAAACACAAGCAATTGTTGGTGTTCACAAAGAAAAACTAAAAAGTCAACAAAACTACTGTAATAATTTGATATAAAATAATATTTAATGAATTATTATCAACAAAAATTGAACCTTTGTTGCAAGAATTTCTGCAACCAGTCAGAAAAGCAAAAATAGCTGTTCTCAAAATTATATAAACAGGTACAATTAATAACCAATAAATTTGCCCTGTTTATGAATAACCTTAAATAAACGATTGGGCATTGAATTAACTAGGGTTTTTAGTTGATTCTGCTCAATTTCCTCCCACTTGGAGATTATAGCTGCCTTCAATTCCACAATGTTGTTGTATTGTTGACCATTTGCATTCACAGCACGAGACAATAGTCCCCAGGCATTCTCCTTTGGATTTAAGTCTGGGGACAGAGGCAAAAGCGACTCTTCCAATAGTTCCTGATATGCATTTGCATTCATTCGGCCACAGCTAAATTTGTCTTTTCATTCCAGCTAAATGCTCCCCATACCATCAGAGAACCACCCCCTTGCTGTCATTTTGAGAACACCTGGTCATCTTGCCTAAGGTCATGCCAGTAATAGGCCCACCCATCGGGACCATCAAGATTAAACTTTTTTTCATCACTAAAGATGACTTTATGCCATTCTTGTTTCCATGACATGTGTTCTCTGGCCCATTTTAATCTTTTCTCTTTGTGAACATTTTTCATCACAGGTTGCACTTTTCTTTTCTTGTAGACAATTGTTTTCTTTTCCTTAACAACACGTGAAACTGTGTCTTTAGACACATTAAAGTCTGGATTTTTAGCTATAGCTCTTAGTGATGATTTTCCTTTTTTTATTTGGCTTATAATTCTTCTTTTCTGTCTATTAGACAATTTTTTGAGGCCTTTCTAATCTTTTTTTTGTCTATATTTCTTGCCCAGATTAATATAATTTCTTATAACACCAGGTGACCGTCCAATAGCCTTTGATATTGCTCTTGCTGAGTTTCCAGCAGTCTTCAAAGTATCAATCTGGCCTTTTTCATAATGTTAAGTTTGTACCTCGAGGCATTGCTGGAAACAATAACTTGAGTGAGTAAAATGGAACATTTAAGGTTGTCGCCATTTGCAATTACAATGCTGATGCCACCTATAGATAATGTAGGCATTAAGATGAAAAATTCTCACCTGTTCATATAATTTTGAGACAGACATTTTTGCTTTTCTGATTGTTATAGAAATTCTTGCAACAAAGGTCCAATTTTTGGTGATAATAATTCATTAAATATTATTTTATATCAAATTATTACAGTAGTTTTGTTGACTTTTTGGTTTTTCTTTGTGAACACCAACAATTGCCTGTGTTCATATAATTATGAGTCGTGAATACTACAGGGCGTTTGGGTCTTCTCCTTGCTGGACGAATTGATAAAACAATCGTGGACTATATAAGGACATTCGAAAGACGGGAGGAACTAAAGAAATTTTCTTGAGAGACTGATTATTGTGTTGATATTGTGTTGTTTAATTGATTTTGTTAAATAAGAAGGATCAATTTTGATAATGTTTTTGTTTATCCCCTTTCAAAGTGCTTTGGCACGCATGAAGTAAATAAATAATAATAGTCGTGAATACTTCATCTTACGTATAAGAAATATCAAAAATGACAGAAGAAAAATGTTTTGGCAAACGGATAGAGTTGTTGACAGAGGATAATTTCATCGTATGGAAAGAAGAAATAGAGGTGTTAATGATGGACCGAAATTGTTGGGGTTTCTTAACCGAGAATCTTCCAGCATAGCCACCAGTGACCAACAGAGCCACAGAGCGATACGAAGAAAGAAGATTGCAAGCGTATTCTACCATCTATAACTCAATCAGTGCTAGCCTAAGACCATACATAAACCAGACAAGAGATGGGAAAGAAGCTTGTCAAGCGCTTATTACCCATTTTGAACTAGCATACAATGCGAGGATTTGTAGATTATACAATGAGTTGGGTGCGCTTAGAATTATCCCTGGAGAGACTATTCGACATTTTTCGCAGCGAATCTAGGTGCGGCAAAGAAGCTTACTGACCTTAAAGAAGAATTATCGCCGTTTTTGTTGTGCTATCAATTAATACGGAAACTACCAAAAGAATATCAACCAGTTATTATGGCAATTAATAGAAGTAAAATTTTTAATATTGACTATGCCGAGCAAGAATTAATTGCCGAAGAAGGTAGATTGATGCAGATGCAAACTGAGGAGAAGATATCAAGTCCGGCTACATTTATGTTAGCTCAAGAAGAAATCATATTTCGTCGATGAGCAGGGATTTGAATATGCGTCAATTGCCGATAAGAATGAGTACTAGTTGAGCTCTGAGCCTGAGAAGAGTTTTGAAACGGAGGTTTCTTATGTGGGGCAACCAAGTCGAACCAATCGAGACGGAGGAAGGTGGTTTCGTCGTTTATCGAGGAATAGGTCATCTCAACCAACTACGAATACCTATACCAGAGTTGTGTATATGGGAAGACCATCTACTGTGTGACGATCTAACTTTTTCCTAAAGTGCTATTTACACCTTACGATGGGGTCGAGACCTTAAAACTTATGAAAACACGTGGATTTTCTTTTACTAAGAAAACCTCCACTTATCCCAAGGATAAGAACCAGCAAAAAATATCTAAACACACTTGCAAACAACACTGAATTGGAAAGAGTAAAGTAAATAAACATGAAAACAAGGAATTTTATCAAATCATAACATTTATTTCGGATCATTGCAAATTACAATGATCCGAGGTCGATTAGCATAAAATCTATTAATAACAGAGGCAATAAAATACTTTAACAAATATATCGAGACTATCAATTAATCTAATTTTAACCAGGAAACTGGCAAAACATTATCGAAACTTTAACTATCGTACAGAGGCTTGATAAACTAATAATAATACAATTAAAATAATATTACGAATCTTCTGTTGTTTCCTGGTGCTAGTTTGGTTCCTAATCGGGGTAATGCACTATCGAATCCTGCGAATATCGGCGTTCATCGGTCGGATGATCGTCACAAATTAGCGATACCACGTGGTATCGACTTACACCTGTATTTCGAGCGTTGCGGTGAAATCTCACTCTTCTATTCCAATTATTACATTCGCAAGAATATAATAATTGTAAGCATTCAAATAAATGTACAACTATCGATAAGAAACTAAAGAAAAGTATAAATTAGTGAGAAGAAGTCGGTTATGGAATTCAAGGAATTCCTCGGCCGTCATGATTGAGTCGGGCGCGCCGCATCAAACCAAATGCGTTGTTCTCAAACGGTGCCGAAGCACGTGACAGTTAGCGCCCACTCCTGATACAGGTAGCGGTTGCTGCTCGGTCCGAGCGGACTCGATACAATCAAGTTTTGTCCATAAGACTGGCCTACAAGCAAAAATCACAAGTATATTCTCGGTACATTTACCTTCGGGTTTTTCAGGCCCGGCAACTACGGTCTTTAGGGCATTATACCTACTTTAATTTGGTGTTGACAGCCTGCCGGTTCGTATTTAAAGCAAAAGGTGATAAAAATGACTTTGAATGGTTACAGGTACAAGTTACACATAGACAATCATATAGATTCAACATTAATTCAGTACAGAGGCCCAGAATCAGCTCTTGCAGGAGCTTATATACTATGAAACCATGGGGTTTCTTGAATTTCCCCCAATCAGGGAGCCAGAATACTGATAAGCAGATTAGCTGATTTGCATATCAGTGAGTCATAATGAGTTGATCCAATCAAATCAACTCCTTGATCAAAGTTATGTGAACCCCATAGAATATCTAAAATTTTCAAAAAGCACATGGTAATATTTAGGATTAACTTTATTTATATTTATATTTTAAAGTATTCTCATCCCTAAATAGTCTTAATTTATTTAAATAAACGTTTCACAACAACATTTATTATTGTTTGAGTACAATGATTTTATCGTAACTTTTTCTTCAACAATGAACACACCTA
>JH431108.1:9519-42757 GCA_000239455.1 Strigamia maritima
CTGTTGTTTACATCCCAATTTCTGGCCCTGGGCCCTTAATGTAGAAATAACGCATGGTGTAATATGCGGAATGTGGGTTAAACCACTTAGGTCGCCACGTGGCTGTGGCTTGACCATTTACACCTCTTTTTCTTCCCCTAATGTTTTATTTCAGTTGTGTTGATTGTATTATACTTTCCTGTATAGATACAATCAATATATCTTGTTCCTGTTGGTTGTGACAGACTGTAAGTCAACCATATCCCTCAGGATCGCCAAGATATCACCATTGTGTTAAGCCTAAGCACATGGAACCAAATAGGCCTAAGTTATGCAAATCGATCTTATTGGCATATCTTAGTATTTTATAATTGTAAGTGTTAAATAAATTCATTAATAAATTAAAACTATATTTGCATATTCTTTATTCTCGGTACTTTTTGTGTTTGTATCGTGTTATATGCATTGTTGGATCGGCCGACATTATAACAATGTCGACCCCGATTTCACACTGTCACAAGTGCCGCAGTTGTTTTCGGACCACAGACTATGATCTGTGCTCGGACCACATAAAATTGACATGTACCATATTCTAATTTCTATCATTATTAATAAAATAAAATTGTTGAATTTTGACTTTAAAATAAAATAACCGAAAATAACAGAATAAAATCAATCTGCGCATGCGCCTTCAGATTAAAAAGTGATAAAAACGGTGTTAATTTGTAACTGCTTGTCACACGCTAACTGTGCGTCGACAAGAAAAGTCGTCCCAAGCACGACGCGCGTTTAGTTTAAAAACAAGAGTTTTTTCAAGATGCCGTACAAAAAGTCAGTACCGACTCTTCGAACTTTAACTTTCCAAACAGTGGTCAAAAATTTTAAAGAACTTCAAAATGAAATAGCTAATCTCCGTAAGTTTTTTTTTTTTTTTTTTTATATATACTATTAATTTATTGACTTTTTTAAATTTTTATTGCAGCTTCCATTTTGATTGATGAACTGTACAAACGAAGAAACGAATTGCATCTTCTTGTTCGCCCACTGCCATCAAAACTATTCATTCATTCATCCACAGGAAAATTAGATGGACCGTTAGATTTTGATTTATCAAAGAGCAACTTCATCCACAACATCAGTCATGTTTGCAAGGTAAGTAAATGCGTTAAAAATAAACAAATAATTAATATTTTGCTTTTAAAATTATTCTAAAGCAACCGTAAACTACTAATTGACACCCAGTATGGTCAATAATGACATTATACAAGTATGATAGTTGTAAGTGATCATAACACTTTAAAAAGTTTTGTTAGCAATGAAATTATTTTCTCGTTAAACGCAATGATGTTGAATCAGCTCATAATAAACACCATCAGGTGATAATTTACCTGATATCACACAAAATTGTCACAAAAAAAAAAAAAATGAAAATCTGGGTAATAATTGAATTAATTATTTTTAAAAAAAATTCGAATTTCTAATTCATTTATTTACTAATAATTTTTTTTATTTATTTATTTTTTATTAGAATCTTTCAGATTTAAGCCTCGCTGGCTGGAACAAAATATCATCGCACTGTTTAGAGCAATTAATCCCTAACATCCCAACCATTCGAACCTTAAACTTACAATCAACTAACTGCACGGATTGCGTTCTATCAGAAATCGGACTCCACTGTTCACAACTTGAATACCTCAACGTCTCCTGCTGCCAACGTGTGAGCGACAATGGCATCCACGCATTATGCGTCAACACCAAGATGAAAATAAAATACTTAGACATTTCCCTAACCCCCATAACGTTACAAGGATGCTTGATAGCCTTGAAGAACCTCCCACACTTAAGACAATTTGAATTCAGTAAATTTGAATTCCAACAACTTCTAACAAACCAAGAATTCAATTCCATCGACGATGATTCTAGTACCAGATGGCAGGCTAGCGCCCTCGAATCACTCCCAGGATACCTGAAAACCGGAAAAAACATCAAAACCGTAATTTCCCGATGTCCGAATCTCCAACAAATTCTTGTGACAGCAATGAACGATGGATTGCATCAATTAAATCAATTCAAGCAACTACAATCAATTATTATTCACAGACACAACGCTCCCAAGATTGATTTCAGCGATACTATCGCAGCAGCTTTAATAACAACAAAGGATCTATGCATTAAACACTTGGCATTGTTCTACATTGATTTTGTTGATATTGATGTGCTAGGTCAAATGTGTCCGGTGTTAGAAACGTTAAAATTATACAGGTGTAGTGTTTCCGATGAAAAGATAAAGAGAAATGATGGTATAACATGTACTACAAGAATTCCTTTTAGACATTTGCGTAAACTCCGTTTGGATTTCACCAATTCAAATGTGCCGAAACGTGTTTTACAAGTGTTGCTGTCAAACTGTCGAAATTTGGATTCATTGTTTGTTGACAAATGTGAAACGTTGTCGGATAAGTTGATTATTGATGTTGTTAAATCAAATTCGTTTGATAATTTGAAAAGAGTTAATTTTAGTCGATGTGGTTCGATTACTAGCTCGTCTTTGATCTTGTTGATGGAAATGAACAATCCATTGTGTTATTTGTGCATTTCTAAGTGTAAAAATGTCACGGATGATGGATATTGTGTAGTTAAAAAATTCGCTGAATCGCATAATTTAAATATGTTTATCTCCTATTGCAGATAATGATAACTACCTAAATATATTGTTTGTAAAATGTAAAGTCATTATACTTGTATATATATATACTGTAATTATGTGTATAAAAATGTGGATATTGTGGTGACTAGGAATTGTTTTAATAAATAAATACAAAATAAAACTTTTACTTGTTTATTGTATTAACATATTCGGGTGCGCACAGTGGGGGAGAACCCTCGCTGTTACGCGTATTCCCTCCACTAGGAGAAGGAGGGCTGAGCATTCTCGGCCTTTGTAGCTGAGGCGCCCCAAAGAGTGAGTGATCCATTTTCGACACCTGTCGTGGTCACATGACTTGAAGCTATGCCACGGATACACACCGAAAATCTCACTGGACTGTCGTAGATAGCGCCACAAAGACAAAGAAACAAGAACTTTGTCGACGAACTTTTCTCAAACTTCCAACACTAACAAAGGGAAAACCCTTTGTTCGGCTCTACACGTGTATTCGACAAGACAAAATTCTTTGTCCAACTCTACATGCGTATTCGACAAGGCAAATCCTTTGTCCGGCTCTACACATGTATTCGACAAGACAAAGCGCTAGTAACTTCGTAAAGTTAAGCAATTGACCACTGCGATCATATCAACTACCTAACGACCACTAACCACCTAGACAACAGACCAAGGACCAGGAATAGGCCTAAACTGCTTCACACCAGTTTAGCATCCAAATCGAGACCGACCGAACCAACGACCAGCGATAACCTAGTTATCGCATTCGATTTATCATTAGGAATCCTGATCGAGAAATATCTCGATCCAGATTTCCCTACAGTGTAATTTAATCGTATTGCTATAATAAATACTATTGAAATACCATAATTCATTCTCGTGTAATAATTATTTTGCTACCTATTCTTAGAATAACCCAGGTTAAGTACACTCAGCTTATTAGTAATTATCTTTCTAATAAGTCAGGTCATGACACTTGGGGGCCTGTCCGGAATCTTAGTATTGGAAGTTATCCTAGTACAAGATCCAACCCAGTAGCAATTTAATTCTGAGAATTATTATCCTCGACTCTACGATAGATAGATAGAATTGCAAGCGGCGACTTAAGCTGACATACTGAATCTGACATACTAAATCTAACCAATATAAATCTGACACAGACAAACACATTTGACCATTGATAAACACTACAGTCCTACATTCCATTGCAGAATAGAATGCAGCATTACGTTATCAAAAATAAAAGTCAAAAACAGAGACAAAAGCCACAAAAGAGAAAGCGGAGCACAAAAAAAAGAAGATAGATAACCAGAGGACCCATTAGCACCATTGCAGTGAAAAAACAAAGTGCTGCGATGGAGTACCCAGGGGAAGCCACAAGGAGGCTGGGCTTGGAAGTTTTCTCCCCCCTCGCCTCTACAAACTTGTGACGTTCTCGAACTGTAGTTTGGTAGGGAATTGCCACCAGAGTGCGCTATTGCATCTTTGGCAGCATATTCAACTAAGACAACAAATATAAATAAGTGGATAATAAATATCGCGCTTATTTATAGCCAATATAAAAGTAATGGTCAATAAATATATACATTATATATTATATTGACCATTCGCCCCATTCACCTCGATACTGTGAGTGATACAGGAAGTGGTCATCCATTTCCACAACCGGTATCACCCATTGGCTTCTCTGCTATCTCACATTCCAGAGGGATTAGCAGGGGTTGATGTAGGAAGTGGTAATCCACATTCCACAACCGGCATCACCGATTGGCTGCTCTGCTATCACCACATTCCAGGGGGATTAGCAGGGTATATAAGCTCATGTTCAACAGGAAGTAATGCTTGCGCTGCAACTGAAACTGAACTGAACTGAACCATGAACGGATGAAAACTTTGTTTGACCTGGTTTGACCTGGTATCGATGATTATTTGCCTAAATGGTTTGTGCTTTTACATTTGAGTGTATTTACAATGTAATATTCTTGAGTGTATTTGTTGAAGTGTATATATTATTTTTATAGTGTATATATTATTTTTATAGTGTATATATTATTTTTATAGTGTATATATTATTTTTATAGTGTATACCTTATATTTATATTCTTGAGTGTTATGTGTACTTATATTTAAAGTGTATTGCATTTCCCTGTGGTGCCTATGTTTGTTGTATTAAGTTACAACCTTGTTAGGTAAATATGAGATAAACATGGGGCCAATATATCCTTTTCCCATACATGTAATGGAACATGTATGTTGAGCTTTTGGCCGCCAATGTCTGGATCGATCGATAATCGCATGGGCCATACGGCTTCAGGGAGCGACCGAGACATGGTCTTTGATTGATGACCGATCCCGACGTGGCGCGACATTGGACTGGGGCTGCGGGGAGTATCTCTCTTGTTTATTTCCCATTTTCTGGCCCTGGGCCCTTAATGCAGAAATAACGCGTGGTATAATACGCAGAATGTGGGTCAAACCATTTAGGTCGCCACGTGGCTGTGGCTTGACCATTTACACCTCTTTTCTTCCCCTAACCTTTTATTATAGTGGAGTTGATTGCATTATGCTTTCCTGCATAGATGCAATCAATCTATCTTGTTCCTTTTGGATTGTGACAAACTTAGTCGACCATATCCCTCAGGATCGCCAAGATATCACCATTGTGTTAAGCCTAAGCACATGGACCGAAATAGGCCTAAGGTATGCAAATCGATCACATTTGCATATCTTAGCATTTGTACAATTGTAAGTGTAAATAAATTCTATTGATAAATTAAAACTATATTTGCATAATTTATTCTTGATATATTTTGGTGTTTGTATTGTGTTTTATGCATAGTGGGTCGGATGATATTTTCCAATATCGATCCCGATTCCACATTGTCACAAACTAGAAATGGGACGCAGAGTCGATGAAACTCCGATTACAAAGCGGGATAAATCCCAAACTCGTAAATCGAGGAAACAAAAGCCAGTAGAAGAGCACGACTCGGATGGGGAGGCAGAGAATACTCGACCCCCCAGCCGAGCGAGCAAAAAGAAGGCGACTCCGAGGAAGACCCCGAGCGCATCCTAAGAGAATTGGCTGGATATAATAACAATTCATCCTAGGACGACAATTCGTTACGACTGGAGACTGTCCCACCTGAGTGGGTAAATGCAGTCTTAAAATAACCAAATGTCCATCGTGAGGTTCCTAAATAATGCTCAAGCATTAAACATCAATACAAATATCAAAGCAGATGAATACATGTCCGACTTCATTGCGCGACTGGGAAACGAGATGAGTAACCTACCCAACGACAGCGGAGGCCATCCGTCTTCCGGGCGTCACCCCAGAAAGACGAAGAGTGGGGAAAAGCTAAAGAAGAGCTTAAGAAAGCCAAGGAAAACCTATCGAGTGAACGCCACCAGTTCATAAACGATCGGCACGACTTGGAACAAGAGAGAGAGGTCCACCAACAATTAGTGGATGAGCTGAGTATAGCTCAACAAAAGCAAGATGCTGCTGAAAAGCAAGCGAGTGCACAGCAAGCAAAACTCTAAGAGCGCAAAGACACACTTCGCGAAGAGGAGCAGTTGCTAATGCAACGACGCACTAATCAGGAAAGGGCAGTCCAACAAATGCTGTTCAACACCGAGACGAAGCATAGGGCACCGGTTCGATGTCTTGAAGAGCAGGAGGCGGAGCTCCGGCGCAAAGAAATATCTTTGAGGCAACGCCCGGCCTCCATGCCGCATAATGGACCACCCAAGGGACGGGTCAACCGACAGCAGTACTGACGAAGACAGTCAATCCAATAGGAGAACTGGACAAAACCAGTCACCGAGATCGAGGTTCCGCCGTGAAAGAGATATCCTCGGATTTAGTCGGGTGAATCAACTAATCAATGAGCGGAATCAGCAACAGAGAACGAACAAACCTAACTTGTTCAACTCAGGACCCACATCCGACCAAGAGAACGGAATGAATCGCATAAACCCTGATAGAACAGGAGACACGACATCCCACACCCAGAGGAGAACTCCAGCCGACAACCCCTATCAATTACCGGTAGGAGTCAGCCTGGAAGAGTTCTATACGTATTGCCGGTCTTGTGGCATTTGACCGTCCTAAATGGCCAAATGCTACTAAAATGCTACCTAACCATTCCGCTGCTACCAAGGTAGTCTGGCCTGGCAAAGGCAAAGGTGACAATGACCGTAGTTGTCCGAGACCGTGAATTCCCACAGATCAATATGGAAATAAAAAATTTACGGTAGTGTTGGGCTTGCCACTCTTGATTGGTGGGTGTGAAAGGTCGTCAACATGACCGTAGCTGCCCTACACATTTGGTTTCACCGATGACTGGGCGGTATGCGGGCTACCGTCGGCCAAACTGCCACCCTTGATTGGTGGGTGTGAAAGGTCATCAATACGACCGTAGCTGATGACTGGGCGGTATGCGGGCTACCGTTAGCCAAACTGCCACCCTTAATTAGTTGGTGTGAAAGGTCGTCAACACGACCGTAGCTGCCCTACACATTTGGTTTCACTGATGATTGGGCGGTATGCAGGCTACCGTCGGCCAAACTGCCACCCTTGATTGGTGGGTGTGAAAGGTTGTCAACACGACTGTAGTTGCCCTACACATTTGGTTTCACCGATGACTGGACCGTATGCGGGCTACCGTCAGCCAAACTGCCACCCTTGATTGATGGGTGTGAAAGGTCGTCAACACGACCGTAGCTGCCCTACACATTGGGTTTTACCGAAGTATGTCACATATGACCCCTGTCTTGCGTAGGTAAATCCGTTGAGATTCGAACAATGATGTTTCCTAATGTTTTCCTTACAAATTGATTTTTTGATTGTAATGTTTGAATTTTTGATTCGTACCTTTTACATTTAATAAAATAAACAGATACCCAAATTTGCTACAATTTTTCACTTCTGTATTTTATATCCCAAAATTTACGTTAAGTTCGTTATTCAGAAGTGTAACTTTATAAACAGCAGTTGAAAAATTAATTCACACGTGCGTGTATTACTTAAAGTTTAAAGTAATTATGGACTTTTAAAAATTATGATGACGGTTGTTCAGTAATATAGTGATTTACATCTAATCACTGTTTTATTCGGCGTATATTTTGAAACATCGAAAGGCGGGACTGAAAATCCAAGTATAATCTATGATGCTTCGAATGAGTAACAGATATAACGTTCAAAGCTTCATGAAATGTAAGCTCAGCATCAACATAGTTTGACGAAGCAAAATAAACTGTACCAAGATCGTGTAATACATGAGCTAAATCGGGATGGATAGATAGATAGAATTGAGTTTATAGACGCAAGCGGCAACTTAGGCCATATACGTCTTTTAATCTGACATACTGAAACTGACAAACTAAATCTGACCAATATAAATCTGACATAGACAAACAAATTTGACCATTGATAAACACTACATTCGTACATTCCATTGCAGAATGGAATGCAGCATTACATTATCAAAAAAATGGTCAAAAACAGAGACAAATGCCATAGAAGAGAAAGCAGAGCAAAAATAGAAGGTATATAGATAACCAGTGGACCCATTAGCACCACTGCAGCGGAAAAATGAAGTGCCACAGTGGAGTGCCCAGGGGAGGCCACAGTGGAGTGCCCAGGGGAGGCCACAAGGAGGCTGGGCTTGGAAGTTTTCTCCCACAAATCGGGATGGAACTCACCATGGTCCATGATGATATCTGTATGAAACGATGAGTTGCTTTCCATACTTAATAGCACTTTCTCATTTCGATAAAAATTGACTTGATTCACAAACACTGAGCAAGATTTGAACATATAGAATGTTATGCAAATGAAGTGTTGTATTCATCTGCTCAATACATTTTTCGGCTATTTTGTAACTTTCCTCGAATCTGTTGGACTCATTCAGCTCATTCATTTCGTGTAATGCCTTTTGACATTTATCAGTCAATTTCTCTACTTGACTTTGTTTGCCCTTCTCAAATTTTACTTTTCCACAGTTGAAGCAATTAAAAGAACCATTTTTAATCACAGTTGGGTACGTGCAATTTGCATTTGGACACACAATGCTCCTCTTAATTAAATCACTCTCAACATCCTGGCATTTAATACAAGTGCAATCAAAATAATAGATCTGTTTCAACCTATCTTGTCTTTCTTTAGTGGACGCTAATGTGCCCACGTAAGAAATAAAAACATTTGATGCATCCAATTGAGGTATATCCTCTGTTGCCGTAAGTAGTAAAGTTGGCCCATCAAATACAAATGAAGCGTTTGGTTGACAAGAATGATCCAAGATTGATGCTCCTAAATACAGTCCTTTCCCCAGTTTTTTACCATCATCATGTATACGGAATGTGTTGATAAACGCTTTTCCATAAATTTCAGACAACTCTCGAAATGAAGGACAGTACTCTTCACGTATAAAACACATGACCATTTCCAAAGTCAAAGATTTCATCATCATCAAATCGATCGAGTCTTTCATGTCATCTTCACTGTGACTCATTAAATCTTGAAAACGACGCGATACGTCACCAAATTTCTCGCACTCATTGGGTTTTCTCTTTAGTTTATAAATAATTTTTACTGTAAGACGAACATCGTCTGTAAGACCAAGACAGTCTGTAGCAGTAGCAGGATAGCGTAGTTTTAAACATAAGCATTCATTTTTGGGATCTTTCCATGCAGATTTCTGACAGTTTTTATCGCAGTAATAGGAATGTGAACACTGTGTGCATTTTTTCAAATTATCGTTTTGTTTAAAACAGTAATCGCAATAATTTCCACGCCATTCATTTCCTAAGCAAACGGTTGGGATTTTAAAAGCAAATCGCCTCTCTTGATCGTAGACATTTTTCAGTTCTTGATCACTTTCGGTTTTCAAACTCCGTAGTGCTTATTGTGCCTGAAAATAAGCTATTTGACCTAAATTCAATTTTTCAAATTTTCATTTGTCAATGTAATTTTTTTGCAACTAAAACGTTTTTACATTTTTTTTATGTTCTCCGTTTACGTGTATAATTGTTGTTATATTGTATAGAAAATTATATTTTATATATTAGTATAACTTTCTATACAATACAGAGTTTGTGGCAGGTACTTTTCCCTTATAATTATAACTTTTTTTATGGTTATAAATAGTGTTACAGAAAAGAAAAAATGTCCAGTTTTTAGTACTCGCTTTTCTAAACTGTGCACTAAAAACTGGACTTTTTTTCTTTTGTGTAACACTGTTTATAACCAAAAATGAAGTTATAATTATATGGGAAAAGCACCTGCCGCAAACTCTATAATATAACAACAATTATATGTTAATAAATAATAATGTCTTTATTTACCTTTTATATTACTGCATATTAGTTTAATACATTAGACAATCATTTAAACCGCTTTATCATCATCATGGCTGAACCAAGAGACATGATTCATTGACTGCTGCTGAAGAATGTATTGCTTGGGGTTTTTCAACTACACCAACTCCAATAAATATTTCACGTAAATATATGGAACAAAATATGTTCCAGCTTGCTTTCGATTGTTTAATACCACTGCTTTTCGACCACAGATTTTGCCCTCTGTGCAGAACTGAGTTACACGTAAGATAAAATTTTTTGTTACGTATATAAAACTTATTGATTTTGATTCCTTAAGCCTAAGATGTAATGAAGTCGAGACAAAATGTCGTGAAATTCTGATGAAGTCTGTCTTGTGATTCTAATTGCACATTTAGAAATAGGTAACTAAACAAGAGAAAGAGAAAACGTATTGCTCTTATCTGGGCCATCAAACCAGTGATTAATACGCTAAAACCTCAAAGGATTAATTTTCCTCCTCACTACTACTCGAGTCTTTCATTTTGGCATTATAATTGTCACCGGATAAACATAGACAAAAAGTTTCAGGCGGAGGAATCAAAACATTGTTCACAAAGGAATTGACCATTTCTCACAACATGGATCAACCGTCGCGTTGGATATTTTATTAGACATGCCTCCATCGAGTAGAGAAACCCAGTTAAAACATTCGTGGAATCCAAATGATCGTAGTCTTAATATATTTGTGAAAGAAGTTGACGTTTCATCACCGTCCCGTGGCTCAAAGAACAGACTGTATTCGTGGCAAAGTAGGTTTCACTCGAGGTCTCCACATCTGGGAAATCCATTGGAGCTCGAGGCAACGGGGAACACACGCAGTTGTTGGTGTAGCTACGGGAGAAGCTGTTATCCTATACTAGTTTGATGAAAATCCTGGGTGTTGACACGAGAGAAAACAAGACACATGCATTAGGTCTCACTGCAAATGTGCCAGTGGAAAATTTTTTATTTAAAAACTATAAATAGCCCGCCAGAACTACGGAGGCTTATAAGTAACATACATATTTACATAGCTTAAAATAAAATGTATGGAAAAACATAAAGAACATCAAATAATAAATTACAATAAATAATTTCGAGACAATTACAACTAAATACCAACAAATTCCCCCGCTCGAATTTATTCGATCAACGCTTCTGATCATACGAATCCAAATACCCACACAAATCTGCAATTTTCTGATAGCTAACACGCTTGGTTAATATATCCGCTCGATTCTCTTTGGTGTTAATGTATTGCAGACTGAATAACTTCAACTCAAAATTCTGTTTCACAAATTGTACTTTCATGTCTATGTATTTGGTTTTCGAATTTTCTACGTCGTTTTTGACAAAATGCATTTCCGCTCTATTGTCACAGTGTACAACAAAACTTCCGAATTCCAATCCTTGAATTTTTCCCACTTCATTAAGATAACGTTTAAACCAAATTATTTCTTTTACCAATTCAGACAATGCTATCATTTACTTCTGACGCTATTAATTCGGCTTCCATGACACTCATGGTTACCAAACTCTGCTTGGTACATCTCCAGATATCAGGATTCTTCCCTACGCAGATTAAATACCCGGTTATAGATTTCCTATCTTTAACTGAAGTCACCCAACTAGTGTCTACATAACAGTCTACATCAAGATTCAATGACTTGCCTAAATGAATACTTTTATCTTTAGTACTCACAACATAATTCCACAAATACATAATGCAAGTCCAATGAATTAACTTCGTGCAGAATTATACCTAGCTAAAATGTTTATCGCTACACAAATATCTGGTCTAGTATAACGAGAGATAAACATCAAGATTCCTACCAAAGTTCTGTAAGGATATTCATTGGCATCCAATATGTCACCCTCACAATTCAGATCATTAAATGGTTCCTTGACATTCTTAAAACCAAATTTCTTAAATCGCTCAAATAAACTCTCAATGTATGACTCAATGTATCTTGCTGACTGAACCTAATTCCCCCGGACTCCCGAATGATATCAATCCCAAGGAATTGCTAGGTTCTCTCTAAGTCAACGCACTTAAATGCCTTATTCAGTAGTGTAACATTACGTTACTTTGTCTCCTCATCCTTGGCAAAAATAATTATATCATCAACATAAAACAAAATAATAACACTCCAACCTAATCTGTATACACACTGAGTAGACAAAAACTTGGTGAAACCTAACTTGGTTATCTCACCACTCAACTTCAAATACCACTGCCGACCTGCTTGCTTCAGCTCGAACAGTGACTTACACAATTTCCAGACTCTAGACTTGTCTGGATGCACCACATCCGGTATGGTCATGTAAATATTCTCTGGCAACTCGCCATATAAAAACGCACATTTAACGTCCAAATGTGTATCAATCCAGTTCAAAAATAAAACCAACACAGCAAACAGCAATCTTACAATAATAAAATTAACTACTGGATTATACACCTCTGTAAATTCTTTGCCATTATCTTGCAAGAACCCACGTGCTACTAATCTTGCTCGGTGACGTACTACTTTCCCACCGGCATCACGCTTCCTTACAAAAACCCACTTATGATCTAAGACTTTTAAATCTGGCGTTCTAACAACTTCTTTAAATACATTTCGTTAGCGTCTCCACCTTGTCATTCATCGCAGATTCCCAATCCAATCTATCAGGAGCACTTATGGCCTCCTTGTATGTTAAAGGATTTGACAAATCCACATTCGAACATTCGAGCCCATTAAAATACACGCTAAGATCTACAACATTAGATGTTGACGTGCCCTCATCAGGAGATATATCTGGAGATGAATCCCCTTTCCCCCAACGGCAACATCTTTGATATCCTAAACGCCTTGAAATGAATTGTTATTCTTGAAAGCATATTTAACACTCTCATCAGCATACTCAATATTATTATCAATGCAAAATTCTCTAACAGCCTTGGCTGAACAAAAAGTTTTACCCTCATATGACTAAGTAGAATCGAATCTGCCAGGAAACATTCCCGTCATGGGTCTTTGCTTTGCAATTCTTTCTCAGGTTCCCTTTGACTTAATTTGAATAGGGGTCTGAATGGGATTACTAAGTGAAGCAATAACTTTGTTTCCCCCGTCATCATCTTCCCCATTGTCAAAACTGATAATATTTCTGGCAGCATCTGAATATGACGTTTCAAAAAAACCGAACATCCTGAGTGTTTATAACTTGTCATCTTCTGGGTCATATACACGATAACCTTTCGTGTGCCAACAACATCCCACCAATATGCATTCTTTTGACACTGCCCCAAGCTTACTGTCCCTTTGACTTTTTGGCAATAAGCGGAAACACTTTGAACCTATTACCCGGAAATAACTTAGCTAATATTAGGCTTATGGCCAAACATCCTTTCATAAGGTGTCAAACCATTCAATAACTTCTGACTAATTCTATTCTTTACGTGAGCAAACGCCATAAGGACCTCTGCCCACCACACACAGTCCATTCCATCATCATAAATAGTTGACCTTAATGCTTCAATCGCTGATCGATTAAACCTCTTGGCCACACCATTCATACTCAAAGAATAAAAATTAGTAACCTCATGCTTAATATTGTTAGTCCTACAAATTTTCCTCATTTTATCATTCACATATTCGGTCCCATTATCAGTACGCAACTTTTTAATCTTGTTATTTGTCAAACGTTTCATAAACAAAATAAAATCTTCAAAACAATCAGCTACTTGTGACTTGTACTTAATAACATAGACTTTTACCCATCGCATGTAATCGTCAATAAAAGAAACATAATACTTGGCCCCACCCCTACTTTCATACTTAGTGGGCCCCCAAACGTCTGAGTGCACTAACTCAATCTACCTGACCACCTGACCACCTGCTTGCATTGCACGTGACCCACTAATTAAATTATGCTTCCCACTCGGAGCGTAACCGACCTTATTCAAAGTAATCTGATGGATTTCGTTCCCAATCATGTGATTAAAACAAACAGTACCAATCCCTTCAACATCGAATGTATCTGAATACGCATTCATTTTATAAGGCTTTCCAATCGTCAATTCAGTAAATAAATTTCTATCATGACATAAATGAGCCCCAGATTTAGTGTCCCAAATCCACTCATTATCAGTGGTCGAAACATTGAGCCCATCAATAATCAAAAAATCAGAAAAATGTGAGAAAGAAACAGAGTCACTCACATTCCCCTTGGACTTCCCCTTTCTACACGAAGTCCCATAATGGCCTAAAATCCCACAGTTTGAGCACTTTACTTCTTTTTTCGGTTTCTTTCTACAATCATTCGAATAGTGGCCTTTAATCCCAGAATTAAAACAAATAACTTCGTTGTTAGGTTTCTTTCTGGGATTTTTCTGATTTGTTGATAATGCACTGTTATCCGAACTGTTATTAGGATTAACGCCAATTTTTAAAAGCGTGGATTGTAATTTAAGCGACGCTTTATTCTGAATTTTTAGTTCAGGTTTAAGTTTGGAGACAAAAACTCCTTCACACTTTGGCGGATCAAGAAATTTTAAATTCTCTGGGACCAAGGCTTTGGTCTGAATTTCCACACGCTGCTCGTACGTCACATCAAATAGGCAGCTATTGACTAACCCAGCCAAAGATTCGTCGCACGCGGGAGTAAACGAAGTAGCAGCAGTGATTTTCATACTGGCTGCTTTTTGAAAATCAAAACTAGATGGTTTACTGACTTGAGGGACATTCACTGTAGTGGCTGAAACTTGGGGTGCAATTAAGGCTGCGGGACAAGCCCCAAATGCCGCTGCCCCAAGTGCTTGGTTTTGTACCAAGCTTTGAAGGATATTGGTTAAATTTCCCACATCTGTGGATAATTGGTCGAATCTATCCTTAAATGATTGCCCATTATTGATGTTGTCCGAATTATCGTCCAAGGTGTCGTCAACATCTTCGTGCACGTGGGTCCCACTAGTTTGGGGAGCAAAACGATTAAAATTAATCTTTTGAGCGTCTTTATCCGTCATCGCCTGAGTTAGTAATCAAAAATACTTTAATCTGAAAAAGATTTTGAAGAAAATTTAGTGAAATTCATTCTCACATCTATGTTTCTCTTTCAATTCATTAATCGCGACAGTTAAGTTGTCACTTAGCTCATAAACTAGCAATTAATGTTAACAGACCACAGAGAAAATAGTAAATGTCCTTTATTCTCGATAAATTACATTTATTATTTACCATGAATGCATAATATGATCTGTCTTCGTTGATTTTCAGATCTCTCATTCAAAAAATCGGCGATAGATTCTCCGGAAATGAAGTTATTTAATTAATTTCATTAATCATTTACCTGTCCTTGTGGTTGTTGTTTCTCCCAGTCACCGATAGTTTTTGATGATTTCAGGAGCTGAAACAGATAGTTATTAAAGTAATGCGTTTATGATTGTGCGATGAGATAATTTAAACTTATCGCCAAATCCGTTCATATAATTAGCTCTTTTTGAAGATTCACTTCTTCTTAGAGTAGTTAGGAATCTTAGAATCTATAAGAAACTTAAGTTAGCAATTAAATTAATACAAATCATTAATTTATCCTTACGATGATGAATTGTTGTCGATTCCGTCTAACTTGCACTTAAACGGCGCTTCCATGATGTTAGTATTTGGTTTTGTCTGTATATTGAGTATTTAGGTATGTAGTCTTGTAAATGTGTGATTGTATTATTATCTATTATCATGTATTGTATTCTATACTGTATTAATTTTTGGAGGCCCATTCTGGGCTTCTGTAGCTAGATTTTGATTTGGGTTGCCCTCTGTAGGTGTTTTACTGTATTACTTACTTGCTATTCTGGTGTGATCCAAGCAGGCCCTACTAATAAAGTGTCACTAGATTTTACCTTGCATCATCTGTTTATTTTGTTGCCTCCAATCCACTGCAGCATGGGATTCTGCAAACCAACACATGATCCTCACAGTGACGTTACGTGTATCTGAGAATATTTGGAGTGATATTAGCATATTAACATTTTGAATCTTTTCATATTTCACTTTAAATATTATTTCCACTTTGTACTAACGTTACGGGCCGCTTGGTTCAATTTCCATTTGTCCGTTTCCTTTGTTCTACGCGACCTTGTCGCATTTCTTTCGTTAACAAACTGCTCTGCTCTCACGAAATGTGCCTCACGAAATGTTATTCGGAAATAACTTATTTCCGAATTTCAGGCACATTTTCAGGCAGAAATAATTAAACCATAAGATATTAGTCACTTATTTCAAATAAGTGATTAATATCTTATGGTTTAATTATTTCTTTATTATACAAAGCCTGTTATTATCATGCGTAATCAAATACAAAAAATCCCAAGCATTTTCAGTTCACTTTGGTTTTGTTGTGGTGTCATTTCCAGTGAACTTGCAAAGACGTGCGCGTAGATTCTGTAATGGCTTAATGTTATAATTAATATTAAATTATTACCTGCTTGCAATTCTTCCCGCTTCCTTGACACTTGGGAATTCCATAGATCGGGCCCTGTAAGGGAAAAGGTGCATTAAAGTACCAACTCTTATTTAAAAACGGATTTAGTATGAGAAAACCAATGATATTCATATCATTGGAGAAAACTTATCGTCAGATTATTCCTCGAGTGATCTTGTGTCGCCGTGTTTTTCTCTTGTCCCGTCACGTGAAGGACACGTTCCTTGTATCTAAAACAAAAGAAATTTCTAATTATTATAAGTCACAGAAGATTGATTTATTTTCTTTACTTGTATTAAATCGCTTGCGACTCGCTCCTTTCAAACGGATGGCCAGTGTTGCCAACTTAGCGGATTTCCCGCTAGATTTGGCGGATTTTTGAGACCCCCAGCGGGAAAAAAAACGAGGCAGCAGACTGCGGAAAATCTAGCTTGGAGATTTTCCAATCGGCGGATTTTTGGCGGATTTTGGGCCGTGTGGGGTTTTTCTTATTGGTCAAAAAATTTTTTTTTAAATCATAAAATTTCGCCAATTTTTTTCAGAAAAAGCTTAAAAAAATAAGTAGGCCGTGTGGGGTCTTTCTTATTGTCAAAAAATTGACAAAATGTTTTTTTTAAAAAATCCTAAAATTCGCCAAAAATCCGCCAATTGGAAAATCTCCATTAAAAAATTCCGATTAAAAAATTTATTTTAAATTTTTTTGGTTTTTTTTTTTTTTTAGCTTTTTCTGGAAAAATTGGCGGAATTTTAGCGGATTTTCACCTTTTAGAGTCAGCAGATTTTAGCGGAATTTAGAGGTTACCAAAGCGGAATCCAGATTTTAGAGTTGGCAACACTGCTGGATGGCTTGCGCTCGAGGGGTCCGACATTCGTCCGAATCTTTCTCACAGTCCTTCTGAATCTTCGGAATCCCGAATCCCGAATCACAAAAAATTCTTTATTATCGATTAAAATAAATTAATATCGATAATTTTATAGCGATATTTGTAGTCGATATTGTAATCGATAACGCTGGTGCACTGCTTGCAGCGCCAGGTTGCAATTTTGCACGATGTTTGTATTAAAATGCTTGTAAAAAGCACACCGACTTCATTGTCAGTTTACTAACAACCCAAAATTTAAAAAACATTAAATCTGGTACCAAATTATTAATTTTTTGAATCTTCTGAATCCTGCCGAATCCCAAAGATTTATCAAAGATTCGAATCTTTCTCATGTCAAATCCTGATTGTCGCTTGCGCTCCTTGTTTCGGCGGCCTATAAATTAAATCAGTTGGTTAAGGCCGTAATCTTTACTTTACGTAATTTTTACTTTATGATTGGATCTCAATTAATATTTCTAATTACCTTTTGAGTTCCGATCGCGGTTTATAATCCAGAAACAAGCGTTTCTTTTCGTGCTTCAAATAAACGTTGAAGCGGACACCATTCTTTGAATTCGACTGTTCGCCCCCTGTCGACGTTCCGTCGCAACAGTGTTTTCATGTTTTAGCGATGCCCTATTTATGCTTCGCTGTTCTCGTTTGGATTTCTTAGAATTTATGTTACTAATAAATTATTATATCATAGTTTCTTAATCAATCCACCTGTATAAATTATTGTGAACAGGTTTTGGATTGAATTAATTGTTTTTCATAAAAACGATCATTTTTCTCAGCTCGTCGCCTGTTGCCGAACTTGGCCGCTTGTTGCGACACATTCTCAAATCAAATCGAAGCATTCTTCTGTTACATGACTTCTTTATCAGTTGCATTTTGATTCTACCATGGTTCGGTTCGTGTCTCAGTTCCTGTGTCAACACAAAGACCCAAGATGGACTAGGGACAGATCACTTCTTCAATCAATTTAATTACTGTAAGCAAATGCGATGTAATGTCCAAGTTTTTGCCAGCGAAATGATCTCAACCAGCTGCCGAGATGCGATTTCAAAATGGATGAAAAAAGTGCCACGTAGGCCGCCGCCATTGTGAGCAAACGTAAAAGGTATTTTTCTTTGTGATATTTATACACTCAAAACGTTATTTATACACTATTTTTTATTGTATCATGTATTTATTTTTGTTTTTATTTCTATTTGCAGCTGAATTTGCGGCGATTAGCGATGATGTCCATTCGCCAGTTGGGCCACGATGAGCAGGGACAGACAACTTCTTCAATCAATTTAATTGATGAAAGCAAATGCTATGTAATGTCCAAGTTTTTGCCAGCGAAATGATCTCAACCAGCTGCCGAGATGCGATTTCAAAATGGATGAAAAAAGTGCCACGTAGGCCGCCGCCATTGTGAGCAAACGTAAAAGGTATTTTTCTTTGTGATATTTATACACTCAAAACGTTATTTATACACTATTTTTTTATTGTATCATGAATTTATATTTGTTTTTATTTCTGAATTTGCAGCGATTAGATTAGCGATGAAGTCCATTCGCCAGTTGAGCCACGATGAGCTGGGGAAAAAATGTCGATTCATCGGTTTTCGAGGTTCTTTGGTTTTTCTTCTATCTTGGTTTACCGGTTCCATATTTCTTTTTTTTCGTTTTATTAATTTTTCCCAACAAGCAGTCGCCAATTGCTGCAATTTACGGTAATTTAAGACCACATTTCCTAAGTAAGTGTGGCGTTTGCCGTAATAAAATATTACAAAAAGCAGAAGTCAATAACTGCCAATTTAGTATTGTAAGACCGCACTAGTAACAAAAAAGTGGTGGCATTTACTTAAATTGATTTTTTTGTAATTATGTTGATGGAAAAATAATTTTTATTTAAAAAAATAAATATTTTCTTAATGTTGATATCCGGTTTCTATATTTCTTTGGGTCGATACATTCCAAAATCATCTGCCAAATCAAATTTGATTTTTTTCACGTATTCTGAGCATTTAATGAATACTTTCTGAGACATTTTTCATTTTTTTTCTCTCGTTATTTAATTGCATGGAGGAAGTGATATTTGTTTTTCATAACATAAACCTCCATTTTGGGTTTAAATAAAATTCTTCTTCTTCTCCATTTTGGGTTTTGCTTTAATGCTTTTTCAAGGTCACAGACCAAAAAACTGTTAAAAATGATTATTTAAGTCGTTTTTAATTACTTAATTTTTGAATTTCAAATCTTGTTTCAAAATTGTTTTTGTTGTATGGGACGTTTCGTCGATTTGTCTCTCTGCTTTCCAAAATGTCATATTATTGGCTAAATAAGGGTCAACTGATAGACAAAATTTTCTGGGTAGGGAGACTAGCTTTCTTTATATAAATTTAATTATAAAATTAGAAATGAAGGGTCTACTATTTCCATTATAAAGTGATTGATTTGACGTTAAAAAATGTTTCGTAAAACAGAATATAAAACAATATAAATCAGATTTATGTAACATAAATTATCACATTATCACATACATTTGTAATACGAGTCTAAAGGTCTCCAAAATTCTCTCCAATCCTCTGGCTTCTTTCCATCAAATTTTGGATTTCCAGTTGTTTGTATTACTTAACCTTGAGCGGCAAAACCGTACAAAATATCCAATTTTCGAGCATACATTACATTTTATCGATCTGTCTGGGCATGACTGAGGTCCATCTTTATGCGCCCTTAACTAACCGTATGAGAACCCTGCACGAACAAAGGTGAATGAACCTGTTTGCTCGCTTGTTAGTGTTGTCTGTCGTGTTGGCATTCGCGCTAGGAAAAATGACATCAGTTTCAAAAATGAGGTTTTTATTTTTTTGACAAAACAATGAATAATTTGTCCACGCATGACCACCATTAAAAGAAAGGCGGGGTGTTGCTACTTCATTTATGGATTATTTGTATCACCTTGTGAATCTCTTTCACCTTGAGAGGGGGAGAAAACTTCCAAGCCCAGCCTCCTTGTGGCCTCCCCTGGGTACTCCATTGCAGCACTTTGTTTTTCCGCTGCAGTAGTGCTAATGGGTCCTCTGGTTATCTATATTTCCTTCTATTTTTTGCTCTTCTTTCCATTTTGTGCCTTTTGTCTTTGTGTTTTTGACCAATTCTTTGATAATGTAAGACTGCATTCCATTCTGCAATGGAATGTGCGAATGTAGTGGTTATCATTGGTCAAATGTGTTTGTCTGTGGCAGATTTATATTGGTCAGATTTAGTAAGTCAGTTTCAGTATGTCAGATTAAAAGACGTGTATGGCCTAAGTCGCCGCTTGCGTCTATAAACTCAATTCTATCTATCTATCTATCATCTTGAGAACCTGTGTGCCCTCGAGGGTAATTTGGTTAACTTAATGATTAATTTTGTTGAAATATCAATTTTCTGATATATTAAATGATTAATTCTGTTAAAAAATATAAATAATTTGAAATTATTTTATTGTCTCGTTGTTGCCAAATGCGACTTGAGTGTGCTAATATTTCGTTTAGTCACGTTTTCTCGATCAATTCAAATATTTCGAGTCTGTAAAGGAGTTAATTATCAGTCAAAAGTATCATAAGTTTAATTTCCTGATTTATACAAAGTCTCAAATCTAATTGTTGTGTTCTTGAGTGAATTGAGTTTCACTTCTAATTCCATTCCGTGTGTAGAATCTCCTAAAACAATAGACGGTTTGCGCTTTCACGAACGAGATTTAATTACGAGACACGAGATAATTAATAAATATGAAATAAATTCATTTTTATTAATTATCTCGTGTCTCGTAATTATTAAAATTGTTTCAGATTGCGCTTGCACAAACAATTGAAAACTGAACGATACGAAATAAACAAATGAACGAGAAACATGTCTTGCTCAAAGATGGTAACGTTCCAGTTCAAAATATGTGTGTCTAATGATATCTTTGTATAAAAAATAGTTAGTTGTAAACAAATTACTAACCTGGAATTACTAAAAACCTACTGAAAATACAACACGCTGATGAAAAGCAAGATGGATGCCATGCTCGCTTCAAATTCCAGATCAATGCGCATGTGCGAAGTTTTGTTGCACACTGCGCATGTGCCGAGCATTCGTATTATCAACTTAAATAGGAACGACTTGAAAAATAAATCTCGTTCATTCGTAATACGAATGTTAAATTAAATACGAGATTAATTTTTAAAATCTCGTATTTATATAACATTCGTAATTAAAAAAATTACGTTCGTGAAAGCGCAAACCGTCTAATATAATTCTGATTAAATTAGGAATTCTTACCTCTTTATACTAAATCCCAAGTAGAAAGTCTTCTTATAATTGTTTGGTCAGATTTAGTATGTCAGTTTCAGTATGTCAGATTAAAAGACGTGTATGGCCTAAGTCTCCGCTTGCGTCTATAAACTCAATTCTATCTATCTATCTATCTTATAATTGTTGCTGTTCTTACAAAACATTTAACTAGGATGAATCCTGCAATTGGAATTAAATATTACACAAAGTGCTGAGTTCTTAATTTTACAAGTGATAAAATGAACATATCAAGTCGTAGTGTGGATAAGCGGGTTGTAGTCCATAGTGGATTCGCAACTGCTTACGATCGTGTTCGGACACGCGCTCGTACAATGTCTCTCTCTCGCATCCGGAATCCTCCAGATTCACGTATTCGTGTATGCCCGCTCGTCTGAGTAGATCTTTCTCTAAGTTGGAACCTTTGTAGGCGACAATGTTTCTTCCAGATTCGCCAATGCAGGCCGTGCGCAGATGACGCAAAATGTTCAATGCGTTGTTTTGTTCTCATTCCTTGTTTATCAATGGTCAAATGTGTTTGTTTATGTCAGATTTATATTGGTCAGATTAAAAGACGTGTATGACCTCAGTCGTCGCTTGCGTCTATAAACTCAATTCTATCTATGTTCCCATTCCTGCTGTTTGCTGTCGAAACGCATGCCGTTAACATGACTCTGCACCCACCTCACTTGTTCCCTGTCGCTGTCGTTGAGATCATGAAAGTTGCCCACTTTGAAAAGAATGAGTAAGCTATTTGCTTGTGGGTGAAACAAACTCCAAGTTCTTTGATGCGAAACGAATTGTTGACGTCAATCACCATTCCGATGTGGTTCAAGATTTCCTTGCCTGTGATCTGTGTGCCTTGGTGGGGTGGCGAACATGTCCACTACGATTACGTCTTCTTCTTCTTCATCTGCACCTTCCTCTTCCTCGTTGCCGTCGTCGTCTTTGCGTTTCTTTATGTTGGTCGCTAGAAGAGAAAAAAAAAGAAGAAAAAGTTAAGAAAGAAGAAAAAAAAAAATAATAAAAATTTACCTTTTGGCATCGTCAAGTCCATCGTCATCAGCTCCTCGTCGGTCACAAATGCCTGTGACTGTTCTAAGTGCGGTGAAATGTTTTTCTTCTCTGCGATGTTTTTCCCGCTCTTTCGCTCGATCTTTGTGGTGGATCTTTGTGGTGGTTGCCAGAAGAGAGAGAAAGAGTTAAGAAAGAGAAAAAAATAAATAAATAATAAAATTTACCTTTTGGCATCAAGTTCACCGCCATCAGCTCCTCGTCGGTGACCAAAGGTTGCGACTGCTCAAAGTGTGGCATAATCGGGTTTTTCTTCTCCGCAATGATATGGTTTATTTTGCCACATTTTCGCTCGTTCTCTTCTCGTTCCATTCGGAACTTAATTTCAGTCATTGCAAGTTTTTCATCCAGGATGTCGCTGGAGACGCGCTTGATGGCCTCAAGGATGTCCAATTGGGCGGTGATGAAATGCCAATATGCCGCAGCATTCAATTCAATAGATTTCTCCTCTAAACCATCGTTTCGTTTGATCTGTTTGACCGATACCAGTTTTCCCTTGGGTTTGTAGACCACGGCCATGATGGCTGAACCCATGCATACGATGTCGCTGCATGCAAACTCGTCGTTGGCATCGACTGCTTTTTTCAATGAACGATAATATTTCATTGTCTCCACCCAATTGGCGATGGAAAGCGAGACGCCTTCCTTACAGGGAAAGCGCCTTTCTGTATTTTCATTTTCATAAAATTTGAATTTTCTAATGGAAATCATGACTGTGTCACTGTTGGCATTTTCCGTCACATACACAAAAATTTTGTTTTCAACATCTAATTCGAAAAGGTCAGGCGAATAGACACCATGATCGATTTCGATTGAACGTTTCGCTCTCCTTGCAGTGGAAAACCGAGGGGTTTATATATGTGCCATGTGTATTTTTTTTTGTTTTTTTTCCTCCAACAAATGAAATGATAATTTAATGTCAACATGTTGTGACGGAAATCATTAGACAAGATTTGGTTGTTTATTTCCACATGTCGAACGACAATGTCATATCAAAAATGAAAATGTTATCAATTTGTGATTTCTTTTTGGTTTTTTTTTTAAATTGAGTATGCATTAAAAAAATGTGCTAAAGTGTTTTTTTTTTTTAGAAAAACATCAGATAATAAACTAGTTTTTCAGTCTTATTCGAAAAAATTTTTTTTTTTGCAATGCTGGGAAGAAAACCAAAAATAAAAATCAAATCAGCTTCCGTTTTGCGTCGTCCGATGGCGCCACCAACGCATTTGGTTTTAAAACAAACTATTTATTTAGCGAAAAAAAAACTACATATATGCAAAATTACAAAAAAGCCAAAAAATATTAATTATTATTTTAAAACAAACAAACTATTTATTTAGCGAAAAAAAAACTACATATATGCAAAATTACAAAAAAAACAAAAAATGTTAATTATTATTATTTTCAAATTGATTTTGAAGCAAGACTTCATATAAAAATCATCCACATCTTCAATTAGATGATTTTTGTGTGCTATGACGGTGCTATCCTTAACTTTGGGTATAACCATCGTGTGAATTATACTCTTGATGTTGCCATGTTGTGTGACGGTTGTTATCTCCATCATATCGCTCGACTTGGTTGTTGAGGTTAGGGCGGTGACGGCTCATCGGCGCGGCGCTCGGCTCGTTCGATGCGGTTGAGGCGGTGACACTCGTACGGCTCATCGTAGCGCTCGACTCGTTCGATGCGGTTGAGGCTGTGACACTTGTGCAACTCATCGACGCGGCGCTCGGCTTGGTTGATGCGGATGAGGCGGTGAACACTCGTGCGGTTCGACATCGCCGCGCTCGGCTTGGTCGATGATTTTTTGTCGTCTGTGTCGGCAATGACGTGCGCATTGGTGGATAAAACAGAGGCAGTGTTGATGGTCACGGTATGATTAAAATTAACGTTTTGCGCTTCATCTGAAAAGAAAAAAAATATTATTATAAAAAAAAATGAATAAAAAATTTTCAACTTGTTGTTTTTTTTGTTTTTTTCACCCTATGCTTACTTGCACGTTTATGCGACGTCAGCAAGATTGCCATTGTTCCAATGGCATTGAACAAAATGATGTTCACCAACATGATGACCACATACTTTCACATAGAACACATATGCTAATGAAAAATAAAAAAAAAGCAGTAAGAAAAAAAATAAAATTACATTCTTTTTCTTTTTTTTTAAAAAAAAAATCAACTAAAAAAAGCATGAAACAACAAAAAAAATACTTACATGTTCATGCGCAATTGGTATTATGTTTTCTTCATCTTCTTCCCCAATAGATGATAGCAGCGTATTGTTTTCATCATTGTTAATTTCTTCTTCGGACAATGGATCCAATGTTACATACAACAGTCGATGACATTCGGCGTTTAGGGCAGCAGCCGAAAGCAGACGATGCCGATTCAACATCATGCGGACGTCTTTTCATAGTCAATCGAAAGTTAGATGGCATTGATAGCCATTGCTTGGGCGTCCGACATTGATCCATTATCTTTTTCTTATCGAAGCTAAACGATTAAAACGAAAAACTTGGAACGTGCACGAGTATTTCTACAAAACGTCACTCATATTTATTTTACATTGTGCGAAATATGAAACTTTTTTTTGTATCATCAAAAACTTTTCCAGACCAAATAAAAATAAAAAAATTTACTTTTGCCATAATAAACAAATCATATTTCTTTTCTAAACGATATTAATATACACACATTATTACAACTTTTTTAACCTTAAGATTAAAAAGGCGCAAAACTTTTAAAAACACATTAGCGGATAATGCAAGTTGATGTCAAGGAGCAAGCCTTTGGGGCCGTCGATGGCGTAGGAATTCGAGTCCAGACGTTGCAATTCGCCGGACGTCAACCATCGAAAGTTGCCAGTTGGCAAATGGTTGGAGAGGGCTTGGCTGTAAAGTGCGTTCGCATCCAGCGATATGATGTACGAATGCGGCAGGTGTGGCTGGTAGGTGTCTGGAATGTAGGGATTGTTGGCAAACGCCTGCCTGTGCGTGATGAATGCCATCCTCCGCGAATGCCTCGTTCTCACATCAGTAGTGTCGGTATTGCGCGGTCTTGTACATCACGGAAGTTGGCTACTTCACGGAAGTGACATCTACAGGAAGTTGCATAAGACTAGGAAACAGATGTTGAAGTGTCATCACATGTGAAATGTAAACACGAAAGTGATGATGCAACCAGGAAATGATACAATTGGAATTTCAAGGTTATGTTTATTTGTATTGGAGAAAGAATATTCCATCTTCTATCCTTTTGGTTTAAGTTCAACAACATTTAACATCCTTTCAGAAAGTTTAACCTTTTCGGACTTCCTTTTGACAAAACGTCGAGGAGAAAAAAAGAGAAAGTATAATTTAATTAATTATTTTAATTGTTTTAGTTTGGAAAAAATAGAGAGACACCGTCACAGTTCATAATGATTTTTATTTGTGTTATTAGGAGGCAAACCAATCGCTAATGTTATCGGCATAACAATTAATAAATGACCAAAACATGCCGACTGTCATCTCTAACAAAGCGTTGTCATTTTTTGTGTTAGTCTTTTTCATTAAAGTGCATGTCACTTCGTCGTCGGTTTTCGCTACATTTAGAAACAACATATGTCGATCGATTGCAATTTCATATCCATTCACCTTTCCGTTTTGGAGATGAAACTGTACTTGTCCCTTGTGTTGGGCGTTCAAAACTTGAAACGATTGGCGAAAAGAGCGAAATGTAGCCGTCGGCATTCGACGCGTCCACGCAGCTTATGATGTCCCTCACGAGTGAGTCGAACTTGCGTGTTTTCATCACATTCCATCGGATCTCGTTGATTGAAATTTTGTCCGTTTCGTCTGATCCATAGCAACAGCATCCTTCTTGTGTGTTGTCGGTCAGCGAGAGCAACACGAATGTCCTATTGTCTTTTTCTTCGAACGAAAGCGACGGGTCTCCGCGGCACAAACTTATGTTTGGTGGAGGATTTATGTTTTGTTGTTGATGTTACTGTTCTCTACGAACGAATGACCGATTGAAATGTGTCATTGATGAAATGAAAGGATGTTTCAACGGTTGAATGTTCTTCGGGATGTTTCAAAGGTTGAAATGTGTCATTAAACTTTACTCTTTTGTTAGAAAAAGACATTTTTTAAAATTTATTATTATTTTAGATTATGCTAAAAAAATTACATAAAGAAATACATTTGAATTATTATATCGAATAAGATGATTACATAAAGAATGCATTGATGCGTGCATGAAAAATAAGAGAGTTACAACGATGTCAATTCAGTTATTATTTTGGTTTCGTTGGCGATCAATTGTTTCCAATCGTTGACGTCGAGATGCATGCATTTATATTTTTTTTCTTCTTGCAGTTTGTCGAGTTCTGCTCGTCTGTCTTTGTGCGGATAATACAGCATCGCCATGCGTTTCAGCGGACAAACGGAAATGAATTTTTGGTTGGTCAAATGAAATTCCAACTTCACGAGCTGGTCTTCGGCATCTAACGATGTCAGCCTCAATGCTTGTTCTATGGTCGAGGCGTGTTCTCTGATGAGGTGCCAGTCGTGTATGTTTAAGCTTATCGTGTTTGTGCATTTCCATCCGCTTTCGTCGGGATCGTATGCATAAGATGCTTGTGTTGCCGTTTTTCTGTCTGCGTAACGATTGAACCACACGTACAAGCTTCTGCCGGCGAGTTGCAACCAGGGACAATCGTCTCCTTGCTCATCCTCTCTGTCGCTCAACATCTCAAACGATGATGTGGCGGCGGGTCGTAAGTGCTCTTGTCACTGCTCCTGCTATCGTGGCTAAGTGGCTAATGTCGTCGATGTCGAACGACGACTTCAGGAGTCTCGTGCTTTCTGCGTCGTTCGACGTCGGCAGATCGAATATGTGTTTGATGTATTTGCAATCGGGGTTGTAGAGCTTGTGCACCAACAGAGCGTCGTCGGCGCTTCCCCAATTGTGAATGGTGCTTCCCCAATTGTGAATGGTGCTTCCCCAATTGTGAATGGTGCAATGGCAAAACACGCACTTGACCGAATCGCGCCCCCTGACCTTTTGAACGAATCCGTCGCATGCCATGTCCAGAGGAGTGGGAGTGATGTGCAGCCATTTGACGAACATTTTCAACTTGTCCGCTATTGAATTCTGTTCGCCTCGTTCGCCCCGAGTCGCCGCTTGCGTCTATAAACCTAATTCTCTCTCTCGCCTCGTTCGCATAAACGTTTTTTGATCAATTTCACCGTTTCTCCCGTCGGCCGTTTGCTCTTTTTCTTTGTCAATAAATCGAAGCAGCCCATCTTGATTGGTGATGGAAAATTGAATGAAATCGTGCATGTTGGGTTGTTTTTTATATGTGTGTGTGTGTGGGCGTGTTTTGTTTGTTATTGAATTGACTTTTTGATGACAGTTTGTAAGGGGTTTTTTTTTTAATTTTTAACTATTGACAAGTGAAAAAAAAAGTTTACATGCAAATTAAACATTTTTTTGTTATTGCGAATAAATTTGGCAAAGTATATGCATTCCAATTGTGGACAATGCGCCAGTTTGTTCGCTTTTATCAAGTCGTGGTGTGGACAAGCAGTTTTCAGTCCATACTTGATTCGCAACTGCTCACGATCGTGTTCGTGTTGACCTCTCAGTGGTGGCCAGGACATTTGGACACTCGAATGTCCAGAAATCACAGTGGAAGCGATTTTTCAATGTTTTCTGCAAAGTTGAATTTTGATGGGAAATGCGAGATCGCTCGGCGGGACCCGGTGGCCCGGCTGCGGCCAAAAGTTGCCGCGATTTCCGTGCTCCGGAAAGTCGGCCCGTCGTCACAGCGTTCCGGCAATAGGCTAGTCGGATTCCTTGTACCTTTCTCAGTATTTACCCTTATTTGTGTATTTAAAGCCCAACTGGTTTGCTCTGGGCACACAGAAAACCACATAAGGTACAAACATGAAACTAATGACTAAAGGTGCTTCTCTGTCTCAGTATGCATGTATTCCTGCTGCAAAATGACTTGAATTCGCCCTGCATCACACACTCATTGTCCACACTTGCTGCTATTATGGAAACTTGACAAAAACTCACACAAGCATGATAAAATCCAATGGAAAATTTATTCTTAAGAGCCACACAACTTGACGGCCATTTGCACAGGTGAATATACAGGAAGAGAGAGAGAGTATAAAAATTAATCTCAAACCAGAGAACAAATAAATCAGTTGATGACAGATATGCCAAAAATAGAACATAAATGCAGTTATGTCATCTGTCATCAAATATGCTTTTCACAAGCAAACAGGCACAATATTCATCCACTTACATCTAGATGGTGTGGATGAATCACCTCATAATAAATAATACATGAATACAATAAAATCACACACTTAACCTGTCTAATAAAATAAAAATCAGCATTCTGAGGATGAAATAAATTTACCAATCAGTAATATAAACATTATGAAAACAAAATAAATTTACCAACCGGTAATACAGATAACAATACAACCAGAGGCTGCAGACAATAAACCAAAAACCTCTGATCTCAGAATGCAATGTTCTAACAAATAACACAACTAAATAAATATTTGCACAATGAACTTAATTGCACAAAAACCACATTTTCCAGTTTACACACCAACAGTTCGGACTCTCGATTGTACAACGTCTCGAACTTTTCGCACCCGAAATCCTCCAGATTTACGTATTCGTGTATGCCCGCTCGTCTGAGTAAATCTTTCTCCAAGTTGGAGCTTTTGTAGGCGACAATGCGTTTTTCAGATTCGATAATGCAACTCATGTGCAGATGGTGCAAAATGAGCCACGCGTCGTTTTGTTCCCAATCCTGCGGCTTGCTGTCGAAATGCAAGCCGTTGATGTGTCTCTGCACCCACCTCACTTGTCTCCTGTCTCTGTCGCTGAGTTCGCGAAAGTTGTCCACTTTGAAAAAGAACGAGTAAGATATCGGCTGGTGGGTGAAATAAACTTCGAGTTCTTTGATGTGAAACTCATTGTTGACGCGAAATTCATCGATATCAATTACGACGTCGGTCGATGACATTTTGCGGTGGACATCAGCATCCACGGATTTTTTCAGCATCCAAAAGTTTTTTATCATTTCGATCCAGTTTGGAATCGTTAACGAAATGCCCTCCTTTGACGGAAAGCGTTTTTCCAAGTTTCCATTTTCGTAGACTACAAATTTTCTGATGGCGATCATCACGGTGCCGAAGTTTGCGTTTTTGGCCACATTAATGAATAGTTCTTTCTGCACGTCCAGCTCAAACAGATCACGAGAGTAGATGGACACCATGTTTTTGTTGCTCGTTTTTGTTCTTTTGAATGTGTTTGTTGCTTGAGTGTGCTCCTGCCTTCGGGGCGATAGGGTTTATATGCGAGCGAGGGTTGTTTTTTTTTTGTTTTTTTTTTTCACGTAATAAAATGTTAAAGTTTGACACGGAAACCAGCACAGGATTTGCGTTGAACTTTTTTGCATGTCAATCACCCAAGTTTGTTTACATTTGCAAAAATGTCAATTTGAAAATAGAAAAAAAAACACGAAAAATGACTTTATTCTTCCGTTTAGTTTGTTTGTAGTTTTTTTTTTTGTTCGCCCGTGCACATGAAATGCAGTGAAGTGACACGTCAGAAAGAAGTTTTTTTTCCAGATTTTTATTGTTATTAAAGAAAAGAGTTGAATTTTTTTTTTTAGATTTTTATTGATATTAAAAAAAGAGTTTTATTATTTTACAACGTGAGAAAAGAAACCGATTAAAAAAATTTAGTTTTTTGTTTTCGCATTGTCCAATGATGAGTAATCCGAGAGAAAGAGAGAGAGAAGAGTAGAGGTTTTTTTTTTCGTTTTTGTTTTGACTCTCTCTCTCCTGCGACGCGCGATGATAAATAAACATTTACAATTTCACCGGTCGTTCTCGAATTGCGTGCATTTTTCTGCGAATTTGCTTCGCACGTCAACATTGATGCACCGTTCGTGTCATTCTTCGCTCCGAGGTCGAACGACGTGAACGAGTTAATATGGAGATCGAAGCGATGAGACGTGCCAGCGATGACAACGTCAGCGATGATTTGGTTTTTGCCAAACCGATCGAGTCGACATCGGCCAAAAAACCGTGAGTGCGCCTAAAAAAATTTTTTTTTTAAAAATTAATAATTTTAATTTTTTCGCGTTCAGTTCTCGTTATCGTTTCGTCTGTCGGCCACCGGCATCGTGATCATTGCAATCTGTTTGATAGTCATCTCGATCACGACGTCGTGTGGTTTTTATTTCGTTTTGACGAAATTGAACAAAAATGAGTCAAAAAAATATGAAATATAAAATATTTAATAATAAAAATAATAAAATATGCAAAATATCGAATGTAAAATGTAATTTTTTTTTTTCTTTTTTTCCTTTGCAGTTTCGACGCGATTGCCCGTGCCCGCGTCCGCCGTCGCCGCCGCCATCTCCGCAGCCATTTGCCGACGCCGCGATATCGACGGCAACGTCGATCGTCGACACCGCACCTGTTGCACATTTTCCGCTGGGACGTCCGGCGACTTCGACCGCCACCGGCTTGCGGCGTCGCATCTTCCCGACGTCGACCACCGCATCGTCGCGAGGTGACGTCGTTACGGAATTGTAACGACGTCACGGGATCCTTCGGGGTCCCCGCACAAAGCGCGGCGGGGTCCGAACGAGGCGAGAGAGAGTTGAAGCCGTTGTGGACCTACTTCGTACTGTGGTGAGGTCCAGAAGCCTTTCTGTATTGACCGGTACGTTTTTAGCAAAAATCCAATAAGTTGAATTTCGATGGGAATCCCGAAAACTTGATGCTGCCCGCGGTGGCCCGGCTTCCGCAGCGGTGCAAGCCGATCTCCGGCTCTAAAAATGCACTTTAGAGCAATTCCGATAACAGGAACGTGTTCTGCGTGCTAAGTTGAGTCAGGAACATTGATTTTATAATTATAACCTGGTTGGTTAACTTTGTGGCCCAAAAACAGCAAGTTTGACTTCCAGTCTAAGTTATGCCTAGTTAGGCTTCCCGGGTGCATTGAGTATGGAAATGTCTCGTTTTTGGCTGTGTCAACCTTCTTGGTGACCGCAACTGGGTGTGCTTGTGTGCCACAAGTGAATACAGGTAAAATATTGAGTCAACTCACAATTTAAAAGCCAAATAAAACATCCTGTTTTATTATCTTGGTTAAGAAACACTTGGAAGACATCTTGTCCTCATACATGAAGTTCAGAGCAGGAGAAGTGATGTCATCACCTCATGACATCATGACAGCGAGTGTACATACAGTATAGGATAACTCAGGTAAGACAGGCAGCAATCAAAACACAGTAACGCCAGCTGGCGTCAAAATACATAACTATAAATGCTGTAAATTCTCCAAACAATTCCAAATTGTGCATTAAGGTTATTACAACATTAAGTAACTTAAGGTTACAAATAAATACACTCATACTGTACACATTACATCGAAATAAACCTGTGTACAGTATTATATTACTTTCCACTAAAGATGATCAAAATTCACAGTTGAATCTGGAAAACCACACTGGAAAACAAATCAAAATTGAATAAATAATAAAGTCAAAAAAATCACTGTTCATGCATAAACAAGCAATAATCCAGACAAAATCAAAATTCAAAAATAAATCAAATCAAATGCTATCACAAATAAACCTGAATTTCAGAATACTAATAACAAATATAAATAAATATATCACTGATTAAACTTATACGTATTCGCAAAATCAAAATGACATGAATAAATATACTTTACAAGAGTCACCCGAGTTCAAAACCAAAATACGCGTGAATCAGATTCAAAATTCAACAAAATAAATTCCAAATCAGAATCAAAACAAATTCAATCCGAAAATGCAATATTTTCAAACAAAACAACACAGAAGTTAAATTAAATTATTCAACCTCAAAAAAAACTTGCAAAAAAAACCTGTGACAATGTGGAATTGAGATCGATATGTAACAATATCATCCAATCCACGGTGCATAAGACACGATACAAAACACCAAATAAACGTACCAAGATAAATTATGCAAACTGGCTTAACTTTATTAATAAATATTATTTATTCAGGTGAATACAAATTAACATTAAATGCAAATAAAATTACACTTTACTTTACCATGTGGTTCCATGTGCTTAGGCTTAACACAATGGCTGAGGGTCCTGGCGATTACGAGGAATGTGGCTGACTTAAAGTATGTCACACAAAAGTAATCTGACCAGATAATATGATTTCACTACTATGGGAATAATAGTGAAATCACATAAGAAGAAAAAAGAGGTGTACTTGGTCTCGCCATTGCCGATGGCGACCTGAGTGGTCGAAACCACGTTCCGCGTCGTACACCACGCGTTATCTCAAATTGGGGGCCCGGGGCCCATGAGAGGGGAGAAAAGTAACAGAGTGACTTACTCACCTATTGTCGGTCCCTGTCCTGTGTCGCGTCCTCGAGTTGTCACACGCCGATGCGTGGCCTTCCCAGTCGCCCGTAGGCCGTTTGGGCACGCCCG
>JH431109.1:2283-13647 GCA_000239455.1 Strigamia maritima
ATGCGCCGCGCCCGACTCAATCATGACGGCCGAGGAATTCCCTTTGAATTCCATAACCGACTTCTTCTCGCTAATCTATACTTTTCTTTTAGTTTCTGATCGATAGTTGTACATTTACTTAAATGCTTACAATTATTATATTCAGGCGAATGTAATAAATTGGAATAGAAAAGAGTGAGTTTTTCACCACAACGCTCGAAATACAGGTGTAAGTCGATACCACGTGGTATCGCTAATTTGTGACGATCATCCGACCGATGAACGACCGATAATCGCAGGATTCGATAGTGTATTACCCCGATTAGGAACCAAATAGCGCCAGGAAACACCAGAAGATTCGTAATATTTTCCTTTGTAATTGTATTATTATTAGTTTATCAAGCCTCTATCTGATAAGTTAAAGTTTCTTATTAGTTTTATGCCAGTTTCCTGGGTAAATTAGATTAATTTATAGTTTCGATATATTTTAAGTATTTTATTGTCTCTGTTATTACTAAAAATTTTATGCTAAGTCGACCTCGGATCATTGTAATTTGCAATGATCCGGAATAAATGTTATGATTTGATAAAACTCCTTGTTTTCATGTTTATTTACTTTACTCTTTCCAATTCAGTGTTGTTTGCAAGTGTGTTTATATGTGTTTATGTAGTTTTACTGGTTCTTATCCTTGGGATAAGTGGAGGTTTTTCTTAGCAAGAGAAAATCCACGTGTTTTCATAAGTTTTACTGTCCTGAACCCATGGCAAAGTGTAAATAGCACTTTGGGGAAAAAGTCAGATCGTCACATGGGAAGTTGTTAGTAGTAAGAAGTTGGTAGTCGTAGGAAATCGGTGGTCGTAGGAAATCGGTAGTAGTAGGAAGTCGGTAGTGGTAGGAAGTCAGTTACATAGACAGATTTGGTCGGTAGTACGCCCGGATCGGTACGCCCGGATTAGTATGCCCTGGATTAGTATGCCCTGGTTAGTATGCCTGGATCAGTACGCCTGGCCAGCCGAATTAGCTGAGCCGGCTGGATACACCAGGATCAGTACGCCGGGGTTAGAACGCTGGAGTTGAAACGACGGGGTTGAAACAATGGGGTTGGTACGCCGGGGTACGCTGGGATTTGTCGTGCGAAGGAGTCAGTTTCATGCCAGTGTCGGTATGTCAGTTTCAGTTTGTATGAACTTTTTTCTTATTTTGTCTTGATTTAATATATTGGTTTCATTTTGTCAGAGTCAGTATGTCTGTGTCATTATGTCAGTTTGGTTATGTCAGTTTTAATTTGTCAGTTTTCTTTTGTCAGTCATTATGTCAGTTTGGATATGTCAGTTTTGGTGTGTCAGTTTTCTTTTGTCAGATATAGCGTGTTGGTTTTGTTTTGTTGGATTTAGTATGTCAAGTTTCATATTGTCAGTTTTCATGTCAGATTCTCTTTTGTCAGATTTTAGACGTGTATGGCCCGAGTCGCCGCTTACGTCTATAAACCTAATTCTCTCTCTCTGATCATCTTTTTGATAATGTAATGCTGCATTCCATTCTGCAATGGAATGTACAAATGTAGTGATTATCAATGGTCAAATGTGTTTGTCTGTGTCAGATTTAGATTGGTCAGATTAAGTATGTCAGTTTCAGTATGTCAGATTAAAAGACGTGTATGGCCTAAGTCGCCGCTTGCGTTTATAAACTCAATTCTATCTATCTATCTAATCATGATATCTTACTTTGTGAAGTTCAAATCCATACTCGGGTTATCCATTTTCTATTTGCGAGTTCGTTGCTCCGGTCCCGGTTAGGCTGCCTAAACGTTGCGATCAAATTAAACCCACAGCAAGCACGGAGAATTTGGAATGCTTTTGGAATACAAAACCTAAATCAATTTCATGATTTTTATGTGAAATCGGATGTCTTGATTTTAAGTTGTGTTTTTGAGAGCTACAGATCTATGAGCTTGAATTATTATGGTTTTGATCCGTGTTATTTTTATTCCAGTCCCGGTTTAGCTTTATCGGCATGTTTGAAAATGACAAATGTACAATTGGAACTAGTTACGGATCCGAGGAATATTTAGTTGTTTTTTGAAAAAGGGGTAAGGGGAGGCGTGTCAATGATCTCAAAGCGTTATGCAAAAGCAAATAATAAATATTTAAAACCAGAAAACTTTGATGCCACTAAACCCAACGTTTATCTAGTTTACTGGGGGAGAAAACTTCCAAGCCCAGCCGGGGGAGAAAACTTCCAAACCGACCCTCCTTGCGGCCTCTCCTGGGAACTCCATTGCAGCACTTTGTTTTTTCACTGCAGTGGTGCTAATGGGTCTCTGGTTATGTCTCTTCTCTTTTTTGCTCCTCTTTCTCTTCAGTGGGTCAGATTTTAGACGTGTATGGCCTGAGTCGCCGCTTGCGTCTACAAACCTAATTCTCTCTCTTCTCTTCAGTGGCTTTTGTCTTTGTGTTTTTGACCAATTTTTTAATAATGTAAGACTGCATTCCATTCTGCAATGGAATGTACGAATGTAGTGTTTATCAATGGTCAAATGTGTTTGTCTGGGTCAGATTTATATTAGTCAGATTTAGTATGTCAGTTTCAGTATGTCAGATTAAAAGACGTGTATGGCCTCAGTCGCCGCTTGCGTCTATAAACTCAATTCTATATATCTATCTAAGCCCAGCCTCCTTGTGGCCTCCCCTGGATACTCCACTGTGGCACTTTGTTTTTTTGCTGTAGTGGTGCTAATGGGTCTCTGGTTATCTGTATCTTTTTTTTTTGCTGGGGGAGAAAACTTCCAAGCCCAGCCTCTTCGTGGCCTCCCCTGGGTACTCCATTGCAGCACTCAGCACTTTGTTTTTCCGCTGCAGTGGTACTAATGGGTCCTCTGGTTATATGTCTCTTTTTTGTTCCGCTTTCTCTTCCGTGGCTTTTGTCTCTGTTTTTGACCATTTTTTGATAATGTAATGCTGCATTCCATTCTGCAATGGAATATACGAATGTAGTGATTATCAATGGTCAAATGTGTTTTTTTATGTCAGATTTATATTGGTCAGATTTAGTATGTCAGATTAAAAGACGTGTATGGCCTAAGTCGCCGCTTGCGTCTATAAACTCAATTCTATCAACCTACTCAATTGCAGCACTTTGTTTTTCTGCTGCAGTAGTGCTAATGGGTCCTCTGGTTATCTATCTTCTTGTTTTTTTGCTGTGCTTTCTCTTCTGTGGTTTTGTCTCCGTTTTTGACCATTTTTTTGATAATGTAATGCTGCATTCTATTCTGGAATGGAATGTACGAATGTAGTGTTTATTAATGGTCAAATATGTTTGTCTGTGTCAGATTTATATTGGTCAGATTTAGTACGTCAGTTTCAGTATGTCAGATTAAAAGACGTGTATGGCCTAAGTCGCCGCTTGCGTCTATAAAGTCAATTCTATCTATCTGTCTAATCATATCTTCCTTTGTGAAGTTCAAATTCATACTCGGGTTATCCATTTTCTATAAAAATAAAAATAAAATAAAATATTTTCAAATTCACTTCTTACCTCTTTCAAACTAACGGCCGATCAACTTTTTTAAGCAACAAATGCAAATGATAACCAAAATAAAAACGGCGAAAATCAAAACAAAGACTTTTAATACTAGAATTTCTTCAGTAGTCATGCTGAAATCCATTTCCTGTAACTATAAAATATATAATAATATTATAAAAATAATAACATACCTGTTTGCGTGGAATATCTCGAATGATTGCTTCCGAAATTTACTACCAGTGGTGCCTTTTAGCGGTAGTTTTGCCTTGAGTTTTACTTTTTCACAAACTATGACCAGTTTGTGAGGGAGAGAAAACTTCCAAGCCCAGCCTAGTCGTGGCCTCCCCTGGCTACTCCACTGTGGCACTTTGTTTTTCTGCTGCAATGGTGCTAATGGGTCCTCTGGTTATCTTTTTTCTTCATTTTTGCTCTTCTTTTTCTCTTCTGTGGCTTTTGTCTTTGTGTTTGATCCATTTTTTGATAATGTAATGCTGCATTCCATTCTGCAATGGAATGTACGAATGTAGTGTTATCTATCTATCTATCTTTTTTGCTCCGCTTTTCTTCTGTGGCTTTGTCCCTATTTTGATCATTTTTTGATAATGTAATGCTGCATTCCATTCTGCAATGGAATGTAGGAATGTAGTGTTTATCAATGGTCAAATGTGTTTGTTTGTGTCAGATTTAGATTGGTCAGATTTAGTATGTCAGTTTCAGTATGTCAGATTCAAAGTTGCGTATGGCCTAAGTCGTCGCTTGCGTCTATAAACTCAATTCTATCTAAATTATCTATCCAAGTTATCTATCTGTATGTTGGCCGTTATAGTAATAGCCGCAATCAACGCTATTTTCTTTTTCTATATACTCAGGTTTTCACCCTATAATAACTTTTTATTTAGTATCACAC
This sequence comes from Strigamia maritima, assembly GCA_000239455.1. Taxonomy (NCBI): domain Eukaryota; kingdom Metazoa; phylum Arthropoda; class Chilopoda; order Geophilomorpha; family Linotaeniidae; genus Strigamia; species Strigamia maritima. The sequence goes on from JH431109.1 coordinate 6,693, forward strand.
TTTTTATTTAGATATCACAAAACAATAGAGTGGGAATAAATAAAACCCTCAGTTTTTACACTGGTCGGGGTCCTCCTCGACGTTATCTTCGTGTGCCTCCAATAAACACGGGGAGCCTCCTCGTGGCTTCCACTGGCTACTCCTGTTGTTAAGGGTGATGATCTTGACACCTAAGGACCTGAATATGCGAATAAAATATGCAAATCTGCAGTGGAAGTCTTTTGGCATATGTTTCTTCAAAGTGGGAAAATTCTTTTCTTATCTCAGCTCGCAAAAACGTCCGTATCTTTCCAACCGTTAGTCCAATTGAAATGCCGTAAACGCCATCGTGTTCCTCGTGTTTTTCCACTTCAGATGCATACCAAAACTTTGTCCAACTATGCCTAAATGTCCTTGGAAAACGCAGGAGATGTTATGGAAAATTCCACTAACTCCAAAATGGCGGTCGGTGCCAAAATGGCGGTCGGTGCCAAAATGGCGATATCTCGTGAACCCTTGGGCCTACGATGATGAAATTGGCATGGTTAGATGTTCCTGGCCCGTGCGCTTCGAATGGTGCCTGTTTCAGCCTTGTAGCATCAAAAGTCACCGAGTTATTTATCGAAAACCGGAACCCCACAAAAACCTATAAAATGTAATAAATGTTATTTATGAAAATGAAACACTGTCTGTAAAAATAACGTGTAAGGTTTATTTTGCAAAGGGAAATGAGGACCTGCTCAGGTTCAACTACTGTGAACCAGTCATGTCCGTCTAGAGCAAGTGCCTCTACAAAGTTCAGTTAAGACTTATATAGCCTCTTGTAACATGATAGGCACATGTGACAAGCACAATGCAGAATACAAGCTAAGGCAAGGCAGTAGATGAGACACATTGCTGCTGACACTACTGCCATCTCTTGGCAAAATTAACTGAAATGTCAGACGCATTGCCATTACAACAAGATAAATATGGCAATGCATGAAATATATCTTATATATTATTGTGAACACTAAAACAGTTATATTTAAGACTTTCATACACTTCTATCAATAGGGACACAAAACAATTTAAAATCCCATACCTTTGGAAATATAAAAACATAACTTAAGAGGTTAGACAAACAACTCCTTGTTTTTCCAGTGGTGCTAATGGTCCAATTTTCTTATAAGCATAAAAAAAATTTAAAAAAAGTGATCAACTTTTCACATCTATCCAATAAACACAACTGCTGAACAGGACGTCTCAGTATCTTTCCCCTCGATAATCGAACTTCGCAGGACCTCACTTTGTTGTCCTTTCCAAGAAATGCTTGCTCATCAGCCACGAGGAACAGGGTTGACTTTCGTCTTGAATCAGCTCCGATTTTCATGATTTGGTGCATTTTGTCGTTGTGGAATACACGCAACGCAATTAGTCGCTGTCGTAGTCTCCACCTTTTCACTAATTCAGCTTCCTTAGCGTGCATCGTATGAGATATCTGGAGGGAAGAGTCAGGTAAAGTTATTAAGCGTTTTTCCGGGGAGAAAACTTCCAAGCCCAGCCTCCTTGTGTCCTCCACTGGGTTCTCCGCTGTAACAGTTTGTTTTATCGCTGCAGTGGTTCTAATGGGTCCTCTGGTTATCTGTCTTTCTTCTTTTTTTGCTCTTCTTTCCTTCTGTGGCTTTTGTCTTTGTTTTTGACCAATTCTTTGATAATGTAAGACTGCATTCCATTTTGCAATGGAATGTACGAATGTAGTGTTTATCAATGGTCAAATGTGTTTGTTTATGTTTGTGTCAGATTTATTATGGTCAGATTTAGTATGTCAGTTTCAGTATGTCAGATTAAAAGATGTGTATCACGTACACGCCGAGTACGCATATTTCGCGTCATGAACAGTTGAATGATGTGGAATTGGCCCGCGATTACTCTCGCTTATATGGCCTAACAGTGTGAATGAAATTTCACACAAAATAGCGAACTTACAGCTTTATTTAGTCCAAAACATGAAGCACAAAACCATAACACAGGATAATACGTGAAAAAAAACCAGGTAGGCAAGATGGCGCCCGATAACATAAGTTGAAAAAAAACTATTAATAGGTGTGTGACACGTCAATCACATGTCACACGTCAATCACATGTCACATGTCAATCACATGTCACACGTCAATCACATGTCACACGTCAATCACATGTCACACGCCAATCACATGTCACACGTCAATCACATAGACACAGAGTGGATAACAAGACAGGCAAGAGGGCTTACACCTAGATGGTAGCGCCCTCGCCTTTATAAACATAAAAACATCTAAATGGTCTGCTGTTGACAAATTTATTGAATAAAAAGCAGACCACATTTAATAGATCAATTAATAAAACACAATTCTGTAACACTTATACGGATCATGAGCCAAATACGCACAACCCAGCTTATTTTAACAAAATAACCTAAGTTGTACGTTTACAAACAGAATTCAAATATAAACATTCGGTCGCCTGACAGAAATAACTTAAAATAATTAGTTTGCGTTTACCTAACACTAACACCCCTAGTGTACTGGGTGGACATGATCACTTCCAGTCAGACAGGAAGTGAGGGAAGGCAGGTAGAGACAGAAAGAATCCAGGGACAAACAGTTGTTACAGAGCCAGCAACCAGTGCAGACATGCATTGGCCAAGCTCTCCCAACTCCCTGGTATTCTCGATGAAGTCCGGGTTCCCAGTTCTCTGGCCCCCGCCTTCATGAGCGAGTGCAGTGGCTGCAAGTCCATAGATTGGGTTGCTGCATGGTTAGATTCGATCGATCGCACGGACCTTGGTTTAACCGCCATGGTTCATGGGTCGGGTTTGATTAGCACATACCGGTTGTACAGACATATGAGTAGCAGGTGGAGGCTGACGCTGACCCCTAGACAACTGTAATAAAGGCCAAACACCCAAATACAGCATCGTCTCTGCTATTTCACATGACAAAGACGTTCAGCGCAGTCCTCTTATTCCCCCAAGTAAGGGCTGTGTAAACCACCTCAGTCACAAGAAGTTTTCTAATTAGGAGGCCGAACTTGATGTCTGATAGTCAGAGTTTGTTGGTGCATGAAGGGTTGTCTAATTCGGGAGCCGATGATGTCAAGGTGCCATTTGTTGATTGTGATGAGCGGATGGCGATGAGCGGATGCTGGTGAGTGCTGTGAATTTGTCCATTCTTTATGGTGGTTTGTCGCCATTCCATTCTACTCCAATTCCAACACATTGCGACAAACTCCCATTGGCTAGAGACTGTTTGCTTGCACATTAATACAAATTTATATAAATTTGACCATACTTGGTTATTTTTTTGTTCGTTTAGGTTCGTTTATGATCATTTATGTCCTTTTATGTCATTTTTCGAATTATTTTATTAAGTCCATTAAACAATTGCTGGGAAAAGACTCTAGCCAATGACAGTTTTTTGCAATGTGTTGGAAATAAGAGTTTAGTAGTCAAATGAATGGACAAACTCTTCATTTGATGAGTGCCAAATAAAAGACAAGTCAATTGTGACAGATGAAATGAAACATTTGTTCATCTAGTGATACATGGGTTGTTTAAATTGTTTCCTGTATTACATTTTGAACTATCACTCCAGTTAGAAAAAGCCATGTTAATGTTTTAACATCTAGTAGACAAACTTTCAATTTTGACACGACCTTATAGAAAAAATTGAATTTTTTTAACTGCAAAACAACAAAAATGGGCCTTTAGTGGAGGACAAAATTAAGTTTTAAGCTTAAAATTGAATTTTTTTCACAAAAAAAAGGGAAAAAAAGACTACCAAATATTAAAATAAATACAATATGTGACGATCCGATATTCGGGGAAATTACCAAGTGACCTCGAAATACCGACTAAATCACTACCGACTACGCGAGATCTGGAAGTGATAACCCAGTGTGTGAAAATTGTACGGAAACTCAGAGGGAAAAATATACACATAACTTATCAAAACATGACAATCTGCATTTATTAACAGAGCACTGACTAACAATTACTTATACAAATCTAAAGCCAGGAATAATATACTATCGAACAGAGTGTAATAATATAAATGTACGAGGGTAATCTGGAGTATGCCTTGGTCTGGAACTCTTATCTGTCATTCCTGGTTGGTCTGAAGTGGTTCTAACAGGATTTGGGGTGGGAGGTCGATCCGACTAACGGTTGACTTTTGGCTGTATTCGTCACAAGGTTTGGGCTGACATTGCCGAATGACAATGCGTCCCAGACAGATGATGATCGATACTCGGGCCATTTGACCAGAGTGTCGCTAACAAGACAATACGATAACATAGATACCGTAAACAAGAGTTGAGTGGGGTGTCGCGTGGGTCAAGCAACCCACTTGGCCTTCATCCTTATAGTCCGGCGCTCCGCATCGCGACTAACACGTTAATAGATAATTATCCAACCCAAAATAGAGCGGTCACGATAACTGGCACGTCCAGATCAATAATCACCACTCTCCGATGTGTCACAACATCATGTCATCATCACTTTTGTATATTCGCGGTACATAGGCCTTCATAACATAAATGCTATGGCTCACTACGGTCTTTACGGTTGTTGCACCTGCCGGTTCGAGAGTCTTAAAAGCGTTCTGAAACCACGTCAACTAGGTAAATCTGAACATAATATCAATATATCTTTAAGGGTTATCTGGAACCAAATAGAGCTCTGCAAGCCCTTTTATAGTGGTCGCTCACTTGGTGGTCAGCCTGTGTCCAATTGAACATCAGTAAGACCATTGGAGGCAGGCACTATAAGCTTAACTATGACATGTAGGGAGTTGGGCCAATCGGTATAACTTCCTGCCAGAGTCCAAGTGAACTCTGCTTGACCAGGGTCAGGGGTCAGCTACACAAACTAGGAAGTAGGTCGCAGGTACGAACAATTACCTAGATACACATGAAAAGAACAAGTGTTGTAAGGAATTCCTTACAACACTTTTCCTAAATGATAATCACTTTTACAAGTGATTTCCATCCAATGTATAAATAATAATGTGAATATTATTATTTATCATAATTCAATAAACATACACTCTCTTATGAATTATTTACTTGTCAAACTGTTCTTAGTTACTTATTAGACCCAAAAGTGAGAATAATCGATAGCTGAGTTTGAATTTGGCGCGGACAAACCGTCAGCGCCATCTAGTGGCAGAATAATAAGTAGTTTCCGATTTTGGACCGTCACAAATATAACCTGTGCAGTCCGGACCTACTGTCTTCACCCGAATTTAACACCCTGTGTTGTATTTCGATTTTTTTCTAAAAGCCAAAATTTTCGAACTTTTAAAAAAAATTGAATATAACACTCCTTCAAATATGACACCCGGGGTGTTATATTTGAATAACACATCGGGTGTTATATTTGAATAACACATCGGGTGTTATATTTGAATAACACATCGGGTGTTATATTTGAATAATAAAAAAAATAAAATCAATTTAAGGGCAAAGGCTTAGAATTGCCATGCAATTATACCTTTGATGGACCTGTGAAACATGTGGCAGCATTGAAAAGTAAGGTGAAGATTTAAACATTTTACATTTTTAAAATTTTTATTTTATTTTAAAACCATAGCATCCATCCAAAATACAGTACGGTAAATTATTTTCTTGATCTAATAATTTAATTCCAAAATATTCGTCAATGCTGACCAAGGTAATTGTTTCTGTGGGGTTAGAAACAGTATATAAAACTGTGTCACGAGTCCTATTGTGACGGTCCAAAATCGGAAACTACTTATTATTCTGCCACTAGATGGCGCTGACGGTTTGTCCGCGCCAAATTCAAACTACAGCTACCGATTATTCTCACTTTTGGGTCTAATAAGTAACTAAGAACAGTTTGACAAGTAAATAATTCATAAGAGAGTGCATATTTATTGAATTATGATAAATAATAATATTTCACATTATTATTTATACATTGGATGGAAATCACTTGTAAAAGTGATTATCATTTAGGGAAAGTGTTGTAAGGAATTCCTTACAACACTTGTTCTTTTCATGTGTATCTAGGTAATTGGTCGCACCTGCGACCTACTTCCTAGTTTGTGTAGATGACCCTTGACCCTGGTCAAGCAGAGTTCACTCGGACCCTGGCAGGAAGTTGTACCGATTGGCCCAACTCCCTGCATGTCATAGTTAAGCTTATAGTGCCCGCCTCTGATGGCCATACTGCTGTTCAATTGGACACAGGCTGACCACCAAGTGAGCGACCACTATAAAAGGGCTTGCAGAGCTCTATTTGGTTCCAGATAACCCTTAAAGATATATTGATATTATGTTCAGATTTACCTAGTTGACGTGGTTCAGAACGCTTTTAAGACTCTCGAACCGGCAGGTGCAACAACCGTAAAGACCGTAGTGAGCCATAGCATTTATGTTATGAAGGCCTATGTAACCGCGAATATACAAAAGTGATGATGACATGATGTTGTGACACATCGGAGAGTGGTGATTATTGATCTGGACGTGCCAGTTATCGTGACCGCTCTATTTTGGGTTGGATAATTATCTATTAACGTGTTAGTCGCGATGCGGAGCGCCGGACTATAAGGAATGAAGGCCAAGTGGTACTGACCCACGCGACACCCCACTCAACTCTTGTTTACGGTATCTATGTTATCGTATTGTCTTGTTAGCGACACTCTGGTCAGATGGCCCGAGTATTGATCATCATCTGTCTGGGACGCATTGTCATTCGGCAATGTCAGCCCAAACCTTGTGACGAATACAGCCAAAAGTCAACCGTTAGTCGGATCGACCTCCCACCCCAAATCCTGTTAGAACCACTTCAGACCAACCAGGAATGTCAGATAGAGATCCAGACCTAGACATACTCCAGATTACTCTCGTATATATATATATTATTACACTCTGTTCGATAGTATATTATTCCTGGCTTTAGATTTGTATAAGTAATTGTTAGTCAGTGCTCTGT
>JH431114.1:3383-75188 GCA_000239455.1 Strigamia maritima
AAAATGTACCAGAAATATGACGTTTGTCGTGGATACACCGCAAAATCCACACTGTCGAACACGAAACTAGTCGAAATATGGCTCGGCGCGACGAAAATGATCTGCTACAACTCCAAACGTCCTTGAAATGTCCTCCAAGTTGAGAAAAATGGCGTCCGGCACTATAAAGACAAAAATCCGGCAACAAAACGCCCAAATACTCAATAAATCAGGTATTACCTGACTGTGTCTCCAATCGGCTGGAGACATACACAAACAGCTCACTTCCAAACCTCCGCACTCGAAATTAGGCCTCACAAACTCGAGTTGCGACCTCGCACTCAAAAACAGCACGCAAAAGGCCAAAAACACTAGAAATCCCGGTGAAAACATCAGAACGCAATGGCAAACCTGCCTGGGCCCATAACCGTGTTGAATTAGAGGTGTTCTCAAGGTAAAATCCAGTGTGTTGAGCAGAGAATAAAGTGAGGCATGTTGTACAGACACATTGCAAACTCGCAAGTGTTAAATTTTATTTAAAAACCATATAGGTGGCGCCAAAAAACCTACGGTAGTCCATAGTTGACACCAAGTTATAAAATACAACTCATAAATAATACGGTATGATATTAGATACATAAATAAACACAATACAGAATAAATACAAATAAATAAATATACGAGTATAAATTAACACATTCCCTTACTCCTTGCCGACGGCACAATGACTGACCCCACCAGAAAAGACGAGAAAGGTAGCGTTTCGATTAGAAGACCGGAAGTGACGTCCGCGGAACCCGAAGTTCTCATTGTGTTGCCATTCGACAATCCTCGTGAGGATGTAGAGAAGTCTGTACGTGAGCAAGAAGCGGAGCATTATTTACCAGCGTTGCGAATTCTGGCGAGACAGATTTCGAAAGCTCGCAATGAGGGACGCGACGACCTCGCCGCCATCCGTCAAGCCTCCGCCATTTTGAAACTTATTTTAAGCAAGAGGAATCAGCGGTCATTCGAGGAAGCAGAAGATTTATGGAACGCGATGCTAATCCGAACCATGGTCGAGCCCATTCCATCTTCGTCACCATTCATTAATCAGGGATGGTATTTGCGTTTGCTAACGCCCAGGAGTCTGTACGCCGGCGAACGTTTAGAAACCTACGAAGGTGAAGATATTCGCCTCCAACTCGAGGAAAAGGTTTCGGAAATCGAAGGATGCCAGAAAGAGATCGAGGAACGTTCTTCGGCTCTCTTAGAACAATTTGCCAACGCTGAGGGAGACACTCCGCCAGAATCCGTAAACCAATTCGTCGCCGCTGCCGAGGAATTATTAAAAGAAGTTGTCGGCGCTAAGGAATCACCCGAATCCAAAGTAGATCCCACACCCAGTATCGAAAAATCAAGTGAGGAACTCCCCATGATAGTGGACGAAGGGGAATCCGAAAAATCAAAGTCAGGTGACGAGAAGTCCATCGAGGAGAATGTTCCCCAACTCGCACCTCTCGCCGAGTCAGAGTCGTCAGATGGAGAATCGAAGGAAAATGGAGACGAAGCCGTGGCTCCAACTGAAGCCGCCGAGTCGGAAGAGATCGCAACTCCGAATGAAGTCGCTATTACCGCGGCAGTCGTAGCCGTCCGAAAAGAACCGCAAAACTGGGCAGACTACAAGAAACTGGAAAAAGAGAAGTAGTTCGCACTCGTCAAAAGAAATTCTTCTTCTCCTTGTACTTTGTGTTTTCTGTTTATCGTCTGAGTCCAATCGAACTCGCCCAATAAAAACTATTTCCCTTTATTTTTAACCTTCTACCTGCTAAAGGTTTTCGAGTACATAGTGTTTCTAAAAATCATAAATGTTAATTCTAAGAATTGGATACGATTTATTTTTGATAATTAGTTATATATAGATAATGTTTTAATTTTTTATTGTGTTGTTCAATTCAGGTGCCGCACAATCCCAGTCGAGATTGACGATACCGAATTCAGAATTCTAATTTTAATGTTAAATTTAAGTACCAGTTAATTATGTAATAATTCGATCTTTGTTTGGTATTGTTTGCCGACAAGTGCTCGGCACAATAAAAGTTTTGTTTATTTTCTTCATACATTCCTTCTCTGATTTTCCGGCAATTCACTTCCCATGAAGTGAATGACTCCATTTCTATACTCAAAAAATACAATTTGATTTTTGGTCGGAATTATTTTATTGATTTTGATCATGAATTAAAATACATGGGTCAGTAAAACTTCGGTAAAATTCGAACAGTCGTCTTCACGTAAATCGCCATGTTTATGTTGGGGCTTCTACTTCGAATGTGGCTAACGGATCACGTGACCCGTTATTCACACCAGATGAACGCATTTCGCGAGTTACTTCATCTGTTCAATTATTTTAATGTTGTTAAGCATTAAGATACGGGATGAGAACGAATAATAAGATTGTTTACCGTGTTTTGGAAGTGTCGCAATACGCCACTATTCACTCGGATAGTATTTTTCGCGGGAGTCGTTGTCTCTCGCTTAAAACGGGGTGATGTGTGACGGTCCAAAAGCGGAAACTACTTATTATTCTGCCACTAGATGGCGCTGACGGTTTGTCCGCGCCAAATTCAAACTCCAGCTATCGATTACTCCCACTTTTGGGTTTAATAAGTAACTAATAACAGTTTGACAAGTAAATAATTCATAACAGAGAGTATATTTATTGAATTATGATAAATAATAATATTTCACATTATTATTTATACATTGGATGGAAATCACTTGTAAAGGTGATTATTATTTAGGGAAAGTGTTGTAAGGAATCCCTTACAACACCTACTCTTTTCATGTGTAGCTGGGTAATTGGTCGCACCTGCGACCCACTTCCTAGTTTGTGTGGATGACCCTTGACCCTGGTCAAGCAGAGTTCACTTGGACTCTGGTAGGAAGTTGTACCGATTGGCCCAACTCCCTGCATGTCATAGTTAAGCTTATAGTGCCCGCCTCCAATGGTCATACCGATGTTCAATTGGACACAGGCTGACCACCAAGTGAGCGACCACTATAAAAGGGCTCGCAGAGCTCTATTTGGTTCCGGATTACCCTTAAAGATATATTGATATTATGTTCAGATTTACCTAGTTGACGTGGTTTCAGAACGCTTTTAAGACTCTCGAACCGGCAGGTGCAACAACCGTAAAGACCGTACTGAGCCATAGCATTTATGTTATGAAGGCCTATGTACCGCGAATATACAAAAGTGATGATGACATGATGTTGTGACACATCGGAGAATGGTGATTGTTGATCTGGACGTGTCAGTTATCGTGACCACTCTATTTTGGGTTGGATAATTATCTATTAACGTGTTAGTCGCGATGCGGAGCGCCGGACTATAAGGATGAAGGCCAAATGGGTTACTTGACCCACGCGACACCCCACTCAACTCTCGTTTACGGTATTTATGTTATCGTATTGCCTTGTTAGCGACACTCTGGTCAGATGGCCAGAGTATCGACCGTCATCTGTCTGGGACGCATTGTCATTCGGCAATGTCAGCCCAAACCTTGTGACGAATACAGTTCAAAGTCAACCGTTAGTCGGATCGATCTTCCATCCTAATCCTGTTAGAACCACTTCAGACCAACCATGAATGACAGATAGAGCTCCAGACCTAGACATAATCCAGATTCACCCTCATATATCTATATTATCATATTATGTTCGATAGCATATTATTCCTGGCTTTAGATTTGTATAAGTAATTGTTAGTTCAGTGCTCTGTTAATAAATTCCTATTGTTATGTTTTGATACGTTATGTGTATATTTTCCCCCTGAGTTTCCGTACAATTTCCACACACCAAGTTATCACTTCCAAATCTCGCGTAGTTGTTAGTGATTTAGTCGGTATTTCAAGGTTATTATCACTTGGTAATTTCCCCGAATATCGGATCGTCACAAATTAAAATTAACAAATTAAATATTTATGCTGGTGCAGAAATTGGTTCATACTATTTGAATTGACTGTAATAAGTGCAACTTCAGGTTCAGGTTCATCTATAATTGCAGTTAGGATGGGTTCAGGTAGGATGGGTTCGGGTAGGATGGGTTTAGGTAGGATGGATTCAGGAACATCAACTTTTTTTATTTTTTTCCTCCTTATTGGTGATTTACGTTCAGTTGGAGCTTTCTTTTTCGTTGTTGGCTTTGGCAATAAATATTTGGGAAATTCGGGAAAATTAGTAGGAACCGCATCTTTTTTTAGTCTTCTAATTTTCAGTCCTGTTGTATAATCTTCAGCATTAAAATGAACTGAACAAATTACCGATCTAAATAAAAAATTATAAAATTATTAATATTTTATTTGGTTTGATTACTTTAAAATCTTAGTTTTTTCTCCAAATATTCACTTTACCGGTCTTTTATTGTCCAATTATCCCTGTTGATGTTTTGAAGCCATGTGCTTCTTCTTGGCTCATCAACTGGAAATTCATGATAGGTAATGCCAGTTTTTTATTCTGATCATGATTTAAAAGCGCGGTACACAGCAATTTACCATGTTTATATTAAAAAACGTGCTTTTTACAGTGGAGTTGTAGCGCCATCTGTTGCCAGAATCTGCCACAACTCCGCCATTTATTGCATGCGGCATTTCATCACTAAGGGCCGGTCTTTCTATCAAGGTAGTCTTGATCGAACACACGTCTTTGAAGATCATCAGTGCCTCCTTCCATTACTTTCGTTACCTAACACTACGCATGTTCAGAGAATCACGGCCTTCTTACACGTAGAGAAAAGTAAAAAGAAGCGATAAAAATTGACCAAAGATTCGAATAGAAATTTTATCTTTACACATTTATACATTTTATTTTACAAAAGTTTTAGTCATTATAATTTATTTCAAAGTTTTTTTATCATACAAATGTAGATTTTATTAGCGTACTCAGAACTAGAAACCACGTGCATGGAATTGCATCAGACTTCCATCATATAAACTGCCCATGGTTCAAATGTTGTATTTCAAGTCATACCGGTTACAACTTACGCGAGAAGTGGAATATGGAATGACATCATAAACGTGATCCACGAACTGTGGCAAGATCCGATCCGAGAACTCATTCAGTCGACCCGACTTATTCTAAATTTATGTGTAATAGTGGGAGAAAAAAATAGATCAAACTAAATTCAATGGGTTGTTCCCAGCAAAATAACTATTTTGTTGAAAAGCAAGTGAAAGTAGGAAATTTATTCTAAAGTGAGTTAATTACTCAGATTAAATGAAAACGGACCGTTGTAAACGATCTGATCATCTTAGGAAACATTTAATTGAAAAAATAATATTTAATAAATCAGTCATCAATTATAAATACGTACCGTAAGTTACATTTTCCATTGAGTTTTACTTTCATTAAGATCACACCATAAGTGGAACCTCGTTTTCTATTTGCCTATACATCTGCATGCTCACGAAGAAAAGGAATATCTAATATATACAAATGATTAACGTAGTGTTAGCGGCGATTTATGGACAAGTTCTATTTGGAGTTCCCAAAAAAGGATGAAAATGTCAAATGATGTGCAGTACGGTACAGTACGAGAAGTTCTCGGAGATAATAGGATTTTATATGACGAACAAAATATTGTGTTCGTGATAAATTGATCAATCGACACGAGTAAGTATTTGGAAATCACTTGAGATAATCAAATTATTCGTCAAGTAAAATAAAAAGAAATAATTTTCTTTAAAAATGAAAAAATAATTTATTAATTTTCGACATGTTTACGCCGCTTCGGAAATGGATTTAATTGCGACAGTGCAAATGTCGAAGTCAGAGAACAAAATAGTTTAATTGCAATCGCCGGACGGTTTAGTTATTTTATTTTATTTAGATTTAAAAGTAATGGCACGTATTATTGGATGTTTTTTTTAAAAAAAACGGTGAAAACTTCTCCATATTCACCACCGTTTAATCTCTCTACAATAACAGAAAAAATAGAATTTTCACGATTTGCTTGCGACGTATTGCTGAACACAGTGTGCAATACTGTTATACACATTGCGGTATATGTCTTCCACAGGATCACTTCCATTTATATATTCTAGAAAAATTGATTATTTTGGTATTAGTTATTTTGATTGTCTATTTTTAGACAGATATCAATACGCACCAACATTTTGTATACTTTCATCTATTTCTTTCTTATACATTTCATACATTGGCCATACGCAGATTTCAAAAAATCCAGGAGGATCAGGTGGTTGATAAACACGAAGTCTTCGTCGAGCCCAACACTCTTCCTTATTGAGAACCATGTAGAATTTTTTGTTACAAATTTGGTCAATAGGGCTGAAATATATAAATGTAACAAAACATACTTCAGTTGTATGGAAACTTTAAAAAGATATAAAAATATTTATAAAACAAATCTCTCTTACCTAAAATTAAGAATTAAATTCCCTTCCAGAAGAAGAATTCCAGGAATTTTATCAGGTGGTGCTGTTAGAATGTTTTGAATATCTTGTAGAAATTTGTCGAAGTCTACGCTTGAAACAACTATTAAAGAGAGCAAATTAAAGTAAAGGTAAACTTTGTATTCACTTATTTAACATTATTTTTCTTACTGTCCCAATTGGCATGATTTAATTCCTTGATAATTACATGTTTACTACTGTCTTCTGGCTGTAACATAAAAATTTGTGATAATTTTAATTGCTTGATTAGATTAAAATTGAAGAACTCACCAGGAAATAATCATCTTGATTCAACACTACAACTGGACTAGGCAAGTGTGCTGCTAATTTCTGGCACAGAGTAGTTTTTCCACCACATGTGACTCTAGACAATCATAATTCTATTGTCGGTTTTAAAATAAAAAATGTTTTATTGCTTACCCAGATATTGCTACTACAATCCAATTTTCCATTTAAATAATAGTTATGTAATCAGAAAAAATTATACAAAACAACTAAACACAGCCTAGAGCATGATAGAGAATATTGAGTGCAGCTAGCAGTCGCAAAATACCTTTTGCACAATAAAAAAAAATTGACAAAGATCACCACTAGATGTAGGTACTGTTGCATGCAATGTTAGTTGACAACGTGGTTGAAAAACAAAATGATAAAAAAAACAAGATTTTATTAACCAAATCAACAACACAGAAATATTCCAAATTTTATTTTTGGATCGAGAAAAATAGATAAATTTTACTAATGTTATACAGTACACAAAATAAACGCTCCCAAAATAAAATTAAATGTTAAATATTAAAGGATAAATAATCATATAAAAATAATAATAAAAACCGTAGTTCTAAATAAAAAAAACAAAAAGTTTAAATATAAATACACTTTACAACATGCCTTATTATTTTGGTGATTTTTATATAATTATTTTTCTTTTAAATTTCAGGGGTATTTCAAGAATTGAAAACATCAAATCCATCACTTCAAAAACTATGCTGCAGTGAAGATAACATTGCAGCCGTGCAAATCACGTAACAGATATGATTTCCAGTGCAGTATGTCCATATTCTAATATACAGGGTGGTCCAAAAGCCTTGAAGCCCCCAATAGCAGGAAAACTAAAACAGATATCAAAATTCTGCTACCGGTATTGCAGTTGAATGGTAATTGCTTAATGCACTTTTCAGTGGTGATGTCAAAACAATCATCAAATAATGGCTTTCACACTGTACCTATCTTAAAAACCATTGAGGCTAGACAAAAATTTCCAATTAGAAAGTTGTAGTTGTGGAGAATCATTTGTTTAGTACAATATCTTTTTTTTTAAAAAAATAGTAATGAGAACTTAATAGAAGAAAAATTTGAAAATTAGTTGTTAAAAAGATGTGATTGTGGAATATCAGAAAAAAACCCAAATTTTTCTACTCGGCTTTACTGGACTCATCTTTCAATTCAATCGTTTCAGCAGCTATTGGCATAGTTATTGCTATATATGGCATCGCTGTAACTTTTTGCCAAGTTGTTTTCATAGTAAGTTGAAATTTTACCAACTTTTGCTCCATGGTATTTGGGAATCATAAAGTTTACAGTAAAACCTCCGCGGATGGGACACCTCGGGTCCAGCCATACTTTTTCCTGTCCGCAGAGGTGTCCCGTCCACAGAGGGACCCTCCGTAGACGGGACAAAAGCCCTTTGTCCCATCCGCAGAGGTAATGGTCTGTGATTGGTCAGTTTTAAGTTAATTTTTTAAAATTCAAAATTTTAAATCAAAAATTTAAAATTTTCAATGAAAAATTTAAAATTTTCAATGAAAATTTCAAAATTTTCAATGAAAATTTCAAAATTTTCAATGAAAATTTCAAAATTTTCAATCAAAAATTCAAAATTCGCAAACAAATTAATTTTTTTTAATAAAGATTCTAAAAATTTCTAATTTTTCAAAAATAATTATGCAAAATTAATTGTTTTGTCCCGTCCGCGGAGGTCATTTAGACCGAACGGGATTGGACGAGGTGTCCTTTGTCCTGACTGCAGAGGTGTCCCGTCCGCAGAGGTAAATTTCTATTGGTCGGGATTGATCGGGCCGGGTCCAGCCAATATCGTCCCGACCACAGAGGTGTCCCATCCGCGGAGTGTCCCGTCCGCGGAGGTTTTACTGTACTTTCCTATTTCGGCATCACATCGTGCAGGCGATATTGTTATGACTTGCTGTGCAGAGAAGAGCAAGTAATGGCAGATCTAAAACTGTTAGTAGTTGCTTGGTTTCATTAAGAAATCTATTCTAAAGCGGAAAGCCTAGTACTCGCAACACCATTCCGTTCGGCCAAGGAATACCCATATATGGCATTTTTTTGTCATTCCGTAGGTGTGAGTACTAGGCTTTAAGCGGGAACTCAACATTTACGCAAAAAACTCTGCATATATACAAGAATTTACACAAGCTACCGCAATGAGTCATCACTTTTAAATTCTTTTAATCACCTTCACACAATACAGTAAATATCTTTGAAAGCACATAAAAATATCCATTGAATCATTGACTTGTAACATTAGCTGCTAAAATACATATGCACACAGTATCAATTTCAACATTCTAGGCACACAATGCAAAAATAAAAATAAATAAAAAACTTTGATGGACAGTACCCAATACAATCATTCAACGAAAGAAAACAGATGTTAGTTTTCAAATATGAGTTATAAAGATATAATCAGGAGAATTAAAAGAAGTACAAACAGAAATTAACGTTTGTTAAAACACATAGTCATTAAAAGTAAGTATAAGTCTAACTTATTTTAAAACATCTATGTTAATGTATATATCCTAATTAAGATTCAAAATTTTCGTAATGACAAAATGGATATACTTTAGTATATCCACTACTAGTACTAACTAGTAGATAGAATAATGAAGATTAACCAAAGTATATCCATTTTGTCAAATGTCATTACACAAATTCTAAAGTCTATAAACTTAATAAATTCTGGTTTATGACACTGACTTAAAAGGTTTACGACATCAAAAAAAATTATGACTGAATAATGTTTGCCATTTCTTAAAATGGCTGAAATGATTTTTATTTATTTTTTTAAAAGTTATCAGAACAAGTTTAAAAAAAATTATTTTGTATCCCAAACAACTCATTTGAGCTTGGTGAGAGACATTGTTGGCTGCGGCTGGCAGGGTGCTGTTTTTGACGTCACGGCTAGTATTATTTCCCATGGCAAATGAATGGGGTATACGTCACAACTGGTAACAATCGCGCAAATTCTCGCTTTTATCTCGCTTTTATCTCGCTTTTATCTCGCTTTTATCTCGCTTTTATCTCGCTTTTATCTCGCTTTTATCTCGCTTTTATCTCGCTTTTATCTCGCTTTTATCTCGCTTTTATCTCGCTTTTATCTCTCACTTTTTCATATTGTCGTCCGCTCGTTTTCACAACTTCAGCATTGGGTTTAAACCCGAAAATATTTTTAAAAAAATCTCTGAAAAATTATTTAAGGGTTTTAAACGATGCTTGATCCAATGGACCAATAAAAACTGTGATGTCATAAACCCTTTAATAGCTTTGCATTTTAAAGATTCTCCAAACTCCCAACTCCAATAAGCGTATTAATTTTCCAGAGAGCAGACAGGATCACTTTGCATAACTGAAATGAAAATTACATGGTTCACTGCTATTATGGCAGGTAAAAATTAAATTATCAAACAACCATAACTGTTTAATATAATAAAAAAATTAATAACGAAACTAATTAATTCAAGTTGCTTGTTTATATCTTTTTTATATAAAATTAATTACATAACAGGATGTTTGTTTTGGCAAACTGTGCTTGCCGAATCTGACGAAGTTCCTCAACCCATAAATGAGCACAACCAGGAGCACAACCAACGAATTGAAAACGAAATGAGAGAAGAAACTACATCGCACGACGATTTAAACCCACCTGTCATCGACGATCTGCGCAATTCCCGAATCGAAGCTCATCTAAACGCAGAAAAAACCGAAAATCCTTTACCGATAGTTTGGCAAGAACCGCTAAAGGAACACGACCCTGGCATATCCCAACAAAATCGGCAAATGCTAGACGAAATCATCCAACAGGAAATGATAGATAATTTACCGGAAATGGATGATCACGAACCCGAACAAGATCCCGTTATTTATCGCGAAGACTTTAAAAACTCGAGCAACAACCAAATTAGAAGCATAGACCTAACCGAACGAATGGATATTGAAAACCACGTTTTACCACTTACAATTTCGTCTCATCTTCCAGATCGCACATCAATAATTGAAAATGATTACGACACGCGCAATGATGAACGTGAAGCGAAAATCTTAAGTGATAGCGACATTGTTGATGATGATGATGAAAATCGTCGCATGCAGTCATCCAATGAAATAACTCAGAACCATCGCTTCAACAAAAATCAATCTTCGGCAACAACGCAACATCTCACTAAAAATGCATTCAAAAATGCCATAACTCAAAAACCATCTTTGCCTACCCTGTCGTCTAGTGTGAATAGCGAACAATCTACAACAACTATAACTTACCTAGATAAAAATCTATTTATACAACCTGATTCGTATATTGTTATTGTGTTGAATCTTGAATGGTCCGCATTATGTCAGCAAGAAACAAAATTACGAGCAACAATAGCGGCCCAATTAACCGTTTTTATTGACAGTTTGATTCAGCCATCGCAGATTATATTGTTAACTACTGATTTAAGCACGCCACATGCTGATAATCATTTAGGCCTATTAAATACCCTGTGTCTCCAATCGAGAGAAGCGTCACTCGTGGACCCGATTATCGTTATGGTTTATGTAGAATCGACAACCGGTCGTTCTGATTCTCGGTTGACTTTGAGTTTGGGACATGCGTTAACTAATCATGAGATTCAACTGAAGGGTTCTACTTTTGAAAATGTGGTATTACGATTATTATCATATCGTACCTACAGTAATATACATTGGTTTTTATTTTCTTCTGTTTATTAGGTCATGGAAATACATTTGTTTCCCAAGGACAAAGAAAAACCGATTCATAATGAGAGTTCTCAACAACATGGTTACACAGGCATTGTTGCGGCTTTTATCATATCTGGCATTGCGGGAGCAAGTCTTTTAATACTCTCTGTAACACTAGTAAAGTTTTATTTTTTTATAAAACTGGTCAAATTCAAATTCATAATTATTTATAATTTATGATTTTGATTTTTAGTTGGTGTTGCGATTTCGACATGTGAAATATAGAAAAGATGCACGGCGGAAAGCAATTTTTGATACATACAGTTTAGATTCTATTTCTATCTATTCAAGCATCCGTAGAGATTCTCTTGCAAAGCACTCATACTTGAACCTCGGATTTGGTGACCCGGTAACACACTACCGGGTAAAGTGTGGTCAAGCAGGGTGTCGGATATTCCGAATTTTCCAACAGTGTCGGAAAATCACAATAGGTGCATTCAGAAACTAAAACTCATGAAAAACGAGTTTTGCGTGTGGTTAGTTTTATGTGTGCTTTTGTGTACAATTCCGAGTGTGAAAATCTGAGGCACGTTTTAGCTACATTTTAGCTACGTTTTAGCTTCGTCTTAGCTTCTATCACATGATTTGAAGCAATCATGTGACTTATAAAACAAATGGCGCCGATCTAACTCCACAACAGTAGAGTTAGATGCTGCGCAGACGAGTTTGCAATTGTAAGACACAACTGGTGTCTCGTAAAACGCTGGAATTGTAACGTTTCCTAAAACGCGCGTGCATGCGCGTTTCTTGGCTTAAACCTAAACGTTTCCGTTTAGAAGAAACGAAACGAGGGAAACGACTGAAACATGAAAATGTTTTAGTTTCTGACTGCAACTATTGTCGGAAAAAGTAAGCAACTCAAATCTGCTGGACCTCACATCTGACATGTCAATTTTTAGGCGATACAACATATTAAATGATAATAATTGAATTTTTAGTGCATTCCTTCTCACAGAATTAATTTGGCGGGTTTAGCAAATTTCTGTGTTGCTTGTGATCCGGTAATGGAAGAGGAATTTCAAGTACAATTTAAGATATTAGAAAATGCCAAAAGTTAACTGATGTAATTTTATTGTTTTGGATACAGTCAATCACCAATCCTAGCGTTAAACTGATTGATGAAGAAATAGAAAAGATAAGCAAACTTGAATCTTTGCAAAATAATGAAAATCATACAACCACTATGAGTAAAAAATTATCAAGTCCTAAAACAAGAAGTGTTTTTGTATCAACCAACCAATTTGGTTTCAATCTTATACGGGTGAGTGTCCAAATTGATTTCTTCATTGTCCCAATCATTTAAAGTATATAAAACATCTAACTTCAATGCATATCATCGCTTCAATTAATAATTTTCATTGAAAAAAAATTATTTTTTGAAGTGTAAACTATTTTCTTTCTCTTGTGTTATGACCGGCCCCGATCAGTTCGGCCGATACCGGACTGATGTCCGGAATGTAATTTTCACTTGTGAAACCTTTTTTATTGTAGGGACACAAGGATAAATCAAATGTGTATTTGACATGTAAAACACCCCAAGGTGAAACAGTGCAGCACTTTTGGAAAATGGTGTGGGATCAAGAGATCAGAGTCATCATGATGTTAGCCAATTCAGAAGACCGCTTTGTAAGTTTTATAGAATTAGAAATTTGTTTTGTTCTTGGTAGATAAGATCTTATCCACCAAAACAAGAATTTGTAAGTTGTCTTATTGTTAGTGTTCAAATTTGATCATGTATAACTTCAACTACAATGCAAATCTGAATTCATAAAGATTGTTTTTTAAATGACAATAATGATATGCTAATTTTAAATAAATTTCTTCATCAAAACCATAGTACTGGTGACCAATAACTGGTCACTACAGTGCTTTCAACCATTCACTGGTCACAAATTTGATCATCCGAACAAAAATGAATGCCTAAAATGCAGTTTTGTTTCGGTGAGAAAGTAACAGATTAACTATAGTTGTTTATATATATTTTACAGCCAAACTGTGCACTTTACTACCCAACTTTAGAAAATGACAGCCACAAATTATTTGGTGATTATCAAATAACATTGAAGAAGCAAGAATCACTGCAACATTACACTGTATCTCAGTTACAAATTAGAGACTTAGAGGTATAGTACTTAGTCTTTTTTTTTATTATTTAACCCTCAGAAGCCTATCCTATGGGACAATTGACACAGGCAATAGTTCTGAATACAAATTTTTTTCAAAAAATTTTTCAAAAAATCTGAAATTTTCTGGAGCTGTTCAAAAAGTGGTTTTACAAACACTCAATTTATTTGGTAATTTTCAGACTTATAAAAAAAGTTATTGTAAAGAGAAAATATGAGCCCCTTAAAATGTTTGCTGTTTTCACTGCATATTTTCTCTTTAGTGAGAGCGCTTTAGAATACAATGCCATCTGTATGCAAAGTAGAGAATAAACAAAGCAGTTTGCACAATTATTATAAATAAATGATTAAACACCTTCCATGCTGTTCAAATGATCACATTTTGACGGAGTATCTTGATTTTTACAATCAGTGACACCTAGCGTCAGTTGGTAAAACCATGGTAACCATGGTAACAGCACTAAAGCGCTTCAACTCAGAGTATATAAAACATGTCAATTGACACCACTAATAGGTCTTTGCGTTGACCCAAAATGTTAGGCATCTGAGGGTTAAAATGATCTCATTATCTGTAGTAGAGTAAATTGTCAGCAGGGCATATAAGTTAGATAAAACCGCGAATGTCGCATTATAACTTTACTCGTAAAACAATACCTAAGTCAATTTTTTCATGCTGGATTCTCACTTGCAGTAAACTCGCGCGATTTTATTGCGTTTTGCGGTTTTTTAAAACTTATTTTCCCTCAAAATTGTGCAATTTTTAAAATTGAAAATTTTTCTGGGTTTTCACATGCAGCAAAAACACAGAAAAACCTAGAAAAATCTTCTATTTTAAAAATAGTACAATTTGGACGTCAGTTTTCCACGCGGAATTCCCGCGATAAAGCGGAAATTCGCAAGTGAGAACCCAGCTCATGCTGGATTCTCACTTGCGGTAAAATCGTGCGATTTTATTGCGTTTTGCGGTTTTTTAAAACTTATTTTGCCTCAAAATTGCGCAATTTTTAAAATTGAAAATTTTTCTAGGTTTCCACATTCAGCAAAAACACAGAAAAACCTAGAAAAATCTTCTATTTTAAAAATAGTGCAATTTTGACGTCAGTTTTCCGCGCGGAATTCGCCGGAAAAATCGCAAGTGAGAACCCAGCTTTATGCATCATATACCAACTTTTTTGTCACCAATTCTCTTTTTTAAAACTAATTTTTCTTGGTCAATTTTGAACTAACACTTTAACTTTATTTTCAGAAAAATTTAATTCGTGACATTACTCATTTTTGGTATACATCTTGGACTAGTAAACAAATGCCAACAAATCTATGTTCTATTTTAGCTTTAATCTTGGAAGCGAGAGCTTGTTTTACTATCAAAAATTCAAGACCTATGTTAGTTCACTGCAGGTAATTCAAACAAGACTTACTAATGTAATTGTTGCAACTGGAATAAGTATGGAATGGCTTATTTCTTTTCAGTAATGGGGCAGAACGAAGTGGGACACTTATTGCCATAGATTTATGCATGAAACAGTTTGAAGAAAGTCGAACTGTAGATATTCCATTCACTGTGTACACAACTCGACAACAATGTTTGGGTGCCATTTGCACGTTTCAACACTACTCTTTTATTTACAAGGTATCTAAATAATATTTCACTAAAAACTAATTATCAACTTTGTTCTTATTTCTGAAAGGTAATCAACGAATATGCAACACGGTTAGAAAAACCCACAATAATACAATGTGAGAATGTGACAGCAGTCAAGAGCTCTTATAATCATAACACCATAATAAATAAATTGTAATCGTTTGAGTAACACAAAAAATAAATATTTATAACTTCATGGGTCTGGATTCTCTAAACAATCGTTATCTGATAACGATCGATTTTGATCGTTAATTAACGATGATTTGCGATTGTTATTTCAGGCCTTATTCACAGAAGCATTTTCGCAATGGGTTTTGGTCACTTGTTAATTACCGATATCGTTACGACAGATTGCGATATCGTTATTTAAAGGCTTTATAACATTTCCAGAACATATTTTTAAAAAATCATTTAGTATCCCAAACAGCTTATTTGAGCTTGTGAGATTGTTGGCTACTAAACTTTATCCAACAATTCGTGCACAAAACTGAAAGGGAAGTTTTTTTGCATTGTACTGAAAGTATATTTTGTGGTATCTTAATCCTCTAGTCGAGCTGAGTCGATAAATCATTGTTTCGTAGGCAAAAAATGTGCGCAATAATACAAAAACCCAAATGTAAATAATTTTTTTTAATATTTTACAAGCGTTTTCGTTTGTTAAGAATGGCATGCACAATGATTTTTCGACTTAGCTCAACTAGAGGAAAGATACCACAATATATACTTTCAGTACAATGCATAGGTCATTAGCCAATGGGAGTTTCGTGCACGAATTGTTAAACAGTTGTAGTGACCCAAACGGGTCCACCCAGGCAATCCTGGTTTAATAGTTAAAATAAATAATTAATAATGTTTTATTTTGTTTGGTATCAGTTCGTAATAAATATCTTTTATTCGTTATAATTAAACCATGTTGTCTTTATTAAATTTAGAGTGTTCTTCTTGCTAATGAAAGCACCCTCAAGACAGGAACTGTCTTGATCCACCCACTTAAGAGTGTTTTTGGATAGGGGTGCACCAGATGGTTCATTAGGGTGGCGCATGCTTCTTACTAATAGAGAAAGTGACGTCATCAAGCATCCTGCTTCTGACTGAAATCCTCAGTCTAAGTCAAATCATCAAACCAAACGCATCTCTCATGATCACCCTTATTGAAACCAAATCAAAAGGTTGACCGAGATAGTTAGTTTGATACATACTTTGGACCACTGCTTGCCTTGTTGCATACAAGGAGAGCTACCTATTCAAGTGAGTAATAAGTTACTTACCTGTTTGCTCAGTATACTACTGAGTGAACATTTCAGTTCCAGTGAGAACACTTCGTGGACCGATTTATTCGGTTAGACGGACCACTTTCACTCTGTGTAAGAGGAGCCCAAGTTTTTTTAAGAACTACCTTGTGTATGAGCGGATTTCCAGTCTAGGACCGGAAAGGCCGGTGCAATTCAGAGTCAGCTACTCAGATTTGTACGTTAAAAACCCCTAGACAACCAGCTACCGTGATAGAAGTCGCTTGCCGCATTCACACTGCGCCAATTGAAACCTGGCGCCTACTAAGCATTTAGTCAGTCGAAACCGGTCGCAGCACAGTTTACTGGCATGGCACTATTTCTGACGTGTCAATTGGCTGCGCTTTCTCGATTTGGCCTCGCTTTTATCTCTCACTTTTTTTATATTGTCGTCTGCTCGTTTTAACAACTTCTTTAAACTTGTTAATATTATTTTTCAGAAAATTTCGGAAAAATTATTTTTATGCCTGATCCAATGGACAAATAAAAAATTTGATGTCACAAACTCTTTAACAATTGTTTAGTGAATCCGGGACTTGGGCCTTTAAATTAACATCGACATTACGTACCAAAAGTTTATTCATTCGGTTAAGTTCACAGCATCTTTATTGCCTTTATCTGTCAATTGAGTCGAGTCCAAGTTGTGCTTGAATCGTTCTTGTAATCGTTTTTTCAAGTTGCAATAGAAGGCACTACCATAAAAAAGTTCACGAATCTGAAAAAGAATAAAATTATCTTATTGCAAAAAAATGTAACAAATTATTCCAGCGACGTCTGAACCGGTCCAAGACCATCTTGACTATGAACACCTTGACTATGACCGACTCTGTACAACTTATGTTTTCTGGCGATGGATGGCACTGTGGAGCAGTTGATCCAAAATAATCTGTGGTTGATCGGTTCAATAATTAGACACGAGATAAATAAAATCATGGCGGACGAGGAGAAGAAAATAACTGTTATAGAACGCAATGCATGGGCCCTTAAGATCCCTAAATTTACGAAAGATGATAATCCAAGTGGTCTTTCAACTGAAAGTTCGTTTGCAACTTTATTTCCGAAATACCGAGAGAAATATTTAAAGGAATGTTGGCCGCTTGTGAAGAAAGCACTCTCTGAACATGTGATTTATCAAATATAACTTATTTAAACTTGAATTAATGTTTTGTTTTTATTCTAGGAAGTTAAATGCGAGTTAGATTTAATCGAAGGTAGTATGACTGTTTTAACCACACGAAAAACATGGGATCCATACATCATCATTAAAGCACGTGACATGATTAAATTATTGGCCAGAAGTGTTCCTTTCGAACAGGTGGAAAAAAAACCGTCATGAAATTTGATTTATAAGTTATTATGGCTTATTTTCTAATTTATTTCAGGCGGTACGTATTTTGCAAGACGATGTCGCTGCTGATATTATTAAAATCAAATCGTTGAGCAGCAGTAAAGAGAAATTTGTCAAAAGGAGGCAACGAATTATTGGACCTAACGGATCGACTTTAAAAGCAATCGAATTATTAACTAACTGCTATATTTTAGTTCAGGGAAACACTGTATCTGCAGTGGGACCTTATAAGGGATTGCAACATGTAAGTTAAAGGAGATAAAGATTTAAATTTTTGTATTTTGACTGCAAAAATGCCTTAAAAAAATTAAATTATTGTTTATTTAACAGGTACGAAAGGTTGTGGAAGATACGATGGGAAATATTCATCCGATTTACAACATCAAAGCGCTGATGATTAAACGAGAATTGGCGAAGGATGAAAAATTGAAAAATGAATCGTGGGAAAGATTTCTACCCAAATTCAAGCAGAAAAATGTGAACAAGCGGAAACAGCCAAAGAAGAAGACGACCAAGGGTGAATACACACCGTTCCCTCCCGCTCAAATTGAGAGTAAACTTGATAAGGAGTTGGCTAGTGGCGAATACTTTCTCAAAGAAAAAGATAGAGCTGCTAGAACAATGAAATTGAAGCAGGAACAGAAAGCTAAGGCTGAGATTGCGCGGCAAGAACGAAGAAATGAGGCCTTTGTTCCACCGAAAAAGGAAAAGAAGAAGATTGAAAAGAAGGAAGACTTGAATATAAATACTCTTAAGCAAAAAATACATAAATTTACGCAAAAGAAAAGGAAATAAATGTAATTTATGTAATAAATGTGCAGTCATTTTTTTTATAAAATGAGTTTATTCTTTAAAAAAGTAATCTAATTTGTGAATTTTTGGACGGAAAATTTGATCCAACCGCGTGCCAACAACGTTGATTTCAATCTTACAAAAATATATACAACATGCAAATTAAGTATCTTATCTCTTATGGAATTCTTTCGTTTATACAAGATGATAAAAAAAAGTATAAAAAATAAAAAAAAAATTCATCCCCCTTTTCTTTAGATTAAATTAACCTAAGTACGGAAAACATTAAACACAAATTAAAAAGAATATAAAAAAAAGATAAAAAACAAAAAAACACTCAAAATAAAAAATTCATCCTCTTTTTTCTTCATATTAAATTAACCTTAGTACGGAAAACATTAAACACACAATAAAAATTAAATAGCTGATATGTGCGACATGACCGAAACTAAAGTGCGGACAATATGGACACTGATAGGAGCCGCAAACTTGGCAAATACTCAACACATACAGATTGAAATGCTTGAAATCCGTTTCATTAAATCGTTCTAAACAAAAAAATTAATAAAATAAAGTATTCACAAATAAATTATTCATGACGTAATTACCAGGTGCATAATAATCATATATCCGAGCTCTTAGATACTGCGTTAAATTTGCGACTGGAAACCATCGTTGAACATTGAGATTCAAACATGTAAATCGAGTATCCAACTGCAATAAATTAAAAATTAGAAAAAAAAATTCTACCAAAGAAGTAATCATATACATAATTAAAATAAACATGTAATTTTCTCTCGGTAATTTTTATTCTTCTAATATTTTTCCGAAGTCCACGATTCTCATTTTCCACAATTTTTTCTAAAATCGGTTGATATTGATAATACCCAGTCGGTATTTCCAATTCTAATACGGCAGCGCCACTTACTGGAGATTCTTCTACATAAGTCCACCTAAAAAAAAAACAATTTCATAAAAAGAGTGTTATAGAAAAATTATAAATTTTTACCTTTGACACGAATAAATATGGAGTGTAGATGCATTTCGTCCGCTGTATTGCGTTTGCACGGTCAACTCAAATGCTTTCACCGGCGGTTTAATCAACAACGGTACATAATCAATGCTATATTGAACGTCCATTTGCAAAATAGCCAAACCGGATCCCCTACCAAACACTTGAACATGCCCCCACACATTAGGAATCTCCATTCTCTGCAACTGGGCCAAATTATTCACATCGATGTGTAAAACTCGACTTAAACCAGGACTCGCCGATGATTCCAAAGACACATCCATGTCGGTAATATCGCGCAATCGTTCGCGAAAAGTATATTCGGTCAACGCTTGCATCGCAATAATGGTATCCTGAAAACAAAATAAAAATAAAAATAAAAATAAAAATAAAAATAAAAATAAAAAAATAAAAAAATGAAATTTTTACTTGAGTCGAGATAAATCCTCCATCCGACATCCTCATTGTATTGAGCCATCTGACGATTTCTTCTTGTATCATTCCAATTCCGCCTTTTAGCACATAAACTAATAAAGCGTAAGATGTCGCTTCGACATTCATGGCATCGAATTTTTGTGGTAATCTTGGTTGGATGTAAGGCCGTTGATTTTCCGTGATGATCCCAACAAGAGGGGCTTCTTCCCTCGACCAATACACCATTCCTTCTTGTTCTCGTTTCATTCCATCCAAAATATTAAATCCCAATTCGGCATCGACGCTGCTAGCACGTGTCAATGCATAAGTTGTTATTGCAACCTCATAGGGATCCTCTAAACTAGTCAGAACTCGTTCCAGATATTGTGCCGCTTTTAATCTAGCGTTTGCCACCTGCATGCGCAATTGTCCCGGCAAATCATTAACTTCGCATAAAGTAATCAAAACTTGAGCTGTTAACGAGACATTTCCCAGATGGTAATCAGAAACGTCTTTAAATCGTTTAATCTGAAAGAAAATCATTTAAAAAATTAAATTTTCGATCAAAAAATTGAATTAATTGTTTTCCAGTACCCTCGGATCCATTTTTCGATCTAATGGATATAAAGTAGTTTCATAAAACGACCCTTCGTAGGTTTGATGACCCAGCAACCACGAAACGGACTGTTTTATAATGTTGGGATCGATGTATAAATAAAATTCCCAGTCTGGAAATCGAGCTTGCTGAAATGTCCTTACAACAAACTGAGTCAACCTGAATAAAATAACAAAATTAATATTAATATAAAAACAAATTTATTAATTTCAATTACCAAACACTCGGTTCAAATCCCCTCCACATAACAAACGACCCGTCCGGTTTCATGTACGCCATGATCCACGCGTAATAAACATTCAAATGCTTAAAAACTTCCTTCGCTTTTGGCATTTGCAGTTGATTTGTCAAACGAAGGTAATGCAATGTCCACAAATTGGCTGCGAAATTAAATGTTTGCATTTCCGCAGACCTGTCAGGACGACGCAGCAATACTTGGGTGTTTACGGGCGTCTTAAGAAAAGCCGGTCCAACCACATCACCTAAAATTGACAATTAAAACGCGTTATTCGTTGTTAAAGATGAATTTGTTAGTATTATCGTACCGACAAGAGATACATAAGCTCTGGGAGATTCGAAATTGTAACGAAGCCATCTCTGGTACGGAACAATGGGTGTTTCAGTAACATTAACGTCCAAAAATTTAATAACCAAGGGTTGATTTTTCAAGTCTAGAATCATCGACGTGTGCAGAATTTGTTGCATTCCATCGGGCTTGATAAATAATTAATAAATGTTATTTTTTGAGTTTTGAGGTTTTATGTTGAGTTTTACCTCAACGGTCAATTGTTTCATCACTCGATCTCTTCCAACATGTGTAAATGCCTCGATCGAGACGTTAAAAGAGCCGATGTGTGTTGGAACAATGGGAAAATGAACTGTGACTGATTTATGTGCATGAACCTAAAATTAAAAAGAATAAATATAAATAGAATAAAAAATAAATAACTTTAGATTTTTTTACCCAAATCAAATGCTGGTGATCACCAGATGACGTTCGTGGGTTGTATGATTTCACCATTCCCTCGGATTCGACGTGTACGAAGCGATAATGAGGCGATGAGGGCAATTCGAGCATTACATAAGTTTCAAACGGTTGTAAATTGAAAACCTGCACTCGAATACCAATTTGTTCACCGCGAGTACATATTGATGGCATTTCCACGGTAATGAAAAAAGGTCGAGACCCCTCAAACTAAAAAAAATTAAAATAAAATATAAAAAATAAAAAAAATAGAAATAATTCATATTTTTAAATTTCTATTTAATACTTGGTAAGGCTGAGATATTATCGCCAATCCGTGTTCTCGACTCATACTAATAGCATTGAGAATCCATTTTGCTGGACGTCGAGGTACAGGCCCAATAGGAAATCTTTCGCGTCCTTCTGGAGCCAAATTAAAGCTAATCCACGCCCAATCGCCGTAATCGGGGTCGTAGAATCGATCCATGTGATTTTTACGTGTTAGACGAAAATCTTTCAAATTTATAGCTGCGATATCGACTCCACCTTAAAGAATAAATTAAATTTCTGTGTAATAATTAGATTTAATTAATTTAAAATCAATTACAATCAGCTTCATCGAATCCAGTTGGGCATTCCCATTTTCCATTGCATTTTTGATCACTGCGATAACAATTGCCGTCCATACACGAGAATAAACCGAGTTCTTTAAAGCATAAATCTAAACAAACAAAAAAATTAATATTAAAATAAAATCATAAATTAATTACTTCATAGCGACCTGGCAGTTGAGTTATATTTGCATCGGTAAACACGACTAATCCCGCCATATTAAAGGTACGGTTATTGTCAACGCCATAATTCGTCGTTTGATAATAAGCTCGCTTGTCCGGCTCCCCTTCTCGAGATGTCCACAGCATTTTATTTAATCGTTTGTAATCGTTATCGAATGTGTGCATCATTTCAGAAACCTAAAAAATATATAATTTAATAAAATATTTCTTTAAACAAATATTATATTTACCAAAGCAGGACTCAATTCGTTGCCTCCTTGCAACTTAAAGGTTTCCGCATCCATAACGGAAACACCAAAAAATGCACCAGAATCGCCCGAAACTCGCAATTCGATTGTTTCTCCGGTTTTGTCTTTGTATGGATTTAATTCCATTTTAATCTGAAAACAAAATATTATGAATTTTTCGAATAAAATAATAAAATTCTGAAAATTGTATACTTCGTATCTAGATACAGCATCAATGGGTACGGTTAAACTATCTGAAATAATCTCACGATCCTTTGCCACGTGATAAACTACAATTCTGCAACTGGGTGCCATTTCGCCCGACACTGGGACCGCAAATGTTTTGATTTTTTGCGTGACCGTTTCCATGATTTCTTCACCCGATGTCACAATTATGTCTTTAGCGAGAATCTGTAAAAAAAATTGTTATATTTAAATATTTAAATAATAATTTTGACTTAGTAATTTAAAAAGTACCAGATAATGAAATGATTTGACGTAAAAATTAGTTCTAACGTGAAATATTATATATTCTCCTATTTTTGGATTATTTGTCGATGTATATACATGCATGTATCTTCTATCGGGAGAAAAATATGTAACTGCTACTGTTTCTGCAGTCACTCTGTCGCCTTCAATGTCAGAATAAATTGCCTAAATAAAGAAAAATTAAGTGCAACGTGTTATAACACATTTTTTTTCATTGCATACTCGAATTGCAAGCATTGTCGCATCAAAAGGAGGTGTAAACTTGATTTTAAATACACCAGAATCATAAATTCTCTCATTATATGGTGCTAACTGCACTCTACTGCCCGATCTCATAGTAGCCGTGGTAACAACTTCGAGTCTAGAATTACCGATTTTACGTAGAGGTAACGGCACTAAATCGTGATATGATACCGCGACCTATTCAAATAAAAATAAAAATTAATACAAAAACAAAATTAATACAAAATGAATTTTTTTGTGATTATTTTGAGCTTACAAGCGTTTCAAACGGCATTCCCGGTTTAAAAACCTTAGCGCTTGAGCCAAGAAACCGAAGACTGATCGAACTGTTAGTAATCGACGCCATTGCGAACCCAGAGTTTTGCATTTCCATAAATTTATCGAAAACAAATGCTTCGACTTTCACCAAAGTACCATCCAATTGAGGTACTGAATGAAGCAATCGGTCCACAGAAAAGAAAAAATCATATGTGCCGTTGAACTGAATTAAAAATAAACAAACAAACATTTTTTTCTCGCTAAAATTCATTATTGTTTGTTTAATTTTACCCAAGGAACATATTCTTCCATCACAACCGTTTTCTCGGGTTTCACGTTGTACGTGTATCGGTTTGGTTGGACGCTCAATTGCACGGTGGCGTTGCCCATAACTGGTGAATACATGTATGTGTAATTCGCTTGGATGCTTCCGCGAATAAATCTGTCGCTGTCTAAGAGAAATGTAGGAAGATTGACGTTGACTTCGAATCGAGCAGGCCAATATTTCTCGACTAAAATGAGTTTCTTTTCTTCTTGGTTTTGAGCCGTCACTAAAATTGTCCAATAGCCCTGAACTGGGTCGCTTGGCAAAGTGAAATGGAGTGTCACTGTGCCTACGTTAGAATATGCTGAAAACCATCTTCTCATTACGAAACCATTCGGGTCCTAAAAATCGGAGAAATAATTAGATTTTTTTTAAATTTTTTTTTTAAACTTGTTTACCAAAATGGAGACTTCGACTGGATCAGTGTACGGTTTTAAGTCAGTGGTGATTAAAATGATTCGAAATCGTACTGAAAAATAAATATAAATTATCTAACTCTTTTTTTTTTTCAATTGATAAAACCGCAAGAAATTTTTATTATTTATTTATCATTTATCATTTATCATTTATTTTATCATTTATTTTATCATTTATTATTTTAATTTTGAAAGTAAAAATTTGCCTTTATTAACAGAAATTTGTATTTTTTAAATAAGATTTTTATTTTTTTAATCGAAATCTGCCCTGTTTTAATGAAAATTTGTATTTTTTAATATAAATTTTCAATCAATAATGGAAATTTTCGATTTTAAATACAAATTGGTAGAAATATGCAATTGTATGAAACAAATTTCAATAATTACCAATTTGCAGGCGATTATAAACCGGTCTATTTGTCTGAATCAAAACAGTCAAGAAACGAGATGAAAACTCTAAATTCGTTTCATTAGCAAAAACCGTTCCGCCAGTAACACCATTAGCATTCCCTTCAACACGCAACTTATATCGCCCATGAACACTAGTTGGCGGCACCTAATAAATAAACATTAAGCACAAACTTCACATTATCGTTTTAAAAAAATAATAAAAAAATCTAATTACCTTAATCAACAATTCCTGTGCAATTCCAACCTTAAGCATTTTATTAGCCGACCCCACCTCAACCCCATCACGAGAAACAGACGCCCGAACTCCAACAGGTCTCTCACTCCTCAATATATGAACAATAACACGATACACACTGCCCGGTCTGACAACTTTAGAAGCCAAAATCATGTGTGTCCTAAAAAAAATTAAAAATTCCATTAAATCCTCATTTCAAATCGAAAAATAAAAACTTCTTACGGATCTTCTCTTCGTAACCAAATGGGCATTCCAAAAAAATTCGGTCCCATATTCGGGCCATAAACACCCTGACCGAATGGAAACGGTGGACCAGCTTGCGGTGGCATTGGAATGTTTTGTGGCGGCAGTTGTTGACATAATACAACGGGCATTAACGCCAACCAAGCGAAAATTGCCACCATTTCTGAAATCAATAAATCGAAAATAAATTATTAAAAATTTGTAAAAATGTTTATTGTGTTCTAAAAAACGTTCTATTCGTCAAGGTTTTGATGATTATTCAATTTTTAATGGTTTAATTGTGAGTTTTGGTGGGCGTTGGCTACCTGGATGTGTGAAATATGAGACAAAAGCCAATTAAAATAAAAGTTTTTTTTGATTTTTCACTTAAGATGTCATTTAAGAATGGAGAGTTATTGATTAAATGTTGTTTTTGGGAAGTTAGAATTATCTTCGTGGGCGAATGAATTTATTCTAAAATGTTTTTATGATGAGTAGCAAACAGGTGGGGCTATAATGAATTTCACAACTTACTTAACAGTTTGAATTGAATTAGTTTGAAAACCACATTCAGCAGCTTACTCACGAAAGTTAATCAATGAATTTTTGTTTGTATTGTAGTATAGTTGTGTATTTCCGAGATAAAAAATGTGGAGAAGATTAGAAACTTTTGAAGCGGTGTGCATTAACAGTTGCGGATTGGAGTTGCGGGTCACGTGACGCCGATGATTCAAGAAGACCGGATCTCTCGCCGGATCCCTCGCCTGTGTGCGACACCTAGTGAAAAAAGAATAAAACAAAATGAAAGCATCAAAAAATGATAAATTCGAATTTTTTTATGTTGATACTAGAAAACTTTTAAACTGATCCTGTTTAAATAATTAATTTTGCCATTTTATTGATTTTATACTGAGATTTGTTTACATTTTTGAATAAAACCAATACCGTTAATTTTTATTTTTTAAATTTATATTATAGAACTTTCTAATTTTTAATCAGGAAAAATAATATGTAAGACTTGTAATGTAAAAACTGAACTGACTTGTGAAAATTAAAGCGCGCACGAAAATTCATCAAGAGTGAAGCTCATGCCGATGGCTGAGTCGTCTGCTCCTCTTGCGTACGACTGCGCACGCGCTTTAGTTTTTTTTGTCATTTTTCTGGCGGATTAATGCGAATTGTTTATACGTCGTCAACTGGCTGAATACAGTAAGATTACTTCACCCAGAAAAGTAATTTTCATGGTTACTTTACCCCAAAATCAAAATTTAGATATCAATAGTTAAACAGCTTGTTTTAGGCTTAAAATTAGTGTTTTCATGAAATTAATCCAAGCTAACGACACAACAATGGCGTCGCATTAACTGTATACTCCATTCACGAAATCTTGAGCTAAATTTTTTTAACTTCTAAATGGAAGAATTACTGTTTAATAATCCATATACAGCTCTCACTCTGTTGTGAAAATTAAGGACCAATATGAGACTTTGTTTCCATGACAACTGGAGAGTTATACAGATTAGTTAGCAGAAATTATCCAATGTAGAAGTAAACAATTTTAGCTCAAGATTCCGTGAATGGAGTATAGTTCAAATTTTTCTGCTGTGCAATGGCTCTCACATTTAAAATTAAATTTCCATTGCAAGTGCTCTTTAGAACGTCTACTAAAGATGTCGACTGCTGTACTTAAAAGACGAATCGAATTTGATCGGATACATAGCATTCATCGTCAAAAACGTAAGAGTTGTTATGGTAAACCAGAAAAATTGCAATAAATTTATTACCTTAGGAACAAAAACAAAGCTTCGTCGACGAAACCGAGCATTCGCTCAAAGTTTAACCGAAGTAATACAAGAAAACCGAGTTCTTAAACACGAAAACAAGCGTCTAGAAGAAGAACTACAACGAACAAATTCGGTAATACCACTTTATCTACTAAAAGTTTAATATTTTAATATGAAAATTAATATAAAATATTTTCAGAGTCCAGATGAAAATTTAAAGGTTGTTTTAACTCAAATACCCGGAACTAATAGATTCAAAGCTCAACTAGTGAAAGTATTTAAAAATTTCTCTAATGTTGGAAGTGATATTATTTTCAATGCCAAGTATGGGTTGAGTTTTCAATTTATTGCTATTTTTGTTATTTCTAATGTAAAATATTTTATCTTGCAGAATGACATCAAACGGAGGTCACAATTCGTCAGCATCACCTAAGAAATCTAGACATCGGGTCAGTTTGTCTGGTATTGAAACTGAACATAAAGATAATTTAGACAGTGAACGATCAGATAAAATGTTTGCATCGAAGAAATTAATACCATTTGTTAAATTGGTTAAATTAGAAGAAACTGAAGAATTTAAGATGAGCGGTACATATGTTGTGTCCAGTGCTGGAAAATTAGACAGTGAACGATCAGATAAAATGTTTGCATCGAAGAAATTAATACCATTTGTTAAATTGGTTAAATTAGAAGAAACTGAAGAATTAAAGATGAGCGGTACATTTGTTGTGGCCAGTGCTCATTCACAAAGTGCTCTTTTGCCACCCGTTGATGTCCCAGTTGCTTCTTCGAGAGAATCTGCCAAGTTCAAACCTGATCGGGAAACGAAGGTTATAACTAGATCCAGAATACGTCAGTATGAACTTCTGAATAGAACAACGAAACATTAAAATGTCATTTGACGTTTTACAATATTTTTTTAACTTTCTAATTAATTTGTTAATTTTATGTGTTACCAGAAGTACATAAACTTTCCCCGAGTTAATGTACTTCTGGTGTTACTAAAACATGCTGTATTACATCTTTTTTCTATTGTTATATTCGTTAATTTATTTTTTATAACAGTTCATCTTTTCATACTTTGTTCACGGACATAACAATGATATTTATGTACGTGCTTCGTTTATAAAAATAATTTCTAAAATACCATCTTTTTTGAAAAAGCAATTTTATTAAATTAATTTTTAGCTTGCCGTGTGTCTTTCGTCCATTCTAATAGAGGGCGCACCCTACATATGCGTTCATACGGGTGTTAAACGTTTAATATAAAGATCACAGCAAACTACAACGAAGTAGTTTTGGTTTGGTGGTCGAAACTTGTTACCGTAATCTGTTCCAGACATTTTTATCAACAAACATTTACATTCTGAGAAAAAAAAAAAAAAAAAATGGCAAAGGAAAACCGAAAACATAGAAAAAGGTCGCGTTCAAGTTCATCGAGTAATGAAGGAAGAAAAAAAATCGAAGTCGCAGTCCCAGGTCACGAAAATCTAGAAAAGAGGCCATCAAAGATGGAAATCGCGAAATGCAAAAATCTAGTAATCGAATTCGTACAAGAGAAAGACAGCGCAGTCGATCGGTCTCACCTCCAATTCGTCACAATCGTCGTGCGAGATCAACTGACCGACGAGAACATGGCAGAAGCGAAAAGAAAAAAAGTGACGCAATGAAGGAAGAAATCCAAACAATTAAAATAAAAGAAGAACCGAAAGAAGACAAATTCGAATTATCGGAAAAGGAAACTGAACAAAATCGTCTCGATTTAGAAATGCAAAAAAGACGCGAGCGAATCGAGAAGTGGAGAGCAGAAAGGCGGGAAAAAGATCGAGAAGACGAACCGGAACAAATTACTATCTTGCCCGCTAAGAAATGGACGTTGGATGACGACAACGACGAAGAAATGCCGATTGAATTAATAATTAATAACGATTCCGATAATAACGACAATATGGAGGTACATGCTCTGAACCCGCAACAAGAAGTGGACGAAGTGGATCCTCTCGATGCGTTTATGCAAGGCATGCAGGAAGAAGTACGACGTATAAACAAATTAGACATGCAGAAAATGGGTCGACAAGAAGCACAAGCGATTCTGCGCGGGAAAGTGACGATGATGAGTGGCATAGCGAAAAAGAGAGAAGACAAGAAAAAAGGAGAATTGATCGAGCAGGACCAAGACGCTTTGGAATATTCATCGGAGGAGGAAAACGAGGATTTGCAATCGGCCATGTCTGGATTACAGTCGAAACAGAAGAAAAAGATGTTACAAGTTGTCAATCATAACGAGATCACGTACCAGCCTTTCCGCAAGGATTTCTACATCGAAGTCCCCGAATTGGTCAAAATGACAAAAGACGAAGTCGAGGCTTATCGCGCAGATTTGGAGGGCATTCGAATTCGAGGCAAAGGTTGTCCGAAACCCATCAAATCTTGGCCTCATTGCGGATTGAGTAAAAAAGTGCACGATATTCTTAAAAAACAAAATTATGAAAAACCGACTCCTATTCAAACTCAGGCTATTCCCGTTATCATGAGTGGACGAGACATGATCGGCATTGCTAAAACTGGTTCGGGTAAAACACTCGCTTTTTTATTGCCCATGTTTCGACATATTCTCGATCAACCACCGTTGGAAGATGACGATGGCCCCATCTCGATCATCATGACTCCGACACGTGAACTTGCGATGCAGATTGCTAAAGAATGTCGAAAATTCACCAAATTCATTAATTTGCATGTTGTATGTGTGTACGGTGGGACCGGAATCTCGGAACAAATAGCCGAATTAAAACGAGGCGCTGAAATCATTGTTTGTACTCCTGGACGAATGATCGACATGTTGGCCGCTAACAACGGCAGAGTGACCAATTTGAGACGTTGTACTTTCGTGGTGTTAGACGAAGCGGATCGGATGTTCGATATGGGATTTGAACCGCAAGTAATGAGGATTATCGATAACGTACGACCCGATAGACAAACCGTTATGTTTTCCGCAACATTTCCACGCGCAATGGAAGCACTCGCACGACGCGTGCTCAGTAAACCCATCGAAGTTCAAGTGGGTGGACGAAGCGTCGTGTGCAAAGAAGTCGAACAGAACGTCATGGTTATTGACGAAGATCAGAAATTTTTCAAACTTTTAGAATTACTTGGATTTTATCAAGATTCGGGAAGCATTTTAATTTTTGTCGATACTCAGGACAACGCCGATACACTCATGAAGGATTTAATGATGGCGTCGTATCCGTGCATGTCTCTACACGGGGGCATCGATCAAGTCGATCGCGATGGCGTCATGCTCGATTTCAAAGCCGGCAAAGTGAAATTACTGGTGGCTACGTCAGTTGCGGCGCGAGGACTCGATGTTAAACAACTGAATTTAGTCGTTAATTACGATTGTCCGAATCATTACGAGGATTACGTGCATCGATGTGGACGAACGGGTCGGGCTGGGAATAAGGGATACGCATACACTTTTATTACATCTGAGCAATCTCGTTATACGCTTGATATTATTAAGGCATTGAAATTGTCTAATAATTCGGTTCCTGATGACGTTCAAAAGCTTTGGGATAACTACGAAGCGAAGCAAAAAGCTGAAGGAAAGAAAGCGAAAGGTGGAAGTGGATTTTCTGGAAGAGGATTTAAATTCGACGAAGCGGAAGCTCAATTGATTAACGATAGGAAAAAATACGAGAAAGCAGCTGCGGGTTTTAAGGATTCGGATGATGAAAATGAGGATACTGAAAATGATCTGGATCAGCAAATTGAGGATATGTTGGCATCGAAACGATCGGTTAAAGAGAGTATTGTTTCTATTAATAATTCGGTAGTGGTGAGCAGCGAGTTGAATATAGGAGCGAATGTGGATAAGTTGGAGTTGGCTAAACGACTGGCCAATAGAATTAGTAACGTTAAGAATTCGGCGGTGAGTCAAGCCGAGGCGATTATGAAGGGGGCAGTTGTGCAATCGGTTATATCTGCTAAGTCGGTTGCTGAGCAGTTGGTGGAGAAACTTAATGCTAGACTCAATTATCAACCGAAGTTGGTGGAAGATGCGCAGGTGGAAACGTTGAAGAGGATTCAGGAGGAGCTTGAAATTAATGATTTGCCTCAGCAAGCGAGATGGAGGGTTACGTCGAAAGAAGCGTTGGCTCGAATTGGCGAGTATTCCGAAGCGGGTATTAGTGTGAGGGGGACGTATTTTGCGAATGAGAAAGATGTTAAGGATGGAGAAAGGAAATTGCATTTGGTTATTGAAAGTGTTAACGAGTTGGCTGTGTCTAAAGCGAAAACGGAAATTACGCGAATTATTAAGGAGGAACTTCTTAAATTGCAAAATTCCGGTCATCCGATTAATCGTGGGCGCTATAAAGTGTTGTAAAATGTGACAATTTTTTTTAAATTTTTTTTTTTCAAGTTCTGTTTGGGATATAATACGATATCTTATTATTATTTATTATTTTATTGGTACCGTAATAAAAATATTAACAGTATTTTTTTTATTTTTTTTTTGTGTTTTTTTTTTTAAACTAAGGATTTTCATTTAAATTCGGCGATTAATGCGTCGAATGTTATTTTTATATATTCTAAAATATTTTTAGAATTGCAGTACATAAAATAGTAAAATAATTGGAAGTTTTTTATTAACATACGGTATATGGTATATGTCATGAAACCTGTTGAATTAAAAGTTGTTTTAATAATCTTGCAAAATAGCTATTTGCGTGTTTAAAAGGACAATATCGAGAATTAATATTGTTGGTTCTGTGTGTTGATATTTGATATTCATGTTCGGCGCACTGCTTTGCAGTGAAGCTATGGGGGAGTTTGTTTCGAGAGGCGATTTTTTGTTTTTTGTTTTTAGTTACAGCTAATTTCAGTACCAAAATGTGTCAAGAACAAGTGAAAACAATTAATAAACAATAGCTGTAAAGCCTCCGGAAGAAAAAATCCCGAGAAGAAACAGCAACCCGGTGGAAGCCTAATCAATATCTCAAAATCAAATGAAGTTGAAACAACAGAAATGCAATTGTAAAAGAGAAAATAAGAATGTAATAATGATACGTGCCTAAAGAAAACGTATGGCTAGTAGGATTGTTGCTAAACATTAGTCTGTAGTCTCAGAATAGAAGACGACCAGCAATGCTTTTCTCACCTAATTTCTAATACTATTTTATTGCTTTCTGTGTGTCTAACAAATTAATCCAATGGAGAAACGAAACCAAATGGAGGACGAAATGAACAGATTTATACAGAAAATCGCTATTCCAAACGTGATGCCACAAGCTTCACGACCCGCCATAGGTGCTCACACCTGTAACTGAGTAATGAGTATCCGAACAACGTCACCAACAACAACAACAAATGCAACACCAAGCGTACAGCAGTGAATTTACAACCCCAGAATATATCACCCAGGTAACATGAATTTCGAAACTACATCGATGCAATATAGATTATAGATATTGATATCGAATTTCAATAGATAACTCTGGCTGATATCGATGAGAGTTTATCGGTTCCAGATAGTAGAGTTCTATCGGTAGATGGCAGCAGTATTCAGTGCATTTGCAACATATCTAATCTGAAAAGTTCGTGGAAAAGTTTAATTTAATATTGAAAATTAATACAGAAATAAAAATTAACAAATTATTTTTTTTTAAAACTGCAAACTTATTGCAAAAAAACTTCTTTATTCTCGTTTTCTTAAAATCAAAAATAAGCCTTTTCTATACGCTATCACCTAACTTCGACGAATTGAACTTCAATTTTTTGATGAAAGATATCTAATGACGGTAAAAGAAATGACGTTATCATCTTATCGTAATCTAAAAATATTTGATTTTTTTTCCTTTCATTTCAGTTTAAAAATGGCGTTGAAGATACCAACTATTGATGAGTTGAAAAAACAAGCGCACGAATTGCACTTTAAAACTTTTGGAAAACAACCCGAAATATGTGTTACGGCACCAGGGCGAGTCAATTTAATCGGGGAACACACTGATTACAATGACGGATACGTTTTACCGATTGTAATATTCCAATAATAACAACAATAATGAATTAATTGAATTTTGTGTTTGTTTACTCAGGCTATTCCTCTTGTCACTTTAATTGTCGGTAATAAAGTAACCGGGGAAGAATGTAATTTGCCATCTGTGCATCCAAAGTATCCAAAGTGTACGTTAGTTACAAATGCAGAACACGCGGATGAACCGAAAATAGCTGAAATTGCCGTCCCGACTTCATTTAGTCCTATTGCACCGATTCCAAGTACCCCTAAGTGGATGAATTATGTGAGAGGAGTACTCGCCAATTTTCACCATACAATATGTCCTTTCCAAGCTTCAATTGTAACATCAGTACCGATCGGAGGTGGTTTATCGAGTTCCGCTTCTCTAGAAGTAGCAACTTACACATTTTTAGAAGAATTAACGGAAAACCGCACGCAAAAGTCAACTAAATTCATATCCTAACCCAAAACGAATTAATTTGATTAATTAGGCTTTGATTTTTAATTTTTAGTTTGAAAAATAAAGCGCTGGCGTGTCAGAAAGCGGAACACGATTTCGCACACATGCCGTGTGGAATCATGGATCAATTTGCAAGTTGTCTTTGTAAACCGGGAAATGCATTACTTTTGGATTGCGAATCCAGCATGACAAAACATGTTCCTATTACCGATGCCGATGTCACAATTTTAATCACAAATTCAAACGTGCGCCACGAATTGACGGGAACCGAATACCCGACCAGAAGACGCCAGTGTGAAGATGCGGCCAAATTGATGGGAAAGAAAAGTCTGCGTAAAGTTTCGTCGAAGGAATTACAAGGGTTTAAGGAAACCATGGATCCGGTGATATTTAAACGGGCCAGACACGTTGTGTCGGAGATTGAACGAACCATACAAGCAGCTCAAGCTTTAGAAAATAACGATATGACACTGTTTGGAAAATTGATGCTTGAAAGTCACATTTCTCTGAGGTTTTATTTGGAGTTTTTAATTGTTTTTAATTGTTTTTAATTAATTTTTTTTTAGAGATGATTTTGAGGTATCTTGTAAGGAATTGGATGAATTAGTTCGTGAAACTATGAAAATTAATGGTGTTTTTGGTACTCGAATGACTGGCGGTGGTTTTGGTGGGTGTACGGTTACGATGGTTAAAAGCAGCGCCGTGCCAACATTGATCAAGCATTTACAGGTTAAAAAAATTAGTATTTAATATTGATTAATTAATTAATTAATTAATTATTTTGTTTATAATGTAGGATAATTATTCGGGTACTTCTGCTTTCTTCATTTGTGAGGCAGTTGGTGGAGCTCAAGTTCAGAAATGAACATTTTTATAATGAAAATGCAAGTACGATTTTTATTTTTTGTAATTATGGTAGTATGAATGTAGATATATTTTATACGGTATATATAAACAAAAAATGGTGTTTTCAATGGTTTACAACTTTTTAATTTACAAAAAAATCTATATTTTCTGTGTTACAAATACGGGTAAAACAAATAAAATAATCAAAAATATTTTAATCAGTGGTTACTGGAATAATTTTTGTATCCTAATTCTTTAAAATCTTTGAAGACCACATTTAACGTTAAATTAGCAAAACCTTGCGACCTCACACGTGTAACTGCAAATAGTGACATTCAGTATTTTAAAACGTTTATTTAAACTCATTCAAATACCATCTCTGCCTTCCGCTTGAGCTAAAACTCGTGGATCGATGAATTCCGGTCGCCGATGCGTGATCCAACTGGTAAATTTCTGTAAAGCTGAACTGGATTCCGGGACAAACATCGCAATCCTCTTTTTCTGGCTGTAAAATTGTGAATTATCGGTATTGAATTCTTTTACTTAATATTAATATCAATTTACTGTCCAGAAGTGATGGGAATATGTGTAACGCCGTAACCACGAACTATATCATGGCCAAGAAAGTCTAATCCATAAGCTGATACAACTATTCGAGGCCCTATTTTAAAATAAATATACATTAAAACTTATAAACATTTTTTTTCTGTTATAACTTACATCCTGAGGGATTTGTACTTTTAAATGAAATATCTATTGGGAAATTCCATACAAAATTTTGATTGGAATAACTCCTTTTAGCAATTTGTGAAATTCCTTCTTCCATTCCCTGAAATAAAAAAATTAATATCAATGATAAATACTTAAAAAAATTAATAAGTTATATATTTACACAAGTTACAACCCAATCAGGGCCATAAACAAATGAATACTTGCAGTATACGTCATCAAAAAGCGGAAATTCGGCAGATTCTATTTGTCCATTGACCATTAATAAAAATATAGTATTTGCATCTCCAGCACCATTGCAAGTTGCCATTTTAATTTTTTTTTTTTGTTCATTAATTGTCATCACTAGGGACAACAAAACTGAAATTGTAAACAAACACCAACGCCATCTACAGTGATGACTTCAAAACACAAGTTTCATATCTTGTAAAAAAAATTTTATTATCAAACACTAAAAACTTATAAATAATACATTAACACATTGCACAATAAGCTACAAAAAAAATAAATCACATGGTTTGCAGATCTCCTTACTAGTTTGGAATTAGTCAAGTTATAACTAGTTTTCAAAAATAATCAGTAGGAACTAAATTAATCCATTATTAATATTTATATGTATATAAAAAATACGAACAAAAACTGGAACATTTGTTAAAAATTCATATTACGTATTAAATTATTATTTTTTTTTCAAATGGAATTTTTAAATTCACCAAAAGAAGTGAAAAATGTTTTTAAAAATGGCACTAAATTAATTTCTATGTAAAAAGAGTAAAATTATCTATAGCTGCGAATATTCTCTTAAATTGTTGAGATTTATTTTTTTGGAGAATTTAGTCATTTGCAGTTTTCTTTGCCAAGGATGTCAATGCCGATAATTCACTTGGTTCTGTGGGAAGACGACTGAATTCAATTTCTTCGGTACTGCTATTTCGTAAATCTATTGCAAAAAAAAAAAACCCAAGTCAGCAAGTGTTAGTTAGTTCAAGCAATGTGGAAAAAAGTAGAAATGTTCTAAAATGCCAAAGAAAGTTACATAAAGTCTTTCTCAATTTGCCAAAAACCAATATGCTTAAAGTCAATTTCCCGACAAATTCTCTATCACCCACCGGCACGGCACTGGTTAGGTCAAGTTATGTTAAAAAATTGATTAGTTTTGGGTTAGTAATTGGCACTTTGGTGTTTGGTTTTAAATAAAGTGGAGGTCAGCCCGTAGCCCTAAAGCGTAATAATGAAAAATATCATCACATACGATGTACCAATTGTTTCACTCAACGTGTTTCCGAACTTTTGAAATTACAAGAAAGAATTACAAATAAAAAATTCATAAAAAACCAAGAATACACATACGGCTTCTTATACAGTTTTGAATCTACAACTAACTTAGAACTTTCAAATTCTACATTTTGAGTTCAATTTTAAATCCATATCTCGACTGGAGAGAGAAAAACTTGATTACCATTATCTGTTGGCCATCTTTTATGCGATGGGGCATACAGCACGATGAGAGCAAAAACGTAAATATTCCACATTCCGTAAACTCCACAGAAAAACGCTGATGTATATTCAAGGCTAATATCATCATCCCATTTCCAACGACCCTCGGAAACTTGTCCAATTATGAAAAATATGACCGTCAGAGCCGCGCACAGAAGCGT
This sequence comes from Strigamia maritima, assembly GCA_000239455.1. NCBI lineage: Eukaryota > Metazoa > Arthropoda > Chilopoda > Geophilomorpha > Linotaeniidae > Strigamia > Strigamia maritima. The sequence goes on from JH431114.1 coordinate 40,162, forward strand.
CGCCAACATAAGGAATTTAAATCGATAAATGATGCCCTAAAATAAACAAATAAACGATCTAAAAAAACATACTTGTGTAATAATAAGAAAAAAATACCTCATAAAAAATCCTTCTTGCACTGCTCATATTGGGCAACGAGATCCTTTTATGACTAATGTTACGAAACACTTTGTAAATCATATAACTGAGGAAAAGAAAATAAACACTGGCAGAAATTCCAGCCAAGATGATAAAACCAAGCTGCAAATATTATTAAGAAATAATTTTCATTATTAATATTTATTAATTTATATTATAATTTTAAGGATACGGCCAAATTGGTACCAAGAGGGGTCACCCAAATACTGTAAAATGGATTGGTTAATTGAACGCCACTAGAAAATAAATTAAAAATAAAAATTAATAAATATTTTAAATTATTATTATTTTTATTTTTTACATACCGTTCACACATATCGAAGACAAAGAGCGACATGCAGCCAAATACCACGGCGCTTAAGTGTTTCCAGTAAGCACTAATGCGATTTCGTTCAATATTATCCTGAAATTAATATGAAATTTAATTTTTTGTTTAATGAAAATGTGAAGACAATTTGTGAGTTTTGATTTTTACTCTTTTTTTTTAAATCGGGGACTTACCACCTATTTCCGGTTTCCAGTTAAGGAGGTTTCATGGAATAAAAGCAACATACATTAAAGCATTAGGGATAAATGGGGTGTTTTGGTTAACATTAATTTTAATTTATTAGTTTTTGGTTATTAACGTGTGATATTACCATCATGTGTTCACCAGCAAACACAAGCCAAAAACTGAGTAACGTTGCGTAGAATATTCCCTGCCGTATATCGCTCAAGAGAAGCATGTAGGGCATGTCGAACCATAAGGTTAGATATTCAAGAGGCACTGAAATTAAAATTGAATTTTTTTTTTAGAAATGCTAAAAATTAAAGTTATAATAATATTCTTACAGTTTAATAAAGAAAGTGCAATTCCAACTGCAAATAACATTTTTTCAAGAAGAACTGGTGGCCTAGTGAGTTGTTGAATGCGTTTCCAATACCACGACATGATCGCGATAATTAAAGGGAAGAAAACTGTTTTCATTGAGATCCAGACTTTAGTGAAACCGCCATTTTGGTGAATAGCCTAAAAATACGAATAAATAAAATATCAGCTTTTCTTTTAACATTTTTAATTAAATCCTTTTTAAATAAACAAATTTAATTTTCCGATTTTTTTTTCGAAATTAAATTAAATGTTTTTTTTCCTGTAATATTTCATTTCAAAATTAAATTTTCTCAGAAAATTAAATTTTTTTGTTAGATTTTTGTTTAGAAAATTACGTTTGGTGTCATATCTATTTTTTTAAAAATCGACTTTTTTCTACATTATTACTTTAAAAAACAAATAAAAACAATCGACTTACCACAAGTGTTAAATCCCAAACTCTCCCAATTCCTTGATTCAACTCTTTCGTAACTGGTAACCGTATATTTATAAGATAAAAGTCATGATGCACACTTCCCAACTCAAACAACGGCAAAAGTGAACAATGATACAAATATCCTTCTTTATTCTAGAAAAAAAAAAAAAAAAAAAAAAATACAATCAAACAAAAAAAAAATCAAAAAACCTCATTTCACCTTCGGTATAGAGCAATCCAAACTCCTTTCCTCCAGCGAAGACTCCATCAACGTCCACTTATCATCCGGATCACCGATATTCTGATACCCCAACCGAATATCCAACGCCATAGTTGCATTTGGCCCTAAACAAACAAATAAATCAAACAATCCCGCCACAAAACCACACCAATATTTACTTAATTCAACATTCTTATCATATTTAATATCCAGCTGTAAAACACCGATCAAATTCTGATGCCAACGCGAATAATCCAATATATTCCCCTCACGTGGAAGCGGAATTTGGAACACAAAAACCATTTCGTTCGCAGTGATGTGATTTTTGTCGAGGTATGGGTCATCTAAATCCGACACTTGATGACAAGCGGCTGATTTTGTAGCTCGGGCGAAGAGAAGTTGCTGGTTCGAATCGTTGATACATTTCGTGCCTGTCACTGGCAACACGCCTGACGGTGCTGGAGCTGAAAAATTCAATATTTTGATGTAGGAATGTGTTGCGAATTGGTGTTGGTGGGTGAAGCCCACTTATCAATTTTGTTTTTATACCTATGAGACCGCCTATGAGAAAACAAACGATCTGGCAGAGGAGTAGAGATGTGACGAGTACGCTTAGTTTTCGCCCGCTTAGGTTTTCGATGATCACGCCTCCCATGGTTCTAGATGAATGAATTGAAATGGAAAGGTGCACACTGCGATATGTCAAAAATCATACCTGCACAATGAATCTAGCTGCAGATATGTGTTGTGGGGAGATGAGGGGAAAAAAAGAGTTTCGGTCTGTTGTTATTTTTGAGAATTTTTAATGACGTCATGTATTGTCAAGTTGTAACGTTGAAAGCAATAATTAAATATGTCATTTTAGAAATATATCGTGGTTGGCGTGTTTTTTCTAACCAGTTCGCGCATGCGCAGTTGCGCTACTTGGAAATTTCAAATAAATAAAATCGTCGATTTTTTCGGATTATATGTTTGATTGAATTCGATTTTATTAAGAGGAAAGACTGTCCCGTTAGCAATGGCAGCTAAAGAAGGAAAAATGAAATTTAATACCGAAAAGTAAAATTAATTTACATTGTAGGTAGCAAATGAATCAAATTTATATAAAAAATATTTTTTTTATATTTATTTTAGTGCAAATTTGAATGGAGACCGTAAGTTGAATGGAATTCAGCAAAGTATTTTGGATCTGCAAGGGGAAATCGATTCGAGACGAATCCAAGACGAACAGCTGCTCGACCAATTCAAGCACGAGATTGAAGCTTGTGTATTTGAAAAATTTGATTTATATTATCATGAAATAATAACTGAATTTAGTTTCTCTAGGTTTCAAATTTGTACCAAAAAGTGCAATTGTTAATGGAGAAGACGTTTTCTGAAAGTAATGCAGCGATGGAGTCGAAATTGCAGGAATTGACACAAGTTGTGATGCGAATTAATAAATTGGAGGATGATTTGGTCTCATATCGACAAGCCATTGCATCGTTTTTCCAAAATTTGCAAGTTTTTGATTAGGATTTAACGTGTTTTTTTTTTTTTGTATTTTAAAAGGTTCAATTTTAGTTTTTCAAGTTTTTTATGAATTAAATTGATGTTTATTGCAGTTTTAAAAAGATTTAAAAGAAAGAAAACAATATATCTGTAAAAATTCAACATTTGGTCCATCTGGGTCTGAAGTCTGAATAAGGGTTTCTCACCTTTATGGTATGTGGCACATTGGTGTTACATCCTTTAGAAAGAGAAAACGTTTTCCCCAGAGACGCACATGTGGATCTGAATAGCTTATACCCCCTGCTGGCCCTCCTTGCTGTAATTATATAGGTGGTGCGTGGGACCAAGAAAATATGTATGGGACACGAAGCAATTAAAACTTGTTTTACTTTTTTTCTAATTATTGATTTGGATGTGCGCGCATCTATTATCTAATTGCTTCATTTCCGTATTTAGAAACCAATAAAATTCTCTATTTCAAAGTGTTTTAATACTTTTGAATTTAGCGCTTTTTGCATCACGGGCACAGTCTAGTGATAGAATCAATCATCATAATCAATAATCACAATTTTATGCTCGTTGTTGCTCAACGTTCCCCCCTAATACGGGACACACACACACATCACATTTTTTATTGGTCTATTGGATCAAGTATCAGTTAAAACCCTTAAATAATTTTTCAGAGATTTTTTGAAAGAATATTTAAGGGTTTAAACAATTGAACCCAATGATGAAGTTGTGAAAACCAGCAGACGATAATATGAAAAAGTGAGAGATAAAAGCGAGAATTTGCGCGATTGTTACCAGTTGTATCGTAAACCCTACCATCAGGAATACTAACTATGACGACAGAAACAGCGCCTTGCCAGCAGTGGCCAACAATGTCCCTCACCAACCTCAAATAAGCTGTTCGGGATACAAAATAATTTTTTTAAAGATGTTCTGAAAACTTTAAAAAAATATATAAAAATCCTTTAAGCCATTTAAAGGGATGGCGAAAATTATTCAGCTATAAAATATCTGATGTTGTAAACCCTTTATGATGGTCAGAAGAAGGGAGTCGCAACTAACATCAGCAAAAATTTTTTAATTACAATTTAATTTTCTGATAAAACCATTCCATATTAGAATGATGATGCACCCGTCATCGATCGCACTTGTTCGTACGTCAACCAAAATGTAAGTGACCAAGGAGCCTGGAAAAATAATTAAATCATTGTTTAGTTTGTACTGTTTGCGAAATAAAAAAACCTAAATTACCATTCTAGCCCAAATTGGAAGAAATCCTTTATATAATGCCCAGAAACCTTCATTTCTAAGAGTTTGTGTAAGGCAATCAAAGGAAGACTTGTAGAGCAATCCTTTTCCAGTGTGGTCAGTTGATTGGTTCATTATTCTTGTTTTTATGACATCAGCCGGCGTGCCCACAGTAGCAGCGACCAAGCCAGAGGCGGCACTAAACAAACCATGTTGATAAGTCAGATTACTTTTACATGTCTAGAACTTTACACCTTGATAGAGTATGAGTTACATAATTATCTTGAAGGCTTGTTCTTGCTAGAAGGTACTGTTTAGTGGAATCATAAGTAGCTAAATCTGTAACAATAACAAATAAATGTCTTAATTTAGTAATTCGAATTTCAAATATATTTCCTATACAAACCTCCCATATTTACTAAAGCTGCTCGTTGTACATTTGGCACCCATCCTTTCCACAAGCCGCGAATACCACCTTGCGAAAATATTGTTTTAAATGCATGCCACGTATTTTTAACTCTGAAAAAATCAAATTAAAAAAATTAAAACTATATATTCTTGCAGATGTAAAGATGAGCAAAACCTTGGTGGTTTGCCTTCTAACCGGCGCCGACCCTCCATTTGCATTTGTACTTTAACCAAATCTGTTGGACTGGCAAAAAATTGTCCAATTGCACCTGCGGATAAACCACCGACAACTGCTTTCCTATAAAAAAAAGAAGCAAAAGAAACAAGATAACTTCACTGTCCATTAAAAAGAGAAGATCAAATAAACACCATAACGGAAAAGTGCCATCGCTATTTTTATGTAATACTTTTTCCCGTAGTTGTTCATATGCCCCCATTCTGCAACCTGTATAAACTGGAAGGGAAACAAATTAAAATCATTTATTATCACTTGGAAACACAATTAACCCACCCACATGTCTGTATATTGCTGGCGTAACACCTTGCCATAACTTTAGTACACCTTCTTCTTTAACTATAATAATAAATTAATAATTAGATTTATTTTGTGGTCATATAGAAATTTCTATATAATAAAGTGACCAATGCCAACTGCAGTGCTTATGAATCCTTTTTTGCCAGCTGAAGTTATTTTTTGAGCAGAAAGTTGCTTTTCGCCCTGGATTTGTAGTCTGGTTTTCGTTAAATCTAGTGGATATGTTACTGAAAATAAGAGAAATATGAGAATTTATAAATATTAATAAGGCTGATTCTGTTTTAACTAACCAGATTCCGCTGCTGTAGCTGCAACTATTGACAATGTGTACTTGAGAGGAAATGAATTTTGTATAACAATATCACTTTTCCCAGGGAATTTCATTTCTGTCATTGTAATTTGAAATTGATGGAAGATTTAGTACCACCATGGATTGGACGAAGATATCACACACGTGGACTGTCAGCACTTTAAGGCTTAAGAAAGTTGTACATTTAACGCCAGATGGTGTAAATGTATCAATTTTGTACTGTAAAAAATATATGACTTTTAAAGATACGTATGCAAAACAAATGTTGGAGTTTTAATTTCAGTGGTATAGAATATATTATGCATAGGTATGTATGGAATAAAAATTTTATTTAATTTTCCATTTTTTTGTGAAATTAATAATTTTTTCACTTTTTTTGTAATGTATCTTCAATTTATTTACATAAAACAAATTTTCAAAAAACAACCAAGAATGTCTTCATATCATTGACCTTGTGTTGACCTCCAAATCATTGCATCAGATGGCGCCGCATACAACTATGGCAGCTAATCCAAGCACAGAATAATGACTGAAATCTGAATCTCATATTTTTCATTTAATATGAGTTTTAAACGTAATTTAAGCCCAGATGTTTATAAATCAAGGAAAAAAATCTACTCTAATACTGGAAATTCCAGTAGTAATAATTCTACTAGCACAAACATAAGCCCTGAAAAAAACAAAGATAATAATGGTAAACATGAAATTTAAAGAACCCCCGATTTTATCTGTAAAAATATCAATAAATATTATATATTTTCATTATGTTCATGCGTTTGTTATTTTCCGGTTCCAGATTCAACACGCGACACGAAAAGGATACTCGAACATCTGCACTCGATTTTTCCAGTGGAAAAATTTGAACATCGACTTCCATCAATCATTTTTAAACATCAATTGTACAGCATTAGTAAAAATAAAACAGAAACTGATCGTCAGTTGGTAAATATAATCTGCACATTCTTAATTACAAAAATATGTATTTATTTTTTATTTATTTTTTCAACAGCAGGAACTTCGAAATAGAGACGAAATTCGCTACTTCCACCTGGGAATCGATTCTGATGATTTCGATTTATGCATCGTTTTCACTCGAGATTACGAGCAACACGTGATAAAATTCAATAAAAATAATCAAGTTGTTGGTAATCATCGATTAAATTATTTGACATATCCTTTTGAACGGATTAAATATACAATTTTTTAATATCAGATAAATTTTTGAATGTCGTCTTTAAGGAGTGCCCCGATGTATTTGTCAGTCGTGAAGCACTCATGAAATTTCAAATTGGTGATGACGAAATCTCGTTAGTATGAATTAACCAAACATTATTATGGTACTTATTTATTTATTATTTATTATTTTTTTATTTCTCATAGACAGTTATTTAAAGCTGGTGTGTTAACAGCGCGTAATTTGGGCAGTTGGTGGATATCTATTCCCGGTGCTGGGGAATTTGTAAAGTGCTTTCTTCAAGGGAGAAAGACATTGTTGCAGATCGTGAAGAAAAGTAAATATGGTGAAATATTACAAAATGAATTGGAAACGAGGAAATTGCCAAAAGGAGCAAAACTTGGGATCATGTATCACATACATGACATTGTTGGTGCTGAATTAGTGAATTGGTAACTTCATTTTATATTTTTTAAGGAGAACATGAATTAATATTTAATTATTTTTCTTTTCAGCATTTATACATCGTCAGGTCGACTTATTCGTGAAAAGGACTGACAATTCAAACAAATGTTATAATTAAATTTTATTCAGAAAATAACAATGTAATTTGTACAACTGTGTGCAAGTTTACGTAATAAACTTACGATTTGACATTAATTTAATCGTTATTCAAAAAACATTTGTAAGTTTTTTTAAAAAAAAAATTTAGCAAATAGCAATATGATTGCGTTTGTTTAAAATACAAAATAAAAAATGAAATCAACAATTTATTACGTATAAACTTCTTTAACCACTTCGACTATAAAATTCTAAACATTCAATCATCAGGCCCGGCATTCATAAAAGATCATAAGTCAAATTTTAACTTAAGTTTCACTTAAGTACTTTTATGAATGCGGGGTCAGAATGGTTAAAAAATAAATAGTATTGCAGTAGTTTTTTGTAAATTTTTGATTTCGAACTTTTTGTCTAAATTTCAAAGATAATTTATTTTTTCCTATAAACATATCAAAATATTGCAATAAACATCTAATCTTCATCGCTCAATCGGTACTGAACTTTAAGTGTGACTTCTGAAAAGAAAAAGTAATAAAAAAATGGAAATAAATATTCAACTTTTACTATTGAAATTGCAAATATTATTTACCAAGATCTTTAATTACGGCAGTTTGATCGTCCAAACAGGAAATAACCCATTCACAAGCGGAAGTGGTGATCCTGCAAAATAAACAAACAAAATTAATGAATTTAGGAAAAAATAAATTAATTTAGGAATACACGTAAATGCATATCGCAAAAATATATGAATGTGTTAAATAAGCATGGGTGATGTATAGTATCAAATTTTTTAAAATTATATTTTGCTTTTCTGACTTTAAATCGAATATCTATCTTTATTTCTTTTAAATAAATTTAAATATACATATAAAGTAATTTAAATAACATATAATTAAATAAAAATTCGGTTTTACCGTTTTGTATTTAAGATTGGCAATTATTTATATCCGAATCAATACATCATCATTTGATTTTTGTCTCAATTCGGGAGAAAACTGATCCAATCGCAACCTTACTGCTTGGTAATAGCTGAATTAATCAATGAGTTCCAACTTATAAAAAATAAATTTTCGGTTTCGATACGTACAACAAGTACAACTATAATTTTCTTAAGAATTAAAAGAAGATATGTTTTTTCGATAATTTAAAAATAAAATTTGATAAATTAAACAAATAAAACTTTTGACTCGAAACTATAACATTTTTTCTTTCCATTAAATATTTTAGTTTACCATATTAAAGCAGTCATTATTCCATTTTTCTCAAAATTTAACCGGATTTTCAGCACTTCACCGAAATCTTGTAAATAAGTTTTCAAATCGTCAGCTTTAACAGAAATAGGAAGTCCACTTATTTCCAAACATCGATACATCGATTCATCAAAAACTGAAAACAAAAACAAAATAAATATAGTAATTAAAAAAAGTATACAATTTATATACCTTCAACTTCATGATTTTCTTCTTGATGATTTTCTTCTTCATGATTTTCTTCTTTTATCTTTGGCTCAGGTTGAGGTTGAGGTTGAGTTTGAGGTTCGGGTTCTATTTTGCAAACTCTTTCACATCTTTCAAATTCGAGAGTTGGAAAATCTTCCTCGTTAAACGAGTACTTTGTACTACGCAGCTTGCCAAAACACGAATAGCCATTATCTCCATAAGACCCACCTCCTTTCTTAAAATCATCGATTATTGGTTCGCCTTTCGGTAGCACTACGGCATCTATTCGATTCGATTTGCCAAATTCCTCGCAAAGTTGTCGTATCTCAGGATTAAATTCCGAGGGGTCCTTTACCGGTAAAAATCTAGCTGCAGACTAAAATAAATTTAATAAAAAATATTTAAGTCACATAAATAACTCAAAAAAAGTGCAAAAATAAAAAATTTTTACTTCTCGTTCCGATAATATTTTAGCGTATTCTGGAGGTCGTGATTCAATAATTTTCTGTGAAGGAAAGTTTTGCTTAAAATTCATTTTCAAGAAATAAAAAAAGATCAAAAATTTAGAACCTACTTCCAATAAAACTGAATTCACTTTTACATCTTTTTTTTCCGGGACGCGATGAAAATCGCAACCCCAGCGAAAATTAACTTTCTTGACCATTTTACACTGCATAGTTTACTAAAAAAAATTAGATTTTAAACAGTAATTTTATAATAATTTTGTTTTTAGCGGTTTATACTTGCAAATATTACAAATCCAATAGAACGTTCGCTTTGGTTTTCGCTACATTGATCTGTTCCCTCAGCATGATATTAATTTTATTAGTCTCTTACAATTAAAGACTAAAAACAAGGAAATTTGCCGGTAAGTTATTAGACGGCTGCTGGTTATTCTTTCTTTTTCGAGTCACTACTGAGTCTCCCACCAATGGAGCTTATTGCCCAACAACCATGACTCCATCTAGCGGTAGATAACTCCGACACTTTGACCGGCACTGTAAAAGTATAAAACTACATTATAAAAAAACATATAATTTCTTAGTTTGTACTTTTTGACCAATCAAGCTAGTTTCCATGTCAACATCTTTTTTAAAACATGTGTCTACTAAACATGGAGATGAACTACAAACTAAAAATATAAAAATATTTACAAAAATATTTGGGGTGGTTCTCTCAAATAACAAGAAAACTATAACAGATATCAAAATTCTGCTAATGCAGTTGAATAATAATTGCTTGATATATCAAAACAATCATCAAATGACTGCAACAATTACTAAGTTTACATGAACGCACTTTTCTGGAAAATGACGTCATCATTTCTCAAGTGGAAAAGTAAAAAGTGGAGGATTCACTCTAGTTTCCACTTTTTCCCTTGATAAATGATGACGTCATGTTTATGTAAACTTAAGTTAGTAACTAAACTTTCACACTACTGTATCTTAAAAACCATTGAGGTTAGACAAAAATTTCCAATTAGAAAGTTTTAGAGAATCATTTGTTTAGTACATTAACTTTAAAAATGTTAATAGAAACATATTTTGAGAAAAATTTTCTATCTCAGACATTTATCTCTTGCCAACTACATCGCCCTTATAAAAATAAACCTGCAGCTTTTTGCAGCGCTTGCAGACAATTTGCTGCAAACATTTCATAATTTACTGCAATAAAATAATGGCACGTATTAACTATATGTTTTATATAAAAAAATTGTGTGCAATATACTTGCTGCAAATTTCAGCAGATAAATTGCTGCAAACATATTCTGCCATTTTTAGTTGGCAGAAACAATTGTTGCAGAAAACTGCACACCATTCCCATTAAAGCAAGATTTGGTGAATGGCAAAGAAATATGAACAAATCAAAATGTAGGAGTTCATCTCTATAAATTCACGCTGGACAGTTTAGGAAAACTCCTTTTGACTAATGATATCCAAGTGGAAATGATGACATAATAAAAGAGTTTGTAAAGTATGCTACACCGGCTCACTCTGACGATGGTACGCTAGAGCAAAAATCACAATTTCATTTGGTTTTTGACCCTTTAGGGTACATTTTCAAATGCGCAGGATCCACCTGAAAGAATGGACAATTTGCTGGAAATGGTAACTCAAATTAACTTCAATAAAATTTCAAACTGTTTAACACACGAGCTACACTCATAGAAAAAAAGTCGCCATTTTACTCCATTTCTGGAGTTATGCATTGTCCTGTGGCCAATTCCGTAATCAGAGTAATAGTACTCTAAAACAACAGTTTGGTGTGTGTAAAACTACATTTTTAAAGTAACAGTGTGACGGTCTTTAATTTATTCGATCCGTATGGAGCGTCACAACAGTACTTTGAAATGGAATATCAAAACACTGAAATGGAATATCAAAACTCTGAAATTGAAGTATTATTACTCTTTTAAATGTGAGAGTTGGCCATGGGACAAAATGGAGTAAAATGGAAACATTTTTTCTATGAGTGTACTCACCAAAAACCAATTTAAAAACTCAAATCCAGTTTTAAAGAAACATGTAACTAAAAAAAGCACTGTCAAGATTTTGCCAGAGAATGGAACAAATTTATGTTGCTACAATGGCATCATTGGGGAGATCACAGAGATATTGTTTGAAGACGACGAACTTAAAAAAGTCATAGTCTTATCTTCAAAAACGGCTAGAGAATGGTATCAAATTAAATCTAGGAGTGGAGAACAATATTACTTTGCTATTATTAAAAAGTAAAAACCAGCGATTTGTTTTGTAGGAGTCGGACAAGAGAAGATATTACTTCGGACCGACAACTGTCAATTGTGACGCGATGAGTGTTGCTGATAGAAATTACAATTTAAGTATTACAAAATTTAACATACTGTAAATAACAAGAAATGATTTCTGCTTGCATCGTTGCTGATGCTAACTAAATGTCTTTTTCCTGGAGTATCCTCGACATCGAAGTACGATTATATCTTCCAAGGGAAAGTTGTTCTTAAATCGACGTTACTCGTACTTGCAAAAATGCAAGTAATTCTTCAAAATCAAAACTGTTTTTCTTAAAAATGATAAACCACTTTTACTAGTAGGCCCACAAAAAAAGCAAAGCAGTATCGTATATGTCCTGACTCCTGACTACGGATGAATGGAATGAATTGACGGTGCTTAAGTGAGGAAATCTCATCCCAATTTGTATGAATACAAACCAAACTCTTATTTTGATAATGATGCTGTGACTCCGTTGCAGATGACTTATTGCAATTGAAAATTATTGACTGGGTCAAAAGTGATATATCCTTCAAACTTATCTACGTATTATATGAAAAATTATACAAATAAAGTATTTTTATATCACTTTTTGATGTTTTTTATTATTTCTATAGCCAAAAGTACTGCAGTGAAGCGCGCAAAGCAAACTTTTTAAAGGGGAATAATACTATTCCCAATGATTACGATGCCGGTTCATTTCGTCGACACTATTTCGTCGACGAAATGACCCGTCTTTGAGGTGGGATCGCTGAAATGACCCCAAAAAAATTTTGTAAATTTGAAAAATTTTGGAATTTGAATTTTAAATGGTGTCGACGAAATGAACCGTCGATGAGGTAAATGAATGAAAAAAAGATGAAAAAGAAATGAAAATAACAAAACTTAAAAAAATTAAAAAATTAATTTAAAATTACCAGCAATGGGTCTTAAAAAAGCTAGGGTATCCATACCTCGCCGGTTTGACTACGAGTTATAAAAGATTTATTTTTCCAAGCAATGTAAAAATTTATATAAAAAATGTACAAAAGTAAAATATAACTGTAATCAAAAATACTTACAGGAAAGAAATTTTGGCAAATGTATAATGAATTTTAGAAATAATATAATAATTATTGTTATTATTATACATATAATAATTTCTATACTTTACAAGAAACATGATTTTTTTTAAAGTTTAAACAGAATGCACAAATACTCAGACATTATTTGTAAATTAAGAAATGTATACAAAAGATTTTTTGTACAGTAGTCATATATAAAAGAATTAAATTTAAATCAATTTTTTCAAGAACAATTGAAAAACAATTTCTGGAATGAAAGTTTTTATTATTTGTTTATTTAGAATAGTCAATTATTATTTAGTTCAACATTTTATCACAGTATTAAAAAAAGTTGATTGCGTCAATTTTCATACCACCAGCAATTTCTTATGGCACTTGTTTGAGATAATAAAGTCCACCATTAATCATGTTGAAATTGTCACTGATGAATTTCATTATTCACGAGGTATTGTCACCATATACTATATACATTTTAACTACTTCTCTTAAATAACTTAGGAAATAAAAAAAAATCTATTAAGTGTCTAAATTTCACACAGTAGTTTCATTTCTTTTATGATTCAGTGGTTGAAGTTCTTTCTTAAGTCTTTCATAATCATTATAATATTCATGATCAGAATCATCCTCACTAAGTGTGTTTTTCCTTCGCGGCCGTCCATTTATCGTCGGATCCGTCACTCCATTGCTCATTATGTGATATTCGGGATTATCCATAGCAATTGCATTCCTTGGCTTAAATCGTGGATCATATTCTAAGTGTTTTCCATTAACAGGATCTACAACACCTAATATTTAACAACCATCATTATAACAAAATCATTTTTTGCATATTTTTAATTTACGACCTACCTTTATTATCTCCTATTAAATCCATATAGGTTGACGCATTTGGATTAGTTGTCACTGAAGGCATTAAATAATCGTCTTCGTCAACATTCGGCAGTCGAATTGTCACATCATCTTTATTCAAAACAAAACCGGAAGTCCATTTGACATTTCATCTATGTCCATATCTGAAAAATAAAATAAAGAATTAGTAAAATGTCTTAATTCAACTACTATAAGACGTATTACCACGATTAAGAAGTTTAAGAGGATCGCTGCTGTACCGCGAATTGCTCAAATCTCTTCCATGTAAATTGGGCGAATTAGCTGCAGCAGCTTCCAGATGAGAATATTTTCGGTCTGGCCTCGGCCTCATCTGAGGTGACCTGTTGGAAGACCTACCATCGATGCCATCAATCAGCCACTGATTGTCCATCACCACAGGCTTGATTGAAATTAAAAATATTGATATAAATAAAGATAATAAAAAAGAAAGATTAGATAAATGTTTACCTTTATTGGGGATGGTAGTGGTAATGGCAAGCCATACCTGGAAAAATCAGATATGGGTGATGGTGCGGTAATTTTAGGCTGAAGATATTCTTCAGCATCCATGATGATTTCCGGTCCTTCTGTTGCAACACTTAAATTACGTATCAATTCTTTTTCATCTTGAGATGTGTAACTAGGTAGTCGCATTAATTTGTCACCAGGGATAACTAAATAACGACCTGGATCACGCGCCATTTTAGCAAATTCGTCACCCAGTTCACGGAAATTAGGACGTGAATCAGCATCTAGCATCCAACCTATAAAAAGAAAATAAAAAAATAAAAAAATTGTTTAAAAAAATATATATTTAAAAAAAATTAAAATTTTCAAGTAACTCACATTTAATCATAATCATATATACATCTATGGTACAAACGGACGGTTGCGGAAGTCGCTCTCCCTTCTCTAATAAATCAGGTACTTCCCGTGCAGGAACAGTTTCGTACGGCCGACCACCATATGTGAGTAATTCCCACACAGTCACTCCAAAAGCCCATACGTCACTTTTATGAGTGAAGATTCGGTGTTGTATGCATTCCAAAGCGAGCCACTTGATTGGCATTTTGCCACCTGCAGCTTTGTATTCATCTTCATTGATGTCCAATAATTTTGCCAAACCAAAATCAGTTATTTTCACACATTTTGGTGTTTGAACTAATAAATTTACCAAAAATAAAAAAAAAATCATTTAAAAACAATTTCAAAATATTTAAATAAATAAAAAAATTTACCTAAAACATTTCTTGCGGCAAGATCCCGATGCACCAATCGCCTTTCTTCAAGATATGACATTCCTTTAGCAATTTGCGTACACCAATTGAGAAGTGGCTTTGATCCAATTTTATCTTTATTGTTTCTCACATAATCCAATAAACAGCCTAATGGCATTAATTGAGTGACTAACATCATTTGAGATGTCATACAAACAGCAAGTAATTGAAGTAAATGTGGGTGTTCAACACTGGCCATAATGTAGGCTTCCTGCAAGTCATTAAAAATAACAATTTAATCAATTTAATCTTACCCAAACTTCATCAATTTACCTCTAAAATTTCTTTGTTTGCATTGCTACCAGTTCCTTCCCTCAAAACTTTAATCGCAACAGGAATTTTTACATTTTCACCTTCTGGAACCCACACGCCTTTGTACACTGTTCCAAATGCACCATACCCCAAAATGCCACCTCTTCGAAGTTCAGCTTCTTTTACAATGTGTAGTTTTGCTAGGTTTGGTTTTACGTTCGATGGTTTGAGTGGTTCATCAGATTCGTATCCAGTCATACGCTAAAATCACACAGAATTGAAAACCATGTAAATCTGCAATATACATTTCTATGGGCACTTACCATTGTCATTTTAACAGTATTTTCCTTCGATTTTGCTCTTTGCCAACACTGATATCCAAGCAGTGCAAGAAACAGACCCAAAAGCATAATACAGCCAAGCACACCCAATAAAATAGGCAAATACTGTGTCTCCTCTCTTTAAATATAAAATTTGAATGAATATATGTATAAAAAATTAAAAAAAAAAAAAAAAAAAAAAAAAAATAACAAAAAAAAGCTTACTTTTCCTTTCCAGTTGAACTTTCTGGTTCTATATTGGTACACGAAGGAACATCTTCTTCTGATGGGTAATGTTTATGAGGCATTTCAGGCGGACAAGTTGTTGTACAATTAAACTGTTAAAAAAATAATTTAATAAAAATAATAACAGATATTCCAATACTTCCATACTTGGCTGCTGTTGTTTCCAATTATGATTTTGTAGCTTTTACATGTATCACATTGAGTAGGCTCTGGTCCTGAACATCCTCTACATTCCGGAGAACACGGCAAGCACTGGCGTGTAATATTGTCAGCATATGTTTCAGAAGGACAGCTATCCTCACAATGTTCATTATATTTGAAAAGAGCACATTCTTTGCATGCCGACAAGTGGAATCCGTAACTAGTACATTTTTTGCAACGTCGATGGCATTGCCGACACACCGATTTCTGTCGTAAAGGCTCTAAAATTCCCGTTTCTTGCGGCGGCACTACGTCGCTGAAATAACCATCTGGACATGTACGTGTATTGTTCAAGCATTCCAATGTCATCATAGTCTTGTCGCGGCCTCTAATTATCGCTCTTTCACAGGATTTGCACCCGCCTTCTCCTACAAAGTTTCCTGAGCCAGTGCAACCCTCTGTGCAGTTTTCACCGCACGGCAGACATCTTCCATTGCCGTTATACTTAAGTGCGGGACATTTGGCTAGACAGTTTGGTCCATCAACAACATGTTTGCATTCAGAGCAGTTTGCTGGACCCTGAATTAGGATTAAATTGTAACATTTCATTGATTTCAAATTGAAAATTTAAAGAAAATTTGAAAGCTTACCGGTCCAGTACAGGTTTGTTCGCATTCATCGTGGCATTGTTCGCATATTTTGTTCCCAGAGTCATAGATACTACAAAGAAAATGTGTAAAATTATAGAAACGTACGAAATTTTGATTATTGATTTTTATGTACCCAAGTGATATATCACAGCTTTCAATACAAGTGTCACTGAGTTTGAAATTGGCGCAAGATAAACACTCATTTGGTCCGACGCCCCAGCAACCTTCTTTAGAACATTGCGGATGGCAAATTAAATTTAATGCACCTAAAATAATAATTAAATTAGCATATATGAGTAAAAATGATTTTTTTTTAAGTTTTAACTTACGGCATTCATTTAATGGTTTGTTGTTTTGAAGCAGAATAATTTGCTCGTTTTTCATCAGTTTTCTCCAATTTATTTCTTCTGCAAAACAGAGTTCTTTATTTTCCAATATGGCCACTGATCCTGATCTAATGCTTTCTAAAGAACGCAATTCTAAAGATTGCAAAGTCGTTTTGACGATGTACAAAGCTGAGAAATATCTGTAAAATAATTTTTATATCAGTTTTAACTCAAAATTGAAAGTGTTGAGAGGTAAAGAAATACTCACTCGGTCAATTCTCGTCCACCAATAACTGCTAAATTCCTAAAGTAAGACAGATTTTGAAAATTTGGATGCGATGCTTGTATATTGATGTATCCGGTAACTTCTTTCAGTGTACTAAAAACTTCTAGTTTGTCAGGATGCATTTTATTAAAGCGTGGACCAAAAGTAAAACTAAATAAATAATAATAAAAAAATCATTATTATAAGTACAGTAAGAAAAAATTGCTTATCATTGAAGTACTTTGGATATATATGTTGATATCCTTGGAATGATGATTCTAATATCATAAGCGATCCTTCAATTATTGTACAATCCTTGTACAAATCAATATTCCCAGAATGAACTGCTTGATCAAGTGCTTTACAAGCTAAAAAAATTTGACGTGTTATTATTATTAATATTAATAATATTATTATCACCAAATAAAATTTATTACTTTTTGGACATGGTCCGTCGCATGGTTTACACTCGCCATTAACCGGCTTTTTATGTGGCGGGCATGCTCGAACACACGCTCCATTGTCCTTCAATAAATGTTCTGTAAAATTAAGCCTATTAATATCCGATCCTTAACCAAATTAAAAAGAATTCTAAGAATTTTTCTAATTTACCATGCTCTCATTCCTAACAAGTATGCATGTTTTAAAAGCAAGCATTAATTACAGTTTAATGTTCGTAACACTAAATTACCTGGGCAATTCTTTACACAAGTAGCTCCATACGCATATTTCCCATCAGGATTCGCTTCCCAGGAATAAGTAATCGGATTGTACTTAACCATTTGTGGACATTCTTGTTTACATACACCATTATCGTAGAAATTACGACAAGCCTAGATAAAATCCTTCATGTTAAAAGGCAAATAAGTACATAATAGTGTGACTTACAAGGCAATCACTTTGTTTGGGACCAGTGCAACCTCCAGCACAAAACAAATGACAACATTCCCTCGGCCTCATACCAAAACATCTCCCTTGATGGCATTGGGGCGAGCAGTTGATTTTACTAAATTTTTGACAATTTTCCGCACCTTCTCCCCAACAACCTTCACGGCACGTTGGATCACAAGCAGGACCTGGAAATAAATATTTATATCACATAATCCTTTCGGGCATAACGAGTTTTTAATTTAACTTACATTCTCGTTCGGGTTCCGTAAAGTTGTAAACGTATACATGTTTAGCTTGGTGTCCCGTTAATATTTCATCCCAACGGATCGTTTTCATGTGACACAAGTTGAAATTGTTGAATAAACCAACGTTTCCAGTTAAAATATCTATTCAAGCATTTAAAAAAAAAAAATTGTAAATTTTTTAATGAATAAAACATGGCGCACATCCTTACCTCGCAGCGCTGGCATTTCTAAATTGTGCATTTTACTAAGTGTGACCATTAATGCGAATTCCTCGTCGTGGACGCTTAATTTGAATAACGTTCGCCCACGAACGATCTGCAAACTCGGCAAGATAATTCTCTTGACATCTACATGTGATATTAAAACATATCCTGTCACTTCACGGATGTCTTTGAGGAATGCCAAGTCCAAATTTTCATCCTATCAACAAAAATTTCCATTTTTGCAATTAAATTTTCGATTTTTTAATTTTTTTTTATCTTATATACCTGTAGCCATGTGAGTTCCAAGTTGCCATCAACATAAGTGCAATTAGTATACCGATCTCTTAGATTACGATAATGATGCTCCCTATTAGATGGCACTGACATTCGTCCATTGGTGCCAATACAGACTGTAAAATAAGTAAATAAAGCAATAAAGACATTTGTAACCTCAAATTTAAGCTTATTGAAAGTCTAATGGAAAAATTAGTAATTGCATAACTTGGCTGACTATAAAATATTATTGAAGGAAAAAATGGGAAAGGGATAAGAAGTGAGTTAAATGTTTGTGAAACTCCTTGAAAATGGGAACTATTTTCTTTTAAAAGGTTGTGGTTTTTAAATTGTAGTATTTATTTTTGCAAGCTGTTCTTTCACCTGTTTTCAACAAATGAATAGTAGACCCTCACCTGTCCTTTTCGGAGCCTGGGAAGGTAGGAAAAAGAATAGGTAAAGTTCTTTCTTTCCCCCTCTCTGACAAAGGGTCAAGGAAGGAACATCAGGTATATAATTTTTACCTGAACTAGACGAGTTCAATGAAGAGGGGTTTCAAGAAGATTGCAGTTCAAAATTGTTTTGATCATTATTATTAAGATTAATAATTATTTTCGTTTTTTTTAATTTTAAAAATTGAAGGTTGTCAAAATATGAATTACATGAAGTCATTGACAAAAAAAATTTAAAATTTTTTTTTTAAATTTAAAAAGGGAATTAGACTAAATGTCATAACATGTATAACACTCACCAAAAATTTATAAATAAATGTTTAATTATTTTGAAAAGTGGACTTCAACTATAGAATGATAGAAAAGTTTACTTCATAAAAAGATGGCTGAAAAACAGCACTTCTTATGCCTATCATTAGGTCTAATTTCCGAGCGAAGTAGCCAAGCGAAACATTCAACATTTTTGCAACATTGCTCAGTGCTTGCTCACAACCAGTTTAATCATAGCCCTATCCAAAGGAAAAAAATAAAGAAACTATGAAGTATAAATCACAAACTACCTTGCATGGTATTATGCCATGACCTCGCATAAGTTTACTCTTACAGAGATACCTGACACATATATACCTGCTTGCTTCACCCCAAATACTTAGAAAAATGTGTTATCTTTTTCGAAGATAAAACTCGCAATTAATCACATCACTAAAAACACATCAACACATAAAAGTTTCATGTTAAATTCTATAGAGACTAAAAATGACTAAAAATGTCTGCATTATTTATTCTGCAGAAAAATTAATCGGAAATGAATTAGAAAAATTGCTGCAGAATATCTACATCATTTAATCTGCAGAAATGAATCAGAAAATATCTGCATCATTTATTCTGCAGAAATGAATCAGAGAATCAGAATGTCTGCATCATTTAATCTGCAGAAATGAATCAGAAAATATCTGCATCAATTATTCTGCAGAAATGATTAAGAGAAGTTTGTGCAGATGATTCTGCACATAAAAAAAATAAAATAAATTAAAACTAACTCCTTCCTCCTTTGACAAATTCAAGTTCCTTTTCGCGTTTAGCGCCATGACAACCCGGCATCCAGAAGGTGACATAGATAAGTGCGACGCAACCAATCAAAACCAACCATCTTGAATAGTCATGTGAATCGCGATCTAAGTCCCATTTGGTCATGACCTCACGTGCGGATTTATATACAATATTGACAGTGGATTCTCGATGACCACTGCAATAATCACGATTGGTTATCTTGACCGGAAATGCGTCTTTAATTGATGCTCCCGCATCTCCTTTAGAAATGATGCTTAGATGGACGTTGAATTAATTATCACTCGACGACTTCTCGCGCTCATATTGTTTACAGCTCACATGAATCCTAATATTAAGAATTATTGCATTTATACTTCTGAATAAATTAAATTTACATCTGCAAACTTCATTTGTTTTTGTTTTTTAAATTACACTGTTATGAAACCCTGATATCAACAAGTTGTATTACACTAGTGGGTGTAATTGGTAAGAGAAAGTGGTAAAGCGACACAAATAACTCGATGCGTGAAATTCCAATTGTTTTTAAATTGAAATTAAACTTATAATTTGTCTCGCATCTCATCAGCCTTGAAAAAAAAAGACATAAAAATAAAATTGCAATCATTACACTAAGTGAGTACATTTTGATAATTTCCCTTAAATTTGCATTTCCTGGTGTGTCCTTGCTGGGTCCCATCAAGGATGAATAAAAACGGGTCACAAGCTCATACACCTGCGCAAAACACCCACTATTTGACTTAAAGTGTCTACAAATTGTTTGTTTTAAGATCTATTCATGCTTTGCATAATTTCATTCAATATTCGAGTTTTAAATTTGATACTTCTTGTTTTTCAACCACCTGTGCGTGAACCTCGATTGTTTACAAGTGTGAAATTCGATCTTTAGCAATGCCACTATTGAAAGTGAAGCAGAAATGAAAATAGATGAAACATTTGTATAAAGATGTAAACCTACACCACCAAAGCAGTTAAGATATTTGGCCTTAGAAATTGATTTTTTTTTGCAGTTACAACACTGGAATGTCTGTATAATTTCATTGATAATGGAATATTTTAACTTGTAATTTGTATTGACAAACATATTGACAAAAGAATATGTATAGCAGATGTCTTTAGTATGGGGTTGTGTTGAAAAGAAGTTTTATGGTTTTTAATGACAGATGGCATTCGAATTTTTGTCTATGAAATAAAAGTAAGGCGCAGGCTAATGCCCTTCACTAATAACAGATTGGGGTATATGTCTGCAGGGTATAAACAGGATTCTATATAAGAGGAATTGAGAGTCACTCTCTTTGCCCAAATGAAGGTTTCAAAATTTGTGACGTCGAAAAAAATGTTCAAGGTGAATGAATTTTGAGTTTCGCTCAAATTATTGGAAATAAATTTTAAAAAAATGTAATTGGATAATTGATAATTTCAGATGTTTTTTAGTCAAAAAATAAGAGGTCACATTCCAAAGTGTACAATTTCGCCAATTATCTTCATCTTTAGCAATAACACTTCATTATTTATTGGTTATTCGTGGCTAAATGTCGAAAATGGTGAAATTTCCCAAATTCTATAAGACATGTTGAAAATGCTGTTCTTAGAAAAAGTTGAAAATGTAACTATATAACATTGATTTAATAGGATTATAACAGGTTTTAAAATAAATAATAAAAAAAAAAAAAAGAAATTAAAAACTATCGTAGTTTACAAGTTTACATTTGAAATAAAAAAAATAACAAATTTTTTTTTTTTTTTTAAAAAATTAACAAATCTCAGCTTACAAATTCCTATTGTCTATTGATGGCACGTTAATCTTAGCTCAATGCATTCACCTGCTAGAAATAAGTACAACAAACACAAGTACCAGGTAAGTTGTGCTGTATGTGACCCCTGTGGGTGCAAGCCTTTGTATGGGTCCTGTGTTTATTGCCCAATGAATTGAAGGTCCTAATATAATCAGGAGGGGCAGAACAAAGAAAATCCTATCCCCTGTGTGCCTTGTTTCCACCTTTTCACTCATTCCTGCTATTTTCTCATGATGCACACCTTAGAGTGTTGTCTACTATGTAATTACCTTCAAGAATTGCTAGTTAACGGTGCTGTGAGACCCCAAATGTACCTTATCTTAGGTCTTAAATATTTTTTTTGCCAATTGCTATGTGGTATTTCAACTTTTCCACTAATGACTAATATAATAAATAAATAAAAAAAACAGTCATTTGCATTCCACAATCTTTTTCTAGATGAAATTTAACCCTTTGCATTTCTGTTCTTATTCATTTCTCAATAAAATATACCCACACTCACATTCTTTACTTTCCTAGAGTTAATTTAGACCGCACAGGGTTAGTAGATTGATGGATTAGGTGTGGGGTTAGCTATGAAGTGATATCATTGATAGGATCAAGTGACCTGTAAGAAATTCTAATAAAAAGGTTTTTTTTTAAACAATGATTACCTTTTTTGATGAAATAGACCAGTCTGCTTAAATAGTATGTCCCTCAACCTTTCCGCCTCCCCTTCCCACCTTGAGAAGGTCATCCAGGTGACCATACTTCCCCCTGGAATCTGTCCTAATTGGTTTAGTTT
The DNA here is from genome assembly GCA_000239455.1 of Strigamia maritima. Classification (NCBI taxonomy): domain Eukaryota; kingdom Metazoa; phylum Arthropoda; class Chilopoda; order Geophilomorpha; family Linotaeniidae; genus Strigamia; species Strigamia maritima. The sequence goes on from JH431114.1 coordinate 62,855, forward strand.
TTCCATATTCCTTCCCACTCTTGGGTGCAAGTGGAAGGGGGTCCTCCAAATGAGACTCACAGGTGAGTAATGAGTGGTATCTACCTGACAACCTGCTAAATATACTTTAGGGAATTCCTTGGTATTTCTTGATAAAAATTCCCAAAAAAAAGACTTTTATATTTTTTTTAAACATAAAAATTATAATAAAAAAAATAATAAAGAAATCAAGATTATTAAATTGCGATTTGTTCTCTGAATTGCTAATTAATTCATCATTAAATCGCAATTAACTTTTTTACTACAAATTTTAAACAAAACTGATTTAGATTTTCACACATGTAAACATTGATAAAACATTCTTTAAATCAAAAATCGATTTATCACCAATATTTATGTTCGCATTATCGACCCTGACAACAGTGCAACAGATTTAACAACATGAAGTTTGCAGCTAGTAAATGATTAAAACTAACACAGGTGTGCGTTTTTTTAAAAGAAATGCAACATACCTGAACACGGTCTGAATACTCCATTAACTTGTCCCACTTTTTCTTAAGAAATTTCCAAGTATTCCTTATAAGATTGTTGTTGTCCAACTCCAAAACTTAAGTAATAGACGCAATTTTTTGTGCAACACTAAAACTGTGTTATATCCAAAGTGGAAAGTTAGTTGCCAAAATTTCACCTTCTACTCGCGGAACCACCTTGCCCAGGTATAATGTTTTCTTGAGGTGAGTTTGAGCGCAAAGCTTCATGGGAAGTGCCATAAAAAAACATTTTCAAAGCCTCAAGCTCATGCTTTTGTTCACGTGATACGTGTTCCCGGGTCCATTTGAAAATAAAGGAGGCCCTGGAATGTGAATAACGTGGTGCGGGCATGGATTCAAAGTGCTATAGAACTGGTTCCATGACTCGATAGTCCCACGAGACCAACGTTGCTCAAGAATTTCCCGCTTTAAACATTCTTAGAATGTTAAATGTGTTAGTTTTCTCGAATTATTAAACATTTTGTTGCATTTTTTTTTTAATTTTTTTTAAAAAAAAAAAAGTTATGTCCGTCCGGTTTGTTGATGGGGATTAATTTTCAATTATCAACCGCCGGAAGTGGACATTTAGCAAGGGGCAAGGGGATGTACAAGATATGAGTTAAGCTGAGAGCAAACCCTAGAGATGGAAGTATTTACTATTTTCTTTCTAAATGCTTTTGGTCAATATTGTCAAATTATAAATTTGAGTTTAAAACATGTTCACTAAATCCATTGAGATTGAGGTCAATGTGTGATCGAGTCCTGTTACTCTTGTTGGATGATCCTGCAGCAAGAATTCCTGTTTCGCATATACAATATACATCTAGCATAAACATAAAGTAAATAAATAAAAATCCACAAAGCAGTGTCATGTTTGATTCCATCAATTTCATATTAAATTTTGATAAATATTACAATTATTTGTTATAATAAAATAAAATTTCATAAAATTTTTAATAAAAACATATATTTGGAATCAGAATTGACCCTATAGGTTGAATGGAGGATGGTTAAGGGCAAAGCATTAAAACTTGCATTTGAGCCCACTTTTGGCACTTTCTAAGATAAATTTCAAAAGCTCTTGAGTTTTAACCTACTTGACTTGATAAATATCTAAACAATATTCAATTTATAAACATAACATTAGACCTGTGCAAGTGTAAGCAACATTTCATAAAAGCTATTAAAATTGACAAGTACAGCCCAGCTGAAAAATTATGTTAAATTTCTGCATAAAATAAGCCAAATTGCATTAAAAGTCAAAAGAAATAACTTAATTTTACAAGGGTTATAAAAATGAATTATAATCGTGCAGAATTTCTACATAAATCTTAGTTAGGCATATACCTGCCTGTTGTCTGCTGTTGACTGTGGTATTTATTTGCCCTACTTTTATCTCTTCTTAGCCATCTTTTCCAAGTCCCTTGTGTAGTTCTTGTTTTATCTCTGGTGTGGATCAATGTACCAACAAGGTTTGCAAGAAATGATAAGGGAAAATATAACCAACAAGACGCCATGTGATAAATAGTTTTGTTGGATTACCAAATATTTTTTTTTATACAAAAAAGTGCAAATGCATGTTGATATATTTAAAAATTATTGAGATGTTATTATGTGTCAAATTTTATATGTTTTTAAGAGTAAAATATAAAATTTCAATTGGGACCTAAGAACAAATAACAATGATTTGTTGAGCCACTAACAAACCTCATAACAATTAAAAGTGTAATAAAAAGAGTAAGAAAAATCATTATGGAGCCTGAGGAGGACAAGAGGGCTAATTCTCCCCCTCCAGGACTAACATGGATAATAAAAAGATGTGACAAGACAAAAGTGAGTCAAACTAATTTAATCAAATTGTATGTAAAGAGACATCTATTGCTTATTGTTAATAAAAAAGAAAACTTTGTTGGAAAAGCCATGAACTATAAAACTCATGAATAAAATATCTGTTGTATTTCTAATTTGATCTCCTTCTTCGCAAAGATCAATGTTGAATTCGTATAGAAATTTATGAACTTGGTTTTATATCTTTCTTTCTTTCTTTCTTATCTACAGAATTATAATTCCAGTTGGCGCCATCTTTTTGTTGCTTTTCCTGTCTTGAAAGTCAAACAAAACCACAATTCAACATTCAAGTTTATATGAAATAAAAAAAAATTAAAATCGGGCTTAACCAGTTGGGTTTATTGATAAATTAAGTGGAACAGCACTCATTAGGAATTCACATCGAGTACTTGAAACATCTTTTGTCAAATTCCAGTCTTACAACCAATATAAGCAGCTATATAGGCTCGTGCTGACTTCTTTGTCACTTTTGTAACTTTATTTCTATAGGATAATGGGATTATCCCATGGGATACTGAACTTTGAAGTTCTATATATTTCCCCTTCTTTTGGTGTGGGGGAAAAATGAAGGCTGAAAAACTATGCATTCCATTTTTCCTCCCCCTGAAATTCTTTCTGCGGTTAGGGGATGTGCTACAATAAGCACGTGGCAAGTCACACAAAGATGTCAAAAGCCCCTCACATCTTAAAATATAAAATATAAGATAAAAGTTATTTTTCTTAAGTTTTCTAAGCTAACTTTTCTAATGAGAATTCACATAAATTTTAAAGTACTGGAATGTTATTTCACCAATTGTGTTTTTATAGTTGCAAGAAAAGCAATTCCTTCAACCCGTGACGAATTCTTCTTTGAAACTTCATTTTCCCAAGTTCCCAGTCTCCTACCTAAAGAAAATTAAAGTTTTTGAATGGGGGAAAAAAATGCAAAAAACAAGTTTGATGTTTGGAATTTTACTTTTAAAAAAAAAAAATGTGTTGAGAGTGAACAAAAAAGGAAACACCTTATAAACTGTACAAATCTAATTAAAGTTTGTGGCAATTGAAAATCATTTTACAGGAGCTAGATTTTTCTCGAGTTGAAGCTAATGCATGAAGTTCCCATCAGTAACTGAACAAAAGAGAATAGAAATTCACCATTGTGCATCTTTGACACATGATGGATTGAATTTTTTTCCTTCTTTTAGAATCAAACATTCTATTAAAAAATAAGAAAGAATTCTTCTGTGGGGAAAAAAAATTGCAATCATATAAAAAGTTAAAAATTAAAAATAAAAAATTAAAAATCTAATTGAAATCCAAAATTTAACACGGAAGTTGAGACCTGAATTTCATTATGAATGTGTCACAGCTACTGTGTATATAACATACACAACTGATGTTATCTTGGGAGAGTTTATAGCCAAAGGCTCAAACTAAATGAATGGACCATATAATTAATTTTTACCAGTCAATAAACAAGAAGGTCAACCATTAACCAACCAATAACCACTTTTAATTCAGAAAATTAATATTCAAACCAGATTCCTAGCAAAAAAAAATTACACAAATTTTCTAAAAATTAGTCAGCAGTTCAAGGATCTTTTTTTTGTTCCTAAAAAATGAGGCAATAATAAACCCTGGTGAAAATGACTTCTTCCTATACACAAAAGATGGCATTTTCCTTCACACATACTAATTGCTCCAACGTTCTACCATAGCCTTGCCAAAATTGTCACTCAACCCTTGGGAAAAGCCAAACTAAGTCCCTCTCACAAGCTGGCTTTTCTTTACTTCCACCCCCACATGACCACATATCCCTATCAATTGATTAGTTCTTAAACATGGCGTCCTACTTCTTTTCAACACACAACAACAGAAAAAAAAATCTCCATCACCACAATAGTATTTTTATTCAATTTTCTCATATATCTTTTGTCAGCTTTTCCCCATAGATGCTGACTTGCTATTTTTCTAATGAATATTAGAACCGCAAATAATTTTTATTATTAGTATTTCTTTTACCATTACAATTTTTCTTAATTAGATCTTTGTTATTTCACAGAGGTCTCTGAGTTCAAATACCTGTGACAGTACTACTTTAGGACAATAATAATTGTAATGGGAGTTAATATTCTCCTGGGGCTGATGTATCCATCTTTCTATGTCTCATAGTTGCACCTGGGCACTTGAGTCATTGCAGCTTCTTCAAGAAATTCAGTGGATCTTTTTGGTATTTTGGGGTCTTCAGTTTGGTTGTGCTAGATTTTTTTTTTGTTGAGTCATCTCTAGATTTTTTGAAGAGATTTTTCACTTAAGTAATAATTCAGTTTTCTTTTATTTTACATTTTTGGTATTGCCGCAGGTAGTGGGTGGTCTCAGCACATTCATTGTTAACACCCAATATTCTCCATATTTGTATTTTAAATTCGGTGAAAAAGTTTTATAAGAATTTTTTTGGTTTTAAAATTTTTTTTTGTCGTTTTTTCTTTTTAACATTGTTTATTGTCGACTAAGCAGGTGACAGGTGAGGGGTTTAGAACATGCGGAATGCACCTTTTCTTTTTTTAATGTCAACTCGCGACTTAACTTTACGTGAGGTAAACAACTGATTTATTATAAACCGCCTGTTGCAGCAGGTGCGCTGTTGTTTGCTTGAAAAGCTTAGAGAAGAGAATCCTAGATCTTATATTTAAAATATATTATCTACTGTGTCAACCCCCGATATATACATTTTATTATTTTCATAATAAAATTAAAAATAAAATAAAGTTTTATAATGTAAACATATAAAACAGCAGATTTTCAAATCAGATTCACGAGCCCACAATTTAATGTACATATTTTTATTACTCTTACATTGAAATTCAGTAGCAGTCACTTTACGGAATCCGTTATTTTTTTTTATTTTTTTTTTCAAATCTTAATTTAATAAATAAAAGTTAAAAAAAAAAATTTTTGAAAGAACAAGAATTTCTGCTTCATCTTCAAGGTCAAACCATGTCTGAATCTTTTCTTTTTTCTCCAAAAAATTTAATACAATAAAAAAAATAGGGAGAAAATTAATGTTATATAACTTCTTTTAATACAAGATTTTTTTTATCCAAATTTTTTTGTCTAAGTGTTAATTTTATATCTTCAAATAATTATAAAGTGATGACACAGAATTACTAATTAACAAAAAAAAAACAAAAGTTATGACGCTGTATCATAGTTCTAGCCTAAAAAACTAGATACTACAGTGAAGGCAGAAATAAATAAACCACTCTACTAAAGCAATAATTTCTCATCATTGCTCTGTAGGGGTTTTGAGAGTTCAATTCTACGCTTGGATCCAAGAAACTTAAAAGGAAATAAATTTTATTTCAAAGTTAAAAATGTTAATGGTTTTTAAATTCTATTAGAGTAGATGTTAGTAAATACATTAAATGTTTTAACTGGTATTGTAATATTGTTTATTATTCAAAAATTAATTTTCTAAAGTTTTTTTATTTTTAAAACTTTAGATTTATGGAGTATTTGCGCTTGAAAAAAATATATTATTAAAGCAGCTAAAAAATCGTGACGATTTAGAAAATAAGTGAGAACTTCAATCCACTCAACATTCCAAGTGCAGGAGAAAATTGCAACCCTCAACTTATCCCGAGATAATAAAAAAAAAAAAAACACTTTGAAATCACTTGTTGAGCACAGCGTCGTCTATAGGGGAAAACGTGCAAAACGTGAAAGTATGATAGGCACTTTTTTTTTTAAAACAAAAATATTTTAAAAATATAAAATTTAAAGTACAACAAATCACTTACAAAAAGTCTTAAATCAATGCAATTACTAACTAAACTGTTTTTTTTTGGCCGGCCTTTGAGACCAAAGAAGGGACCCATAGGGATAATGAGAGGGTATTTATTACTCCCCTGTGGGAAGGTAGAAATCTTTTAAAGTCGCCCAAAGTCAAGGGTCCTTGAGAGGGTCCTTGGCATTATAATAAATTGTTTGAAAATCACTGACATCTTGTGGTAAGAAAAGTAAAACAGCGTAAAATCTGCAGTTGCAGTTAGTGGCGCCCCAGCGCGGCGCCATTCATAAACAATTCTGTAAAAAAAAATATTTTTCTTTAAAAAAAACAACAAATATTTATTGGGCGAAGCGCAGCGGAGCACTATAAATTCCACTTCCTTTGTTTCCCGTGTGTGTGTGTGTGTGACGTGTCTATAGAATCAGCTAATTTAATGTGTAGAGCAAAACTAAAAATTGTAAAATGTAGTCCTTGATTAGGAGGTCAGGGATGGCTACTTTTCAATATTTATTTAATAATTTTAAAATTAGAAAACTAATAAAAACTACGTTGGCGGTTATTTCTGAATTCCGCCGGTAGGTGACGCATTTTTTAACAAGTTTGAAAAATTGCAAATGGCGCCCAATTTGTGTTTTCTATCTCAAAACACCTAATTTTCAATTTGAGACAAATACTGAATACAAAAACATGTTCTGCATATCTAAAGATAGACAATTGGATGCTAAACACTTCTAGGTGGTTTGTTTTTGATTTGGATCAAAAACCTTTTTTTAATTGCGTTTTCCCGCCGCGAACATGTGGCTTTTAGTACTTGATTCCACCGATAGGTGTCGTTTATTAAAATTTTCTTAAAATTTTCCAGGAAAAAAAAATTGTCCAAAAATTGCGTAAGTAAACTCACTTTAACGAGAATTTTACGCTGATCTTCATGATATTATTAGTTTTTTACAAAAAAATTGAAAAAACTGATTTGACGTTTTTCGATCCCGAACATGTCAACAATTGTCAATAAGTGGCGTTTTTTTAAAAGTATACTGTCATATAAATGTTAAATGATAAATTGGTTTATATTTAGTTTATAAATTGATTTACATGAATTGAAATGTAACATTTATCTAGAAAACCAATAATAAAACTGTTTTCAAAAAGAATTTTCTAAAAATAATCAAGCAGAACATTTAAAATTAACATTTCATTATTCACAATCCACATTGATAGTAGGTTAGCTAAGGGCACCATTTATAAAATTACATGAAAACATTATCCACACAGACTTTATAAAATTCGTCATAGGATTTCACTGAACCATTTCAATAGTTTTTAATGAAGTCTTTACAGTGTGAAGAAGATTTGAATTAAAATTTTCAAATTTTTAGTGTGTTTGAGGTAAAATCCTATAATTTCAATGGGATTTTTAAGGTCTGAATGGTGATAACAGAAGATTCGTAATAAAATCTTAAATTTTTCAGTGGTTTTCTATGGTGAGAATTGATGAGATGATATCAATTAATGTTTCTTGATGATAAACTGTATGAAGTAAAACAAAATCCCAGTCACTTAATTACTTTTCAATTTATTAACAAATCTATTGTTTGTTTATTTGCTTTTTTAAATGCTCTACCAGCTGAGCCCAATCATTTGGTGGGTAACAGTGTTGCTTGTTTCACACCGTTCCTAGTTTAATGCTAGTATAATTCCTAATAATAAAAAATAAAGCTACTGGTAATTGACAATGCAAATAGGGTCATAAACTCATAATAAGTTGCAGAACAAAAGACAACATTGGCACCAATGTCCTTTGCATATGTTACAATTTATAATTGTGTATGATTTTATTTGAATATGAAGTACAAATCTCTCATCTAATGAATTTTGGACTTTGTGTAATTGATAGAGAAGGCAAGGAGTTAGATGAATCCAACTCCTTGGAGAAGGGACATCCAGATGACCAGATGACAAGCAGTTCTTAATATTATAAATGTGAATTTTAACTGAATGACTTAACTTCCCCATCCCCAACCAATCTACCCATTGCCATCTTGGGAAAATTCAATAGACTGCCAAAGACTGGTTGTTTTGTTCAGAAGTAAAGTAAACTTTCTTGTGGATATCCAGTATTGGCAACCAGTCTAGCAATTGGCTGGATCAGGATTGAAAATGTTGTTCAAATGTGCACCTTAAATGGACTTTAGAATGACATTCACTGAACCAGAACTCAATCTAGATGTTTGGTTGTGTGATGCATATAAATTAGCCATTCAAATGATGTTGCATAGTGATAAATGCATGAATGGTATATTTTGGGCCCTTGGAATGGTTAGTTCACATTGAACGTAACGTACGTAATAAAAACTTAACGTAACTTAAAGAAAGTCCACACTGTTTGTAGGCAGTAAAGGTAAAGCGACCAATCATGCAATTTCTCATTCCATCTCGTTTTTCATGCAAGAAGCAGCTGTCTTCTCATTGATTGCCAAGTTACGTTACTACCTACTTCAAAATCAATTTTGAAGTAAGAACTTAAGTTTACGTCTGTGATTTTAAACCCGCAATGCATTGCGCAGCTGTCTTACATTGCGGAGTGATGTGAACACCAATGTGAACTACCTATTATACACCATTAACTACTTCAATTATTACTGAAATTACAAATTTAAATTGGCTTATCAATTGTAGATTGCCAAATCATCAATCACTACCTTAGAATCATGTTTTTAACTGTCAGACATTATCAGATTGTAAATAAATACACACACCTGAGTCCTGACATTACTCAGAGATGTCTTATCACTATCACCATCATCAATATCACTTCCTTTATGAAAAGAAAAACCACATCACTAGTCCAATTCACACATCAGTGACATCACACTATCACAGCCAGTTTTGCAAGTGACATTTTTACTATTTTAGTTTCCTTTTCTACCAGATGTTGGCGCCAGTTTTTCCTCTTACTTCCGCAGGGTGTGAGCAGCTGGTTCCGTTGGTTCCGTCCCGTCTTGACCTCAAGGTCGTGGGATCCGCCAGCCCGCCTTTTAAAGAAAGATTCTTCAAAGGTGTCTATCCCTTGCTTATGGCCCCCTCCTTCTTCTCCCCTCGGCTCGGCAGCAGGCAAAAAGCAAGCAAACTCTACACGTCCTTGAAATGTATCTAAGTACAGCCCCGTTTTTCTATCTCACGGACGTCTTCGAAGACCCCTACAGTTTTTTGTATCCACCTTTTTTAGGTGAAAGACCTGGTTTTAGACTAATTTAGGCTTTAGTCACTTCTGCTAAAAGGCGAAACGTAATATAACGCCATCTAGTGTTAGGAAAAGATGCAACAAATGCAAATAAACATGATTTACACAGTTGGTGTAATCCTTTAAGTACTTTAGAGCATGGGAACCAACTTCAAGAATAACTAAACAGCTGGCAGAACCTGTTTATATAAAGTTACAAAAGCTAAATACGGTTTTAGTTAAGTTTGTAAATGTACACCTCTTAAATGATATAATTAAGTTCTGGTACTACAATCACATTCTTCAACATTGGAAAATTAAAAATCTTTTATATAGTATAGAAATAAAACGTAATTTTAAAATGTAAATATTGTGTTTTGTTTTTTTTTTTCCTGAATTAGCATTTTCAATAAATTGAGTCACCGGAAGTGCCTATTGACTAAGGCGAGTTGTAAGGTGGTGTGACCCTTGGTCAAGTTTTTTTATCCTTCAAGAACACACCGGAAACTGATGGGGCCGCAGGGTTCCTTCGGACGGCATGTAAATATGTGGGAAAATAGTAAACGAATGATGAAATTAATTGTTTTATTCGGAATTCAAGTAAAATTGAGGTTTCGTTTTGGAGTGGCCATTCAAACAGGAAATTTTGACTTCAAAACCAACAATTTAATGATTATTTAAAAATATAACGTTTAAAAATAAAGATATAACTGTAACATCCTGAATTTATAACGGAAGTTTGATATTATGCAAGACATAGTTCCTCAATTGTGATTTAGAGCTTTAGATAAATGTGTCTGATGACCTGTGCCTGCTGATAACAATTTAGCAAATTAAAGATTTATTTAACAATTCTTTCACCTATATGTTTAACATAGAAATGTAGTAATGATTTTTTTCTTTTTCTTTTTCTAAGAAACCTATAAGATATTGAAGTGGCAAAGATAGTGCAAACCATATTGCAAAGGATTAGTGAACAGGCAACAGGTTCTTGACCAGATGACCACACTTTTACTGAGCTTCCTTTGCCTGCTGGCATGTGAATGAACCCCCTCAAATAATATACAATTTCATCAGCAATGCTGATTTTATTTTTCTCTTGGAAATTCAATAATTTAAAATTGTTAAATTCATAACAATTCTTTTAAATGGCCCCTCTCTCCTCCCTTCCAAAAAATCTATACTATATTATTTTTGTTGAATTAATTACAGTAAACAAGTATACTGTAAAGTGTAAAGAACAATACAGTGTTGAAAGTTAGCAATGTTGTAAGTAGAACACTGATAAGATGCTGTAATTTTAGCAATAAAAAATTGTAAATTCAACAATGCAGGACTCTAAGTTGAGAAATTATGCAATGTTATAAATTCAACAATTATAAATGCACTACTAAAGCTAACAATTACAAATTCAGTAAATTTTAAATTTAACAATGACAAATCAGTAAGTACTTTGTAAATTCAATTACAAATTCGGTAAATTTTAAATTTAACAATGACAAATTAGTAAGTACTTCAATACTGGTGATCCAATACTAAACTCTATCCAACAATTCGTGCACAAAAGTGAAAAGTGAACTTTTTTGCATTGTACTGAAAGTATATATTGTGATATCTTATTTTAATTCTCTAATCGAGCTGAGTCGAAAAAATCATTGTTTCGTAGTCAAAAAATGTGCGCAACAATACAAAAACCCAAATATAAATAATTTTTTTAAATATTTTACAAGCGTTTTCGTTTGTTAACAATGGCACGCACATTTTTGGACTACAAAACATAATGATTTTTCGACTCAACTCAACTAGAGTACAATGCATAGGTCATTAACCAATGGGAGTTTAGTGCACGAATTGTTAAATAGAGTTTATTACAATTGTTAATAATAAATTCAACACTTTCCCATAATAATAAAAATAAATTTAAAAAATAAGTTTTTAAAATTTTTAATTTTTTTTTTTAGACATTTTTAGACATCTCTGAGAAAAGATCTTGATTTATTTACTCAAAAATTTTATATCTTTCCTTTCGGTCAATTAAAAAAATAAAAATATAATAATTTACATGTCTAGTAATCATTTTGATTTTGATGCCACACCTGGGCAGCTGTGCACCTGTTATTCACTGGACATACCTTCAGGCTACAAGATGATAATGAGAAAAAAAAATAAAAGCATAAGCATGACTGAACGCTAAATCTCATCCTTGTGTGAGAATAACTTTGACATCACAATATTGTTTTTTCCGCCCCGCCTCCTTTCCCCTGTCTTAAATTTTTCAAAATTATAATTTCATTGTTTGTCTTTGTTGATTGTGTAAACAATTCCTAGAATCCAAACAATGTAAAAAAAATAAAAGATAAGAAAATAAAAAAAAAAATAAAAAAATATTAATAGAAATTAAACTCATTGTAATATGATTGACATTCTCAGTGCCAGTAACCCCTCTCATAAAAATGTCATCGAGACGATTAGACTTTCAAATTATTAATATAAGCTCAATGATCAATTAACCCTTTCGAATTGTAAGCGAATGAGCAATTCAAAATGGATGTTTGTCTTGTCCTGATTTCTTCCAACACTTTTGACTATCCTTGTGGCATTCTGCCAGTTGTGTGTTGACCACATGTGATGAAATATAATCTAAGACACAAGATCAATCTTATCTATATAAAATACAGAATTTCAAGTCAACTCTTTATGTACTAATTAAACCAACGAGTCATATGTGAATCATGTGCAGATTTTCAAGAAGAATTCAAGTAATGCTTTAAAAATTCATTTCTCATGCTTCTTTTCAATGCATTTCTTTGTTTCCACAATATATTTAGAGTTTAATATGATCACATTTCCACATTTTAATCACTTAAAACTTCAATTCCTTTTAAATTTAATAATAAATCAATAACAGGACTTTCTTTGGCTTCATTGTATATATATTTTTTTTTAATAAAAAAAAAAAAAATAAAAAAATATACTAAACTTACTACC